>JAIGNY010000022.1:37500-100000 GCA_020152595.1 Chiridota heheva
CGATAACAATTATTAGTCTGAAATTATCTGGAATAATTTCAATATCAAGGTTAATAACAAAATAGTTTTTTACAGATTTATGCACAATAGGGGTATTGTAACTATCAATGATTTGCTAGACCGTTAAGCTTTCTTGATTTTAAACGCATGTATCATTTTGATGATTTCCCGTTCACCTTATTCTATGGTCTTATCTCCGCTATCCCCAGACATTTAATCCACCAGTTTTACATGCTAGCCCTTGGATACGATTCACACCACCCCTTTTCTTTCTAGATGTATTTATAAAAAGTTTGCTAGCTCGTTTATTTCTCCCTTGACTTGCTTGAATAAATGGAGAAGTTCCAATGATTTCGATTTTGATGACGAACAGTGGCGTAAAATTTTCCTTATCCCCTTTACTTTAGTTAGAGAACCCAAAGTTCAGTACTTCCAATATCGTTTCATTTATCGCATCATTGGCACAAACTACCTTCTTCACCATATGCAAATTAAGGATAATGCTTTGTGTACATTTTGCAATACTTCTGATGAGACCACGGATCATCTTTTTTTGGGTTGTAATATTACCTCACGCTTTATACTGGATGTAGAACAGAGTATTTTAGGGGTCCAGTTTGTATTTTCAAAGAGTGATCTTTTTTTTGGATATAAATTATTTTAAAGGCATCCTTATAATTTCTTAACCCTACATCTAAAGTATTATATCTTTAGTAAAAAACTTTGCTCTGAGTCCCCCAGTATTAATAAGTTTTTATACAAATTTAAATTCCTCCTCCAAGTCGAAAAGACCATCTCTAATAGCGGTAACACTAAGCCTTTTTCTTTTAATGAACTTAAGACAGCTTTCAAGAATTGTCCCCTGCTGTTTACGCAATAGACTGATAGACCTTCAAGTGTCTTCACTTGAACATTCCTTTTTTAAGGTGATGTGATTATGTATTCATTATGTATTTATTTAGACTTGACTCTACCTATGCATTTTTGTACGTTGTACTCTTAGTGTCACTCTCACAAGAAATTGTCTATTATTATTCTTTTGTTGTTGTATTTGTCACTTTAAATGAGCATGGAAATAAATGAGTTGATACAAAAACAAAACAAAAATTGTATGACAAAGACTTACAATCTTTTAGCTGTATCAGAGGTTCCATGGAGGCAGATTATAGAACACGGACTGAAATTCTGATTTGTGACAAATCAAGCTTTCCTTGACAGGTGCTGAAATTCTGTGTCCGCTGGCGCCATCCTCTCCTTAAGCTATACAATAGGATCCGATGCTATAAACATTGCTAGTAAAGAGGGTTTAAGGCCCAACAAAAATATATATATTAGCTTATCACCGTCGCGCAAATCAGGTTTGAGAGAATCCCAGATTTTGTTGAAAAAGTACAGTATTTTTCTCTTGGATCAATCATTCCGTCCGTACTTCTGTTTTAGCTACTTTCTACCGAAACACGAACGATTGATTCTGATAGTTTTGATTTTTCTTTTTTACATCTGATGTGGTTAACCTGATCAGGAGACTGGAACGCAGGAAATCACCGAAATTAATTGACATATTGTGATATGGGAAGAAAAATAAATAAAACTGAGAAAAACAGAACGCCCGCACCACTTTTCCAACTCGGTTTGGGTGATAAGCTTATATTTTTTACGGGTCTACGCATGAATCGGCTATCTGAATAACATATTCCTGTTTTTATAATATCTTGATTCGTGATTATGATTGAAGAATTAACCAAATAACAGAATAAAAGTACCATAAACTTTTTGCCCACTCGGCGTCCAGTCATGCTTGATGTTATAATTAACGTACTGCTACCACTGCATTACACGCATAAATAAAATGTGTCATTGCCGCTTTGATTAGGTCTAACGTTAGGCCCGCCTGATATAGTACCATATGCTGAATTAATTGCTTCACTATTTTAAAGCGAGAATGGCGTCCATTGAAGACCTTAAGTTAAGAATCAGGCAACTGGAAAGTGAACTTGCCAAAGAACGTAGAGACAACAATGTAGCTCAAAGTCAAACCGGGAGAGCGAAGATTTCAAAGATGAGTGCGGAAGTGGTTGATAGCAATCCGTACAGGTAGGCAGTACTGAATTGAATAACGCATATGAAGGAGAGGGGGCAGGAAGGGGGGGGGATGGATGACACGTCTCTAGATACCCAAACTCCCTTCTCCCAATCCCACTGTGATACAGTACATGCAGCTCCTGAAACCCCAAAACACTGATGCAAATCCCAATACTGACCACGGGGAGGAGGGGGCACTACATACTAAAAGTTGTGGGGTGTGCATTACATACTGAAAGTGGTGGGGGTGTGCTGCCCATCAACCAAAAACCTTACCCAGAATATGACATATTTTTTGGTACCTGAAATTATACCTGAGTGATACAGTGATAGTACAAGTTTGATACCCACAGTTTGAAAGAAGCCAGGAAAAAATCTATGCCGAAGGTACAATTGCTTTCATACGTCAAGACAGTCAAGCAGCGAGTTAGAGAAATAAGGCAGGTAGGGTAGGCTGTGTGGTTTTCGTCCACCTACCTGTTTTTATCCACTTACGACGAGTTAAATACGTATTTGACAACCCCTACATGCACCTATTAGACCAATCAATGTCTGTTAAAACCTGCCAAAATAATTTTGACGACGAGTGAACACACAATTACAATGACGGGGTTGTCGCCTGTGTATTCGATTATGATAGTAACAGTGCTATCACGAAACGCCTTATAAAACCCGGACGAGAACACAGGTACGACGTACGGACAGACATAACATCGACAACCAAGTCAATGTCCACGGCCTTTGATAATCCAGTTGTGGTGCACTAGCGTGTCTACCCAACCCAGGCTTGAATCCAGGGCCTCATGGTCTGTAGACATGTATGATAACCGCTACACCACATTTGGTAGCCAAAATAATTTCTGAAGTGTTGTCTTTATATAGGCCTACCAGTCTAAGAACACGAAAAGGTAATCTGGTAAATTCATCAAATTTTTATATTGCCGGTGATCTCAATACAACTTTAAAAAAAGGTAGATAAGATATTTGTATTTACTTAAATATGATTCCTTTCTAAATATAAAAAAAAAGAAATCACCAAAATGAGTAGATTAGAGTTCAGGTGCATCATAAAGTATGTTTTTGAGCTGCTTACTGTACTTCAATTGTCAAGGCCTATATTTAAGCTTGTCCTTTCTAGTTGGGTGGTCCATTACTGGCATGAGCTATTTGAAGCCTATGCCAGAATCTGTTCATCATATGGAAATTGTGTACTTCAATTTGAACCCTTACAAGTTCCATATGAAATATTAAAAATCAATTGGATTCTGACACAAAAACGTAAAGAAAACTTACAGGTATTACTCTTTAAAATGTTAATGTATTTACAAAATTTTTTTGTAAATATTAGTGCATTGATTGATCATTCAAAATACAAAGAAAAGTAATATTCTTTACTTCCTTTTTGTGAACTAATGGTTAAAAATCCTAACGTGGATGAAAATCACACGACTTACCCTACTAAGTCTTGTTTACTATTTTGCTTCTACAATACTTTCCGTGGTGACAAAACTTGCTTTTAATTTTAAAAGAACATGATTGGCTTACTGTACAACTAATGTATATGCATTATTTCTCGACAGTATTCTATTTATAATATATATAAAGTCACTGATACAGGAATACACAAAACTAGCAAAAAGAAGCATACAATAATTATTTCAGCATTGTGCCCTCTCTACATGTATCCTATTATAATGGCTACCATTGCATCATTGTACAGTAATCTAGGTCTAGCAGGAGTTAAAGTCTCAAGTGTGATTGTTTCAAGCTATTTACTTTTATAGTACATGCTGCGAGTTTTATTGGCATTTTAGGTAAATAACTCTTATGTGTAGAGTGTTGGAAAGATTATTTTGCACAACTGTACTACAAGTTTGTACTTTTTTTTAAAGTAAGTAAGTCCACTCCATGCCAAAGATATTTGGACCTTAGTGCACGAAAAGCCCTTTTGATACTCGCAGCATTGAGTATTCAACGAAAATATTGTAAAAATGGGCCAGCAGTATGAAATTGACCGAGCAAAAACAGCATTTTTTGGGATCTGCGCTACAGTACAAACATGATAAAAAAGACACATAAATATATATATATATATATATATATATATATATATATATATATATATATATATATATATATATATATATATATATATATATATATATATATATATATATATATATATATATATATATATATATATATATATATATATATATATATATATATATATATATATATATATATATATATATATATATATATATATAATATATATATATATATATATATTATATATATATATATGTATATATATATTTATATATAAATATATATATATATATATATATATATATATATATATATATATATATATATATATATATATATACATACATACATACATATATATATATATATATATATATATATATATATATATATATATATATATACCTCACATATGAAATGTCACATTCTCCTGGGTCAGCAACCCCTTCCAAATACCATCAGTGACCAACCAATGCCAATGGGCAATTTCCAGCTATTCATGAGATGTACCTCCACATTCCATTTAGTATGCACTGCAACCGCCGATTTTGGCCAAAATCAACGGTTGAACATCACACGCCTCGCCAGTGCAAGGGCTACCTAATATGATATCATTATTTTCTTGGCCTGGCACAGCTACGATCAATAACATTGCCAACACGCGCAAGTGTAATATGATGCCTCTATCTGATGCACGTTGGGCATATTATTAATGCCCCTATGATAGCATACTGTAAGGAAAGAGCTTGCACACTTAATGCTTTCTATTTTTATCGTTTTATTTTGTTTAACATTCGGAAAAAGAGTAGTGCTGTCCTTCCCCCAGTCTTTGTCTCTGACACTCTGCCCAGGAAGCTGTTACTTTGCTCTGCCATCCCTTCAGACTAGCATTATTTTTCATAAGGTTGACATACTATAACCATAGATAGTATGAAACTTATTACACAGGCTGTCAAAAAGACATTCTAAATTATAAATGCTGTGGGCCTGTTGTAGTTTTCATTAAAATGTACATGGCATCATCCAAATTGGCAAAAGAGAACACTAGAATGGAATTGAATTTACCCACTGACAAAAAATATAGCAAGAACCTTAGCCTGTACATGTATCTTTCCTAAAAATTATGTCTTTTTGATATCTCATTTGCTCAAGTTTTTTGTGACTTTTTTAACACAACATGTGACATTTTGTAAATGGATGAAAAAAGCAATTTATATAACTCTACAAACATTCCTTATCTTAGGATGATACTGGATACACGCTGAAACTTCAAGTTCCTGCTCAGCGTGAGCAGTTTGTATAATTCTACAACATTTCTTATCTTAGGAAGATATTAGATACACGCTGAAACTTCAAGATCTCAGCTCAGTGTGAATAGATGCAAACACTAAATGAAATGAATGGCTGCTTTAGGATCAAACCTGGTGAATAAGCCAAAATGAAAAATAATGTTAAAAACACAATATATGATGATTATTGGTGTTGTCACTGTCAAACATGTTTTTCTTTTTTTTTTTTCCAGTCGCTTGATGGCATTGAAAAGAATGGGAATTGTAGACAACTATGAGGTAAGCCTTTGTTTTTAAAGGAAAATTAATTTATACGCTTGATGAGGACTATATTAAAGAAATTAATCAATTGGTGAAAAACTCAAAACAATTTGACATCTTATTCTGTTTAGAAGTTCTAACATTTCACTATTGTGTTGAAAAGTGACCTATGCAGTACACAGTATTATGTCTTAAATGTGCTTGTATTTCATATCTTCAAAAAGAAAAAGAATCAAAAATATAAAGAAAGTTTTAAAAAGTTGTCCTTAACACTCAGAATGGTAAACTCAAATATTTTTTGTGGAAGGAGCTCCCTTATTTTCTGCTGTGATTTATTTGGGTATGGGCATTTTGATTTCAAACTCAATATTCATTACTATTCATTAGTATTCATTAATATTCATTAGTATTCATTAATATTCATTAGTATTCATTAATATTTATTAATAGTTACAAGCAATTACTTTGTGATGCATGAATAGGGATTTTCTCTTTTATTTCTATTTCAAAGCAAATCAGAGAATTCTCAGTGGGGTGGTTGGAGTTGGAATAGTGCATTAATATTATTCATCAGTATTCATTAATATTCATTAGTAGTGACAATAACCTACTTTAAGACGCATGAATAATTAATTTCTCTTTTGTTTCTATTTTAAAGCAAATCAGAGAATTTTCAGTGGCGGTGGTTGGAGTTGGAGGAGTGGGCAGTGTCACAGCCGAAATGTTGACAAGGTGCGGAATCGGGAAGGTTTGTCTTTTCCTCCATTTGTGTTTTAGAGTGTATTGTGAGACGAGTCTGGGCTTTCTGTTTGATCAAAGCATTTTGTTTCAAGGAATTCCTAATCAAGTGTGTTGTCATTGTACAACCTTTCAAATTTTAAAGGTATGGAGAAACACCAGCTTTAACATCTATTTAAAACCACAAAAATCACAAAATATTTCATTAAGATTAATTAAAAAGTGACCTTCTTACAGTGTTTTCAAATCTCAGGAGAGGTTGCATTAAAAATTTTGTTTGGTGTATTTGGTTACGACAAGCCCTTGATTTTTGGCATATTTTGTAAATTTGCTGTCGTATATGCATAATGTACAGGGCACTGCGTGCTAGTGAAGCTTGCCAGTATTGTTAACACACACACACTTGTGTATGCCTGCCTCACTAGAGTGAATGAAAGTAGAATCCTAGCTAATAATATCATTGACAATTGACAGCCTGCATTCAAAACAACATCAAACTCTTATGTACAGTGTACATGTATATACTGATTATATATATTAGCCTATATGTTTTTATGTACAGTACATGTACGGACATGTTGAATCATTCAGCTGTTAGTCTCGTAGTTGTGTCATTTTTTTTTTTTTCTGAGTAATTTAAAATTATTTTTGGGTGAAATGAAACTTTCAATCGCATCAGAGAGGTACAAAATTCATGATTTCCATTTAAGTTAATGAAAAACTTGGGCGAAAAATTTCACATGCTATATCTAAATTTTACGACGCTGGTACAACATGTGTTGTAAGAAATTCCAGCCATAGCATAATATTCGATAAATTTGTTGTTAACACGAACCCTGATTTCAGGCATCACTTTGTAAATTTTTATTGAAATTGGTGATGTATTATATGGTAACCTTGCCCTTTTTTTTTGTGAACCTTTTGACTTTTGAATGTGTATCATAATTTTTTCAAGTGGTGGAGCATTGTGTCATTGAGCAAGACACTTTACTTGCTCCAGTCCACTCATTCAAAATGAGTACCAGCAGTGCTGGGGTGTTAACCTGCAATGGACTGGTATTCTGTCCAGGGAATCAATGCATGTTCTCTTTCGCCATGGAACCCAGGATTAACCACCACCTGATGCACCTTTATGGCTCGAGTATAGATTTATCTTTTTTAAATTTATTGTTGAAATACATTATTTTTGCCTAGATCTTGCTGTTTGACTATGACAAGGTGGAATTAGCAAATATGAACCGGCTGTTTTTCCAACCCCACCAGGCAGGCATGAGCAAAGTAGAAGCTGCTGAAAAAACCTTGCAGTGAGTTTTTCTTAGTAAATTTTGTGTGTGTATGATTTCATGTATAGGAACATCTGCCATATCAAAATGTTGAACCAGTATGAACCAGTATTAGAAATTCTCTGTCAGATTACTAACATTCTTGGCAAAAAAGCAATATATTCACCTGAAAAATAGTGATACTCTACAAATAACATAAGGTATGGCTGTACTTTCTTTAATGAGTTCCATCAAAATTGTAAAATGTAAATTTAACAATTTGGCGTTCAGGATTTTCAATCAACTTTTTTTATTTTACGATTGAAGTAATTTGCTCCTAGGTGTCATTAGGGATACGACTGTTTATCGATTATCTTAGACACGATTGAAAAGCATCTTTTACCGTTTACAACATTAATGCATCGTTTACATGGAAATCACCCAGAAAGTTCCCTTTAATATCAGTTTCTTAACAATACTTTTGAGTTTGCATTCAAAACCAATAACATTCACACACACAACCATCAATGATCTTACAATTCAAATGAACGATCAACAAAAAAGATTAAATCCTTTTTAATGCAGGTGTTAAATTCCCACTCATCTTTCACTTTGATTCATCAAATGTTTAGCTATTTAAGCCTGATGTATAGGCTTAAGCTTGATTAACAATGCTATGCCACACTATTGTTAGGCGTAGTGCTTGTTTTACAAGCTGTAAAATGGACCCAAAATACAGGGATAAAAAACATTGATTGTTATTTTAACTACAAATAAATGCAAAGATTACCTGATGAGTTGAATAAGTTGTGCAAAAAAAAAAAAGATCATGAAATAATTGAACAAATATGTTTCAAAGTTGCCAAGAAAAAACAGAGCCATGTTTTAAGAGTGTGGATCAAATACAGTACAGTTGAGAATGACACTGGGTTTAAATATTTTTTATACAGTATGCTATTGTGCTCGGTGGCCCACTTTTGAAACTTGTACGCCACAGTCAAAAGTGTTGTCAACATCTCAAAATGCTTGCAAGATGGGGCAATTTATTAAAAATAATTAATTTCTGCATCTGTTTAAACCATGGATCATTATTTTTGACAATTTCTACAGCCTTACAGGTAATGTGAAGTCTTACTATAGGCCCGACTCAAGTTTTGTGACATTCTTTACTTAATTTTTGGCTAGTGATTGCAATGGTTATGCTGTGGTTATTGTAGGGATAGAGCCAGTTCTGCGAAAATTTCCTAAATTTGTTATCATATTTTTGGATTGTGATTGTGTACATGATTAACGATAAAAAAAATGGATCGTTTATCGTTTACTGAATTAAACGAAAATGAACATCCCTAGGTGTCATTAGTTCTTTAAAAAACAGATATCTGTCTTTTCTTGCAAAGGTTCATCAATCCTGATGTAGTCTTTGAGATTCATAACTACAACATCACAACTGTGGATAACTTCCAGCATTTTATGGACAGAATTAGGTAAGGCTGTATAATTTCTGTAAGTTTTATTGACATATTATTGATTCAGAATATTTGTATTTTATAAATTCTTGCTTCATGAGAGATTATCTGTTAGGTATTTATCACTGCAATTGAATCATGTTTTGAACTTATTTAAATGCGCCTCCCGTGGATGGAAGCTTCAATAAAATTGATAATAGATAGACAAATCTTAGTATTACATTTTTTTTTGATGTGCTGTGGTAAACAAATATGAAAAACTAGATAAATAAAACAAGAAGTTAAATATTATGGACAGCATAAAACTTTTCAGTAGAAAAAAGATGAGTCTTAAGGGCCTTCTTAAAAATAAACATTTTTGAGGGATTGCAATATATATTGGTATATCGCGATATTTTTCAAGAAAACTGACTCATGACACAAATTGGTAATATCACTACTTCTTTTATGTATACATAAATGATGAACTCAAGAAAAATGATTTCCATCCAGCAGACAACATGATCACGTGACTATTACGTTCTAGATTTTATCACGCATGTTTGATAATTTAGCCAACGTGACCATGAACAAGTGAGATTCATGTTCTGTGCCAATTTTTCTTTTTTTTTGCAAACTTACATAGGAGTGTGCCAGTGTGGGGTGAAGGAGCACAATTTTTGATTAGTTTTTTATGTTTCACGATATTTTTGCACGTTTTTAAATTTGATTGAGAAATGATTATGGCCTAAACATGATTTTTGGATTTACTACCGTAATTTACAAAGTAGCCTTTTGTAGTTCTGTATTAGGTTTTGGTCATTCAATATTTTTGTGTGGGAATTTCTTCCTCCCCCCCCCTTCCTTACCCATGATTTATATATGGGGGGATTTCATTTGAAAATGAGAAAGAAAACACTCAGAAACATTCATTGTAATTTATTTCACTTTCCTCTTCATTCAAATGGCAATATCAACCAATTTTTGAAGGAAATCCAAATATTTTTGAAAGTGATACATTGGAAATAGAACATATACGATATGTGTTAAGAGGCATATTTCATGTCGTGGGAAAAGAGATATCGCGATATCCCGATCATCGACAGATTATGACAGCACTACATATAGGTACTTTCGCCAATGAGAATTCAATGATTTATTATTTGTTTCGTTTATAATCTACATATTAATCAATGTACTTCACAGATCTGAAGTTGATGCACTTTACATGGCCATACTTTTTGTATCTTAAGTAGATTTTGCCAAAGATGCTTTTGCCAAATTGTTTATGTGACAATGACAACTTTTTTCATGATGGCAATTTCTGCAAAAGCGTTGATGTCTGCACACTACTCCAATCTTCTCTCCACAAATGTATTCTTTGATAAAAAACTAGGTCACTTGTATGAATTATTTGTTATATATAAATTACCTGCTTCTCTTTTTAACTTTCCTTTCATCTGTAGCAATGGGGACCTGAAGGGTGATGGACCTGTCAATCTGGTGCTTAGCTGTGTAGATAATTTTGAGGCTAGAATGGCCATTAATACTGTAAGTTTGAGATGATATCTCTAACATTTTAGTCTTCATTCAGCAGCTTCCATAGACCTTCACAACATAATATGAAATGGTTTGCTACAATATTACAGCCTACTTAGTGGACCCAGATATGGTACCTCACTGAAAATTACTGCATAATTTCACCAAACCAACACAAATTTTATTCCATTAGAAACATATAGACAATGATGTTCCGGCAAAATAATTCCTTTAACCTTGAAATTTGAATACAATTGTGCGCAGTTAAATGCAAATTAATAGAGGTTCATTGACTGGATTGATGTTGAGTTCATAGGTGATTCTCAATTAGGTGATCTTTCCCATCAATTTTTGAAGTTGATAAAGTAATTTTTTGGTGAAATTTCAAAGTCAGTATGTTTCTAATAAAATAAAGCTTTGATTTTACTATTGATTTATGGTGAAATTATGTATTAATTCCCAGTAAGGTTCCAAAGACAAAATTGATTCTGAGTGTGCTCCATCGGCTAACGAATGTTACGCAACTCGCTGACTGCTGACTTCTTTTTGTGCACAACTCAACTCAGCTTTATTTTTGTTTATAATCACCTTTCACCTTAATCATTTTCAAAATTTTCTTCAACGGAACAATTTTTCTATTAATTTTCGTCAAGACTTGGTCTTTTGCCATTTATTTCCATTGGATTTCTGGTAAGATCTTTCCGTTTTTTCCTTCATTGCCCAGCCTACTATCCTAACACACACATTGCACTGGAGCTTGCCACCTAGTGTGGGCAGCTCCCGGGCCTCTGCCTATTTTCCTCCACCTCCTTTTACATCGGGTTTTATACTTTTCTTTGGTCCACTGTAACTCCCTGCTCCTCGGAGTGTCTGTTACCCTTTTCCTCTTCCCCTTCTCTTTTTTTTTTATTTTGGTCACCTGTTTTTTTTTCACCCCTCACCCTTTGTTCCATCAGACTTATGGAGACATCATTGAGGCCAGAAAGATCTTGAACTCCAAATTCCAAACCAACTCAACTAAAATACCCACACCTATTCCCAAGTCATCACCCGCTCCAACCCCAACACTACCACCACCACTAACACAAACATCATACACATAATCCCCCCACCCTTCCACCCACCCGCACTATCTTCAGGGGCATCCAGACTGACATAATCTGGGTTGACCAATTTTCCATTCAGAGAAAAAAATGCACCTACCCCCTTCCATCCACACCCACCTCCCTCTACCTCTTTCTCATCCACCAACACCTCAGGCCCCTCTCACCACCACGTTGCATCCCTCCCCCACCCAAGGGAAACCCTTTCACTAAGAACAATCCCCCAAAAGATCTCAACTCTCATAAGACCTCAACATGTCGAATAACCAGATACGACCCACAAAACATTAAAAGATCCCCTGCCAACTGTCACAGACCACCCCTAACTTCCGCATCCTTACCCTCTACCCCCAACACTCAACCAAAAAAAACCAACTCAACACCAACAGAACCCCCTCATCGAACCAAACCAAACCAAACCTTCCCAACACAAAACACCATCTCCACGAAACAAACTTTCCCATATCACCCCTCAGTGACAGGGGAGACTCCTTAATCAAACTTTCTTCCTCTTTGACCCTCCCCTTCATCGATCACACTTCCTTTCAAGACATGGAGGTCGGACAACCCCCTCCAGATTCGGGGCCCCCCTCGGGTGTCCTCCCCCCTCGTCACCTCTAAAATGGCAGACATAATGGAATTGTCGTGGTCTCTGCGCCAACTTTGAAGAACTCTGAAGAACTCAAACTTCTGATCTCTATTTTCAACCCCAGCATTATCTGCCTACAGAAGACCTTCCTCTCTTCCCTCGACTCCATCCCCATTGCAGGGTACACAGGCTCCCATTTTATCACCCAAAACGCCAGAAAAGCCTCTGGCAGCTCCTCTATTTACATCAGAAATGATATCCCCTTGAGCCACCTTTCTATCCAATCCGACCTTCAGGCTACTTGCCGTCTTGTGACCCTACACAAAACCATAACTTTTTGCAGTCTTTACATCCCCCCAACTCGCCTTTACCCCCCTCTTACCTTGATGATCTCATCTCCCAACTTCCCAAGCCTTTCATCCTGACAGGTGATTTCAACGCTCACAACCCCCTTTGGGGTTCCTCTACTTCTACTGTCAGAGGAAAACACATTGAAAATTTCTTAAACCACAACAACCTTTGCCTCTTTAACGATGGCTCCCCCACTTACTTACACCCAGGTACTGGCACTTTCACCAACCTCGATTTCTCCATCTGTGACCCCTTGCTCTTTGTTGACTTCTCTGACTGGAGGGTTCACCCTTCACTTTGCGGGAATGACCATTTTCCCATCCTCATCTCCACCCCAACCTCTTTGTCTCACCTCTTCCCAACCAAGTGGAGATTCCAGCACACAGACTGGGGCCTCTACTCCACTCTGTGCAATGTCTCCATTACTAATGACATTCTCCTCTCCAATCGTCCTGTCTCTCTCTTTACCTCCAAACTCTTGGAGGTTGCCAATTTCACTATCCTCACTTCCACCTTCACCCCATAGAAATTCAAACCCTGGTTCACCACCGACTGTAAAAAAAGCCATCTCCCTCAAGAACAAAGCCCTCCGTTTCTTTAAAACCCACCCCACACCCCAAAACCTTGACAACTTTCGCATCCTCAAAGCCATATCCAGGAAGACCATTAAACTCAGCAAAAAAAGTCTCCTGTGAAACCTATGTCTCATCCCTGGATCTCCAGACCACCCCCTCCAAGGTCTGGAATATAATCCGTACCTTTAAAGGGAAAAGCTCCTCCAACAACATCTCTCACCTCATCCACAACAACACCAAAATCACCGACCTCAAAGACATCACCCACTGCTTAGCCTCCACTTTCGCCAATACCTCCTCAAATGACAATCTTTCTCACTCCTTCCGCCAACAGAAAATCGTGGCTGAAAAGAACCCTCTTTAACTTCCAGTCCAACAATCAGAAAAACTACAATCTCTCTTTCACCTTCTTTGGGCTCTCGTCTGCCCTCAAAAAATCTGGGTCCTCCTCTCAAGGCCCTGACGGCATCCACTACAATCTACTCAAAAATCTCTCCAGAAACTTCCTTGAAATACTCCTCAAGATTTACAATTACCTGTGGTCCTCAAATTCTTTCCCCATTACTTGGAGAGAGGCTATCATCACCCCAATTCCCAAAACTAACAAAAACAGATCCAACCCAAAAAACTACAGACCCATTGCTCTTCCCCCTGCCTCTGTAAGATCATGGAACATATGGTCAACAACAGACTCTGTTGGTACCTCGAGAGGAACTCCATCATTTCCCCCACTCAAAATGGCTTCAGAAAAAAACAAAACTGCCTGGACCATGTCCTCAAACTTGACACCTTCATCTGTGAAGCCTTCCTCAGAAATCATCACATCATCTCTATCTTCTTCGACCTCGAAAAGGCCTTTGACACCACGTGGCGGTACGGTGTCCTCAAGGACCTCCTTTTCTCTGGCCTCAGAGGCTCCCTCCCCACTTTCATCCCGAAATTCCTCCACTCCTGCCACTTCCGAGTACGCATCAGTAACACCTACTCCCAAAGGTACACCCAACACCTGGGTGTCCTCCAAGGCAGCATCCTCTCTCCCACTCTCATTATCCTCAAAATTAACAGCATCATCAAAACTCTCACCCCCAACATCAAAATCTCTCTCTATGTTGACGATTTCACTATCTACTCATTCTCTCCATGCTTCCATATTCTCCAAAATAACCTACAAAAAAAAGAACACTGTCTGGATAGTCTGGCTCACTGGAGCGGCTCCAACGGTTTCAACTTCTCAAAAAACTGTTCTCATTTATTTTAACAACAGCAACTCCTTCTTTCTCCGCTCCAATCTCCGCCTCAAAGATTCCACTCTCGACTCCAAACTTTTTTATCTCCCCCACATCAACTCCCTCAAAACAAAATGCCACAAAATCCTCAATCTCCTCAAGGTCCTCTCAAGCACTGTCTGGGAAGCAAACTTGCTCATTCTGCTCACCTTATACCCCTCCCTCCTCAGATCCAGGCTGGATTATGGCAATTTTATCTTCGCCTCCGCCCATAAATTTTACTTGAAACACCTGGAGGTCACTGAGAACACTGCCTTAAGGCTTTGCTTTGGCGCCACTCACACTTCCCCTATCACCAGTCTCCACGTTGAGGCCAATGAACTCTCCTTTGACCTCCGCTGCACGAAGGCCGACCTCTCCTTTGCTGTCCGCATCCTCACCGATCCACGTAACCCTTGCTTCCATTCCATCCGTTCTCCCTCAAGGAACTTGCAGACAAATAGTTATTCTTAAAACATTGCCTGGCGAAGTGCCCTTCCAGGTATTTTGTTTAATCCTAAACTTGCGGCATATTACTTTATGATGCGAGGTCTTTAGAAGTTACATAATACCATAATTACTTCTGTACCACCAGGCTTGCAATGAGTTGAACCAGAATTGGATTGAATCAGGGGTCAGTGAAAATGCAGTGTCAGGTCATATACAACTGATCAAACCGGGGAACACGGCTTGTTTTGCAGTAAGTATGTTTGTTGTATGCAGTCGCGCCGAGAGGGATGGCGGGGGAGGGGGAGGGGGTTAGGGGGAAATTTCCCTGGGGCAAAATTTACCCTAGTATGTTTTTAAAGTATGTTTTGTTGTAATGTGAGGCCATTTTGATACTCATGACAACATTAAACAGGGAGTGGAGGCACGGGGTGTTCATATGAAATGTTATCTTTGAAAGTACAGAGAAAATTAGTTAAGATTTCCAAAATTTGATTGTAGGGTCTATGTCCAGCATGTACAGGGTGTTCTTGGTAAAGTGTGAGATGAGTTACTTCACTGCCAGTGTGTTGAAACTTCATGCCATAAGAAAGTGTATGGTAACAATGAACACTTAGAACCAAGCTCAGAGAATGGTCTGTTACATTTTGTGGCAAAATTTCATTGTGCAAAAATCTGTGACATTTTGAAATTTTGTGACAAAATGTACACCAAACAGATGTATTAAGAATTTGTCTGACATTTTGTGACATGTTTTACTCCTTCACTCACACTCATTGGTAATTTGATGTTGCATTTTAGTGGTGGATTCCATTTTTCATGAAACAGACAGAACCAAATGATCCTTTCTATGAGTATCACTGGTCATGGTGTGTGAATCTATGCCAATCAAATATGACAAAGGCAAAACTGATGTGACATTATGTGCAAAAGGTGCCAAAAATTATGCGACATTTGATTTATTTGACAAATTTGAAATTTTGTGACAAGCCATCAATCATCACTCCATTCTAAAGCTGAATATTTTGAAAGTTTAAAAAATGGTTATTAATTGGAAATAGAAGTGGCGCTTTAGGGCATATTCATAGGGGCATGTATCCAGATTGATTATTTGTAATTTCTCCCCTTAACTCTGCTTTTTGGTTACTTGCGTTAGCAAAGGAACCTATGTATTCAACTTGGCGTGTGTGTGTGTGTCTGTGACACTTGCTTAGGTACGCTCTAACTCAAGATAGGAAAATTGGTATGGAGTCACATTTGGTAGGTAGGTCCGCCATATTGTGAAGATGTGCCCTATTGTTTTGGTGCCCGTAAAGTCACCTGGGGTCAGATATCGCCAAAAATGGAAAAACTTTTAGTGACAATAACTCTTAGTGCCAAAATTCTGTACATTTGATATTTTGGGACAAGTTGTGTATGGAGTAGGGGAATATTTTCATACAAAACGGCCATGTGATTGAAGGTCAAGGTCAGGGTCAAAACAATTTTTGTCAAAGTGCATGGAAAAACTTTTAGTGACAATAAGTCTTAGTGCCAAGATTCTGTACATTTGATATTTTGGGACAAGTTGTGTATGGAGTAGGGGAATATTTTAATACAAAACGGCCATGTGATTGAAGGTCAAGGTCAGGGTCAAAAACAATTTTTTGTCAAAGTGCATCATATTGAATTTGGACTTGGACATTGGACTATGGACATTGGACTCGAATTTGACAATGATAATAACTCTTAGTGCCAAGATTCTGTACATTTGATATTTGAGACAAGTTGTGTATAGAGTAGGGGAATATTTTTTAACAAAACGGTCATGTGATTGAAGGTCAAGGTCAGGGTCAAAAACAATAATAAAATAATGAAAATAAGCTTGACACCAAATAGTTATTGATTTGAAGAACAAATGATATTATTTATTTTTATGATTTACTTGAATTAAGTTTATTTGCTTTCCATTAAACACAGTTTTTGATAAGAATACATGGAATGGTATAAATAGAAGTCCAGAGTCCGTGCCATGATACCCTAAGAGCTGTTGAAAGACTAGTGTGGTTTCACATCAGCAAGGCCAGGAACTATCATTCTATTTTGCTATTACATGATACACTTTTATAACATTGACCTCGCTCTGTCTCATTGTGAAGTTACATTTAAAGTGTTATAGATATCTTTTGTGAGGTGGTATGAATGATGCATTCCAGTGGGTTGTATTATTGGTTTATATATATTCTTAAGAATAGAATTTCTGTCTAGCAGACCCCATCAGTGTGATATTGTAAAAATACAAATTCCTGAAGTGTGATTAAATCTTGAATGCCACTGACATACTACAATCCAGGGTGCAATACTAAATGCACAAAGTATAAAGACCAATGAGCCTAAAAGCTATTTCAGTTTTGATGGCTGCTTATCATCTTTTATGTAAAAAAAACAGACACCTGAGAAATATATAATTCACCCCACCTGTTGCATTAAAAAACAAGTCATAAAGATGTCAACAGAAAGTCATTGGTCCATGTTGCTGACCTGTTTTGTTTTCTTTGCCACCTGTATTTGTTTAGCTTAGAAAGGGAATTTACTGTGTGTTGTCTACCTCCATGTGTCTACAGACATTTTCTCCATGCAATAAAATGTAGAAGGTCACTTATGAGGCAAATACTAACCATGGAGATACACTATTTAATAAACCAAAGATATGTGTAATGAACACATCCCTGAATCAACCAATTACACTGCACCTTGTTTAAAACCAAGACTGTTAGAACACCAATCACATTATCCACAAGTTTTACTCTTTTGCATATTAAAAATTGGCCAGTGGTGGTTAAGTGAAGAGTATCACAAGTTTTGCTCATTTGCATATTAACAATTGGCCAATCATAGAATTAGGGTTGGTTAACTGAAGAGGATGTCAGTTGGGAGTGGGAGTTGCACCAGTGTAATTGTCTTGCCATTCCGCTTCATATTGACTTTGACCTCTGGTGACCTCTAATGTTAACATTTTTTTTTGTGGTATTTCGATAATTTTGACCCCATTTTTGGATTTCAAAAGTACCTTCCGATCAAAAAAAGCAATTGGTTGGTTGATTCCTGTACGACCTTCATGTGCGGAGTTATCGGAGGTCAAAATTTCTTAAGTCTAGTTAGGATGGTTGTACGGACTGTCAAGTTGTCAAGTAACATTTGACTCGAGGTCAAAAGGTCAATAGTCAAATCTGTAAAATTATGCTTATTTTGGGAGAAAGATGGCTATAATAACAAGTTAATAATTTTTTGGTATGTGATAGACCTTGATGAGCTGCAAAGAATGAGCCATTTCCCCACTTAAATAGCATGCCTGGTTCTGGAGTTACGGATGACCTCCATCTTCCCCAAAATTTCATTCTGTAGCAAGGAACCATAGTGCCCTTGGGCTCTTGTTACTAAAGTCAAGTAAAAGACAGTACATTTTTTGAATACATTTTTGAAAAATCTTAACAAACCACGATCCAATTAGCATGGGTGATAGCCTAGGGAAGTTGACAGGGTTGTGCGACCCCTACCCCTAAAAAAAAGAGTAAGATGGTAATGGTAAAAAGGTCCAGAAAATATACTAAAAGATAAAAAAATTCCCTCGGCGAAGGTCCAGAAAATATGCTGAAAGGTCTAAATATTTAACTCAACGAAACCCCCAATCCGAAAGGCTGGCTACACTCCTGATATGCATCATTTTAACATCATCTGAACCTGGTGAAGTCGATATTATTGCCATATTGTTCAGATTTTGTCTTATTCGATTGTTGAATGATTAAATTTTCTTTTTTGGTTAATTGCTTTTTTCCCCCACCAGTGTGCTCCTCCCCTAGTTGTGGCAGAGAACATTGATGAGAAAACATTAAAAAGAGAAGGGGTGTGTGCTGCTAGTCTCCCAACCACTATGGGGGTAGTGGCAGGACTACTTGTTCAGAATGCACTCAAGTAAGTTTGATAAAGACAAGATGGTTTAACAATTAAAGAGTTAATTATGTAGTTAGTCATTTCTAACTTGACATTGTGGATATAATAAATGCATACATTAAAAATGTATTCAAAATCTTATACAGCAATTAAGGAAACCTTGAATTATTTAAGCTTTTTTAGTGCCTTTATCTGTTTTTTAAAGGAATATTCCCATGTTTTTTAAAGGAACATTCCCATGTTTTTTTTAAGGAATATTCCCATGTTTTTTCGTAGCCTTTTTTAAGAAAGTCAAAAAAATTAAAAAAACACTTTGTTACAAAAATCATGTTGATATGTTATTCCTATCAGGAGATATTTAAATTTTAAGTTCACAAAAAATGTTTATAAACGAATAGGGCTAATAAACGAGTAGGAAAAGGCTCAGTATGACATCACAGCAACACATTCTCCCACAAAGTTGATGTACTTCATTAAAATCTATCATTCTTTTTTATTACTAAATCCTGCTAGAAAAATAAATTGATTGAAGTTAGGTATTTATATACATTGCCAAATATACCCTACTTCAATAACTTTTGGAAAATTGTTTCTAATCATGCCGAAACAACCAATTAACATTCAAAGAAGTACATAAACATTTGCAATGGAATTGCCTCTATGACATCATCAAACACGAATTCATCATACTCTACAAAAACTTTAAAATGCAATTAGGAAATCTTTAAAAATTTATATCTCCTGAACGGAATATGATATCAACCTGATTTTTGTACCAGATTGGCTCTAAGAGTATGCTCTTTTAAATAAAATTTTACAAGAAAAACCATGGGAATATTACAAAAAACATCATGGGAATATTACAAAAAACAACCTGGGAATATTACAAAAAACAACATGGGAATATTACAAAAACCATGGGAATATTACAAAAACCATTACAAAAACCATGCAAATATTACAAAAACCATGAGAATATTACAAAAAACCATGGGAATATTACAAAAAACCATGGGAATATTCTATTAAGAAGTATATGTTACATAACATGATGCCTATTATTTGTGACACCAGTTAAATTTAAAGAGGAATTGAATGATGTGTATGTGTGTATTTCCCTACAGTAACCCTTCTCATCATCTTCCTGTATATCCAATTTCTTTCTGTATAGGAATTGACTTAATGATGATTTACAGGGACTGAGATTTAGGAAATACATACAGATTTTGAGTTGTCAGCCAAGTAATAAATCATCCCAATTTGAGCATAAAACAATATCTTATCAAACTTTCATCAGCCATTACTAAAAAACTAATAGTGCTGTCTTTAAATTTTAAAAAGTGACCCGCTCAATGTAGAACATGCTATATGTCTGTAAATCGTTCAAATGTTTCATGTTGAAATGGTTGTAATTAGCATATATTTTTATTACTGCTATGAGAAATTTGTCATTAGTGGTTGATCCACTAATGATAGTTTATTATTTGAATTGACTAATTAATTAATTTTTTTTTCATTATAGGTATTTATTAGGTTTTGGAAAGGTGACCGAGTATTTAGGCTACAACGCACTCCAAGATTTTTTTCCAACCATGGTTATGAAACCTAATCCATCTTGTGACGATAACTTTTGTTTGAAAAGACAAAAAGAGTATCAGGTAAGGTCCGTAACTGGCAGCACTTTGCCGGCGAGGCTTTTGACGTGGGCTTTAGTCATACACATAGAGAAGCTTGGCTGTGGTCAATGGAAATCCTAGGCACATTGTTTCTCAATCAAATGAAAAGTGAAAGTTGTATTTTTTTTCTTCTTCTTCAAACCAACAAAACATTAATTAAGAACATCTACTACTTAACTAGTTTATAAATCTATTAGGAATTTGTAAATAAGCAGCAAATCACATTAGAATTGCTTTAAAATTCTCTGTTTGGTCTAACGAAGAAGAAGATAGGCAAACTTTTTAAGTTATTAGTTGAATAAACACAACACTTACACACTCTATTACAATAACTTAATTCCCGCTACCCCCACCCCCTCCCACACCAATCCTTCTTGCTGCCACAGCTAACCAAGCTGTCACATCACATCATTTTCTTATGTTAATCCATGCTATTTAATTGCAGTGGAATATTTCGAAAGGAGACAACCCAATTTACATTTGAGCAGAGGTTGCGTTATGATTTTTTGTCTGTTGTATTTGGTTACGACAAGCCCTTAATTTTTAACGTATTTTGTAAATTTGCCATCGTATGTACAGGGCACTGTGTAATGTACAGGGCACTGCGCGTTAGCGAAGCTTGCAAGTATTGTTAACACACACACTTGTGTAGGCCTGCCTCGCTAAAGTGATTGAAAATTGCGCTTAAAATACAAAAACATTAAAAATCAGACAATTATCATCATTAATAAAATATTAAAAAAGTTCTTACCCAAGTCTTGTATAATGTTGATTGTTGAATCACGAAATTTGGGTTAACAATCCAAAATAAAATAGAAAAATACTTTTGTTTATCGTATCCAAACTTCCATGAGGTTTTAGTGAACTCTGACTAATTGTCAATGATAATATACTATTCAGATCTTGAACACGCCTACTTCTTTACAGTATAGTAACTTGACAAGGAGATTGTGATCAATTCACAGATACACGATCTTGTGCATGGTAAAATATTGCAAGTTGGAAGTATAATCTGTTTGTGGCAATATAGGGAAAAGTACAATCCTAGCTAATGATATCATTGACAATTGACAGCCTGCATCCAAAACAACATCAATGTTGTACAGTGTACTTTTATGTACAGTGTACATGTATATACTGACTATATATACTAGCCTATATGTGTTTATATACAGTACTTGTATGGACTTAATGAATCATTCGGATGTTAGTCTCGTACTTGTGTCATTTTTCTTTTATTTCTGAGTAATTCAAAATTATTTTTGTGTGAAATAAAACTTTCAATCGCATCAGAGAGGTAAGATTTTCATGATTTTCATTTAGCTTACTAAAAAACTCTGGCATAAAATTTCTCTTGCTATATCTGAATTTTGCGATGCAGGTACAACATGTGTCATAATTTTTTTTAGCCATAGCGTAATATACAACAAATTTGTCGTTAACGCGAATGCTGCCTTTGAGCTGAAAAGGAGATTCTTAAAAGCCATCAGTGATAAATGTTGGAAAACAAAACATTAAGTGTACAATGCAGATGTACAATGGAGCTTACTGCATCACAAAGTTTGCAAGTGTTCAAATGAATTAAATTTGCATAACTAATTAAAGTAGTGAAGCCAAAATTGAAATCGTTTTCTCTTAAAGAGTGATTTTGCTTTGATTTTTTGAGTTGTTCTTGATAAGAAGTGGAAATAATTGTAAGAAGGAGACTTCACTTTTAGTTTCTTGTTATTTGACAGAAATACGTGCAATCTTTACCCAAAGAAGAGACGAAGGAGGTGGTAGTTGAGGAAGCTGTCCATGAAGAAAATATGTGGAGTAAGAATGGTTTTTTTCTTCTTCTTATCATAGACCTCTGTGACCAGTGCCAAAATTGACCAGTGCTTAAAGTATCAGCTTAGTAAGCTAAAGGTCCTGGTTCAATCCCATTGGGTCTCCATTCACCAATGCTTCACAACTGTTTTATCAAGGACAGCAGACATCTGCATATAACCTTAGCTGTTGAGAAAGGGATGTAAAATGCCTAAAACTACCTATCTGAATTATCAAAGTGGTTGTCATGGAGATATCATGAATTTTCCCTTGATGCAAAGTGGATAAAGTTATAAAGGTTGATTGCTATTATGGGAACTTAGATTAATATACATTATGTTGAAGCTATTTTGTGGTAATCAAATGTGTGCTCTGACCCTGTTTGAAGAAAAACCATGCCATTTAAGTTTAAAGTGACATGAATATATTTAAGGAAGATTTTAACAGGTAAGGATGGTG
Organism: Chiridota heheva; assembly: GCA_020152595.1. Classification (NCBI taxonomy): domain Eukaryota; kingdom Metazoa; phylum Echinodermata; class Holothuroidea; order Apodida; family Chiridotidae; genus Chiridota; species Chiridota heheva. Next base: position 60,373 of record JAIGNY010000022.1, read on the forward strand.
GCAAATATTGCCATATTCTTTTTTGAAGTACTGGCAATATTTGAAATTAATCTGGAAGTATTTTCTTAATGATAATTACAATTATCACCGTATACATACATGTGTTAGTAATCTGGCTTCCATCTTTTTTTCATATGTAGTGAAAAAAATATTAGTGAAATGTGGAAAAAATGATGGAACTCATTTCTAATCAGGTGGTTAAACAGTGGTCATTTCCCACCTCTCTTTCCTCTCTGTCCTAACTCAAGCTAATCTTAAATGGGATAACCTCACCTGCCACCTCCTCCTCCGGAAACTCTTTTCTCCCACCCTCTGCAGGAAAAGTGTTCTTTTCTTCTGGATACCCAGCCATGTTGGCATCCCTTGCAATGACAGGGCTGATACAGCTGCTAAGCTTGCCCTTAACCTCCTCCCTTCCCCTTTTCCCAAAACCCTCTCTGACATCAAACAGCTTATCGCTTCCCTTGTTCGTGACCGCTGGCAAACCTCATGGAACTCCCAAATTGATAACAAACTCCATGTCATCCAGCCCACAATCCCGATCAAATCCACCATCAACAACCTTTCTCGTATCGACAACGTTCATATTACCCGTCTTAGAATTGGTCACACCCACCTCACTCCTCCCACCTCCTTATTGGTTCCCCCAACCCCTCTGTAACAATTGCCACTGCATCCTCACAATCCAACACGTTCTCCTTTGCTTGCCCCCTGTACAACCTTCCCAGAGCTTCCCTCGCTCCCACAACTCAATTGCTGAGTTCTTCCAGAAAAATCCTCTGGATAAAATAATCTCCTTTCTTTGTCATGCATCCCTCTACAACCATATTTAATTCTCCTCTTCCACCCCCCTCTCTACTTTGTTTTGTTTTACCCATGCACCTCCTCTCTCGATCACAGCTTTCTGGCTTTTGTTCTTGAATTTCTCTCATTCTCCCCCTGGTTTCTTTCCTTCCTACCTCTGAAATGATCTGACCTCTCAGGCACAATTTGACCTTCGTTGTCGTGGTGCCGTTTAAACCTCATCAAACAAACAAGCACCTTAGTTTTTAACACCCTCTTGGCACATTTTACTTTGACTGTCGCGGTGCCATTAAACATCAACAAAACAAACCAAACCATTTTGTATGGAAACTGTTAAAATCCTTCAAATTCATAGGAACATGATTTCCGTATTACTTTACTTTCACAATGTTGTGATATTTGCTTTTGGAACAAAAATTAGCGTGATTGACCATTCAAAACCTTCTAATCTAATGTGAGAAATGTTTTAAATTCGTACAGAGATTGAATTGGTAGACGAGACCAACCCAGAAGAACTTGTGAGCAAACCAACACCCGATCTTGCATCTGGATTAAAGCTCGCTTATGATAAACCTGATGAAAAGAAAGATACGGTGAGAATACAAAGATCTTGCAGAGTCCCTTTTTGTGCTTGTATTACCATTTCAACAGCATGGAGCGCAATCTTTAAGTTCTTGAAGGAATATTCTTTTGAATTTGAATTTTATTTTTATGACAAAAAACTATAAATGGATAAGTTCAGTGGGCAAGCATGTTCATTGTCCATCTTATATGAAAGAGACTTAAAAAGAAACAAAATGGTAAAGAAGCATTCAAATATCTTATTCTGTTAAGGTGATATTCAAGTTTAAAGATTTATTTGTAGTTATACCTTACCTTCCATGCTATAAATATGCAATCTGGTCTCATGACCTGATTCTAACGCAATTCTAAATGACCTTAAAAAGGTAGTTATCAGCCCAGCCCTGACCTCCGTAATACCTCTACTATCCCTCACTTCTTTTCAGCGCATTGTTATTACAACATTGCTGGAACTGGTCAAATTTTCTTTTAGAAATTTTAATCTTTTCTAACAATTTTCTCCCTTGCAGCTTCTACCAGGCAGGTTTTCACGCTGTTCGGCCTTATTCTGTTTGCCTTTTCAAGTCTTCTGACGTAAGACAAAGTAGCCATGGGACTTTCCTGTTAAGCCTACATACACTTAGGATAGAGAAGCACTTCTCGTAGAGGCGGGCCCACAGTCTCAGCGTAGACTGCTTAGCTCAGCCCCGAGGGAAACTAAGCAAATGGCTAGACAATTTCCCATCGATGCCTCCCTGGTGACCAGGGTTCAGCATTGGGCCAGGACCCCGGACAGGGACTGGATGGCCTACAACAAAGAGGTTGACAAGGCCAAGTGTGTCCAACCAGCTGCCTATCTAGCGTTCATAGGCACCTCCTCGATCCCGGAAGGAGTGTGGCAACTCCTTCGGCAGCCCGCGAGCGGCACTGCAGCGGTGTCCAGCTCCGCGGGCAGGACCAAGAAATTTCTTGATCCTGCGGTCCAGCAGAGGGAAGATTCCCTAACAGCTGTTGACCAGGACATACGGCAGGGCTTTAAATACCAAGCCCTCACGGTATGGGTAACAGAGGGGGTTAGATTCAGTTCTACGTAGACATCTGCCAACCGACGTCCTTACAACAACTGTACCTTTGTTAATCGGACTCGTGGATTTGCTCGATGCGACAGTCGACCAACTTGCCCGTGTCTTCGCAAAGGTAGTCATGGAGAGGTGGGAGAATGTTCTCCCTGTCCTTGGACTTTCTTAAGGCACTCAGACGGACCTTTGGCACTTACCAACAGAAGGCCTGAACCTGTTTGCAGGTCACTTATGAGATGTCCTGCCGTGCCAAGCCGGCGGACAGGACGATCTTCGGAAGACTAAGAATCTGTTAGAGAGGACGAAGACTTTTTCTTCTCCTCCCGCACGTCGCCGTCCTTCTGCTCTAGTACGGGGCTGGGTTACGCCTACCAAGCGATGGACCCATCATCGCTGTAACGCAGTAACGGGGCCCTATACAGCTTCTTCCTCTCTCCAGGAGTCTCCTTCGTGGACCGGCAGAGTGAATGTGGCAGAGAGCGGTCTATGCTCCTTCCCCTCTGCACGCAGAGCAGGTTTTTCTTCCTCCCAAGGGTGGGGGAAGGGCAAGCAGCAGCGCTTTTGACCCACCGCCGACGCCCCCATTGGCGAGCGGTCTAGTCGGGGGGCGTTTGTGGAAATTTTTAGAGGCGTGGGAGAGAGTCACCACAGACAAATGGGTGCTACGAACCATTTGGCAGGGTTACCGTGTAGAGTTCACGACTCCCTAGCCCATAAGGGGGGTCTTTTGCCCCATCACCACGCCTCGTTTGAGAGACCATGCAAAGTTGCTGAGGACAGATCGAAAAGCTGCTGGCGAAGAATGCCATCACCCCCATCTCGAATCCTCGCAAGGAACCTCGTAATGTCCACGTTTTTCCTGGCCCCCAAGAAAGGGAACAAGTGGCGCCCAATCATCAATCTGAGACCACTCAACAAACTCATTTGTCCTTTAAAGTTCAAGATGGAGACTCTTCAGTCTATCCTCCCTCAGTTGACAAGGGGCCTGTGGGCCACCTCAGTTGACCTCAGCGAACACATATTTCCATGTGCCGATGCTCGAGGAACACAGGCGTTTTCTGTCGTTCCAATTCGAGGGAGTTATGTACACGTTCAGGGCGTTACCCTTCGGGCTATCGACTGCCCCCAGGGTCTTCACCTGGATTACGAGGGTTCTAGTGGCCTTCCTGTAAAAGCAAGGCATCAGAATCTTTATGTACCTAGAGGACTGGCTGATCGTCGCAGTAGACGCAGCCACCATGACAGAACACATGAACGTAGTCACAAGAGTGGCTCAGGACTTAGAGTGGGTGATCAACCTCGCCAAGTCCAGTCTAGTTCCTTCACAGACTCCCACCTTTCTGGGAGCAGTCCTGGATTTTACCCAAGGTCGTATACGACCGACGGAGGAGCGGATCCTAGCCATGAGGGCGGGAGCTGACGTCCTCCTCTCGCAACCGGCGTCATCGGCGAAAGCGTGGCTGGTATTTCTAGGATACCTAGCCAGCCTAGTAGATGTAGTCCCCATGTGCAGGTTTTACATGCAGGATCTACAATTTCATCTACTGGATCATTTCGTCCCATCCAGGAGGGACCTCAGTGTCCTCGTCCCCCTTACACAGGCAGTGGTCCCCCACATTTGGTGGTGGTGCGTCCACTCTCACCTGTCACAGCTAGCGATTTTTCCACCCGTTAGACCTTCTGTGTCATTGGTGACCGATGCGTCTTTGGGTAGGGAGCACATTTAGCATGGTCTCAAGTTGCGGGATTTGGGACGGACACTTGGTGAGGTCAGCACATCAATTTGTTGGAACTAGAGGCAGTATGCTGGGTTCTTGTTTATTTCCTACCAAGGGTACTGAACAAGACTGTTCTCATATGCACCGACAACACAATAATGGTGTTTATCAACAGACAGGGAGGCACGAGATCCAGGAGACGTTGGATCCTAGCCAAGTTCCTTCTGTCTTGGTGCATGAAGAACAAGGTCACACTCCAGGTGGTCCACCTGCCAGGCAAGGAGAACACGATCGCAGATCTGTTATCTCGCCTTCAAGAAGCCCCCACAAAATGGGCCCTCCCCCAGGTGGCTGAGGCGATCTAGTTGACCTTCGGTCTCCTGGGCGTAGATCTGTTCGCATCCGTGGACAACCACAAGCTACCAATTTTTTGCACTCTGACACCCGACCTGAGAGTCTGGAGAGTTGACGCGTTCACGATCAGGTGGACTCACTTCGTGGGCTACGCCTTCCCACCATTCACACTGGTACCGAGAGTACTGGGCAAGGTGATGTATGATCAGTGTTACATGTTTCTTCTGGTAGCTCCCAACTGGCCCAGCCAACTGTGGTTCCCTCAGCTGCTCAATCTTATCGCAGGTTTCCCGTACGAGCTTCCGGTCACGGACGAGTTAGTCTCAATCCCGGCCTCCGGCAAACTGCACCACAATCTAAGAGCACTCTATTTGACTGTGTGGTCTCTATCCGCGAATCCCTTGTGTCGCAGGGTATTTTGGAGGCAGCTGCCCAAATGGCAGCCAGAAGCCGGAGACCTTCCACTTTAGGGATGTATGCTTCCAGACTCGGGATGTTCTGAGACTGGTGCCAGGATAGATCGGTTTCTCCATATACGGTGCCTCTTGGTGATGTAGCGGATTTTTTGTTGGTCCAGTTTAACCTGAATAAATCCATAAATACAGTCAAGGGGTTCAGGACAGCCATAGCAGCTATCCACCGGGGCTTTCCAGATGGTTTAACCTTCACCGATGTGCAGCCTCTGAAAAGATTGAATAAAGGAATGTTCATACAAAGACCCTCAGTTCGGAACCTTGCCCCCCCTCCCCCCTTCCCCCCCCGCTTGGGGTATGCAGGTGGTTCTCGAGACATTAGCACAGGCTCCGTTTGAGCCTTTGTCAAAATGTTTACTCAAGGAACTGATGATCAAAATGGTGTTTCTACTCTGAGAGGTGCTGTTTACGCACTTTCGCTCAAAGAAGGCCATATTCGCTTTGAATTTGGGGGGGGTTGACTCGTGCCCGACCCAGCCTTCTTAGCCAAGAACCAAACATTAGAGTTTTACCAGAACCTATATTCCTTTCGTCACTCGCTATGTTTTCTGACACGGCAGAGGACAAGGCCTGGTGCCCCGTTCGATGTCTTTTCGGAACGACATAAACGCCTTATTAGTGTCCTTACATAATCTGCATAGGGCAGTCTTGCGTGATACGATTTCACGTTGGATTGTTCAGGCAATCACGTACAATAAATCCGCGTTATTTACAGAACGATTGGTTAAGGCACATCAGGTGCGAGGCATAGCTACATCAATTGCACTTTTTTGGTGGGGTTCCCCTCAATGAGATTCTTTGTGCTGCGGTATGGAAAACACCAGCCACGTTCATCTCCGTATATCTGAAGGATATACCAGACTACCAAGGTGGAGTGGCAAGGGTCGTTCTTTCAAGAAGAGGACCATCCTTTTCTTGAGGTGAATATTCTTGCTTTCAATTATTCACATTCTCTCGTTCAGTTTAGATTCTCCCGTTTATTTTCTTTACGTCTTAATCGTTCACTAACGGATTTTGGCGGCTGTTCTGGCACGTTGAATTCTTTTCTTTTACTAACAAATTTTTTTGCGGTTGTTCAGGCTCTTTTTATTTTGTTTAATCTTCCTAACGAAACCTTTGCCGTTGTTTTGGCGATTTTTCTTTCGTTGTTTTACTAATGGAATTTTACCAATCTTCAGCACCTTTTATTTTGTTTGTTTTACTTACACGGTTCTGGCAGCTTCTGCTTAGTTAAACTTTACAGACGGTTTGATCCCTTCATGCTTATCCAAAGCGCTCGGTCCTCTGATGAACCTTGTAAGTTTTCGTCACGACGTGTTGGCCGTTGTTTACAGTTTGACTCTCTTCACTAACGGATTCTGTCTCATGCTTTTGTGGGTGACTAGCCTATGTTCTGTAGACGTTTTGTCTCAGTTATTCTTAACAGGGTGCTTCCTGTTCTCTTGTTATAACTAGCAGTGGGTTACTATTTTTAATAGTTCCTATGCAGAGGTCTTTCGTCCATAAGAGGAGAAGGAGTTTTGTCCTTTAAGCAGGATAAGACTAGTGCGAGTTTTAGGACCAGCCTTTAGAAAATTGTGCTGCGACCTGAACTCCCTCACTTCCTCTCCTCGTTTGCAATCTGATTGCATATTTATAGCATGGAAGGTAAGGTATAACTAGAAGTAAATTTACCCCGCTAAGCGTAGCGGGGATATTTACCAGAGTTATACTTACCTTCCATGCATCCTGGCCCGCCTCCCCTCTCGTTCAGGCCTCGGTGAAATGTTAAGTGAGTGTTAGTAGAGGTATTACGGAGGCCAGGGCTGGGCTGGTATAAACTACGTTTTTAAGGTCGGTTAGAAGTGCGTTAGAATCAGGTCATGTGACCAGAGTGCATATTTATAGCATAGAAGGTAGTATAACTCTCGTAAATATCCCCGCTACGCTTAGCCGGGTAACTCTGTCTTATCTGTGTAGAAATGACTGGTGTAGTAAGTCTATTTGGAAAGTTGGTGTTCTCATCCTCACATTCTTGTCAATTGTTAATGTATTTTAAACAGTTTATTTAAATTTTTACTATTTAAATTATTTTTCCTCAAAACTTTTTTCAAACAACTTTTCAAACAATTTTTCCTCAAAACTTTATAAATACCCTTACTAGATTTAGTTTTGCTACTTTTTTGACATATCCTATGGTTTTTAAGCCTCAAAATTGCAGGACAAAATATGATAGAATACATAACATCTTTGAGGAATCTGAGGCCATGACATCACAACAAGTCTGATTTCAGTAGTTTCTACACAAATGATACCAAATTTTAAACTTTGATATCTTCTTGCGAAATAAGATTTTTAAATCGTTTCTTCAACATTTTGTTTCTTTTGAAGTCCTTGTTTCACATTTGATAGATTTGCTTGACCACTAAACTTATCCTTTAAAGAAACAAATTGGTGAAAGAAAAGTGTTTATTTTATATTCTGTTTAGGAGTTATTACCTTCCAAAGATTTCAGCGAGTGTGATGAAAAGTGACCTCACAGTGTACAGTGTGATGTTATACTTGCTGACCCAAGACAATTTCTTATGTATTTGTATAGAGTGTATGGCACATGAGTTAATTGGTGAAACACCCCATCTCAATAATATAAACCAAGAAAATGTTTGCAATAATTTTAAAAGAGGCAATTTGATACAACCATTGAAATGTAATTGACTCCCAAAAAGGAGCAAGATGTTGATATGGGTTGTACCCCAATTTGTTTAAATGTCCTTACCGGGTGTTGTTATAGTCATTCCTTCACTGATATTTTCTAATTTGAAATTGGTTTATGGAGGTCTAGTGGGGTATGAGGTGTGATAAAAATATGTATGTAGGCTGGAGAATTCTCACAAACAAACAAAAACAAAACTTTTTTTCTTATTTCCTACAAATCTACATTTTGGAAAAGTTAGATGTAATTTTATGTTGGCAAAGTGTATGAATTTGTTTTTGTTCTTAAAGGAATATTCCCATTTTTTTTTTGGTAATATTCCCATGTTTTTTTGTTGATATTCCCATGGTTTTTGAAAATTTTGATTTAAAAGAGCATAATTTAGAACAAATTTGGTACAAATATCAGGTTGATATCATATTCCTTTCAGGAGATATGGATTTTTAGAGATTTCTTAATTGCATTGTAAAGTTTTTGTACAGTATTATGAATCGTATTTGATGATGTCATAGAGACAATTCCATTGCAAATGTTTATGTATTTCTTTGAACGTTAATTGGTTGTTTCTGTATGATTAAAAACAATTTTCCAAAAGTTATTGAAGTAGGGTATATTTGGCAATGTATATAAATACCTAACTTTCATCAAGTGATTTTTCTAGCAGGTTTTACTAATAAAAAAAAGTGATAGATTTGAGTGAAATACATAAACTTTGTGGGAGAATGTGTTGCTGTGATGTCATACTGAGAATTTTCCTATTTGTTTATTGGCATTTTTTGTGAACCTTAAAATTTAAATATCTCCTGGTAGGAATGTTAATCAACATGATTTTTGTACTAAATTGTTTCTAATATTTTTCTCTTTCTTAAGAAAGGCTAATGTCCAGGGTAGACAGTTAAATCCATCACTTTATAGATCATGATCTTTGTTCTAAATGAATGCCATAGAGCGATGATTCTTAATAGGTGGCCTGCAGACCAAATCTGGCCTGCCAGACAATCCACTCTGGCCCGCGAACAATATTTGTAGCGGCAAAAAAATTCTGAATGAGATTGGTAAAAATTCCAAAATACTTGTTTATTTTGGGGTTTTCTAGGCAGATCTAACATCGCGGCTTATCAAGCAAAATGTTATCTTTACTTCCGTTGTAAAATGAGCAGACTCGCGGCTTGTCAAACGAAGGCTGATAAGAGAACCGCTGACATCTGGCGTACATCTTTCTTATCGCCCGTGCTCTCAGCTTGTTTGTATTCAGGGATTGTTTTGACTGGTTTTGTTTGTCACGTGATGCTGGTTTTGCCATGTGATTGTCCCATGGCCTGAGGCTTGAGGTTGTGAAATGATGGCTCTTGGAAAAAAATTAATTAAGAACTCTTGCCATAGAAGATGAAATTGAATGAGCACAGGAATAGCATATGCTAATATAGGGATTTTTTAACACATCTTCCTTTTCAAACTTTCAAGAGAAATGTGGTTAAGATACTTTTTGTTTGTGAAAATTGTGCATCCTGCATAGAATTTTAGTATATAAAAATATGAAATATATTTGGTTGAAAGTGTTACCCCTTAAGAAAAGCAGACATCCATAGACTAATTCTATTAAATATATGATTGAAAATGTGGGTAAGATTTTGAATTGTACAGAACTGTTTCAAGTTCATGAGACTTCAAGAATGTGACATAAGGAGCACTAAAGGCTGTTGCACATCACGGTGAGTGATTTGTTAGAAAATCAGACAAATATTAGAAAATGTGTACATACATATACATTATTAACTTTGCGATTGTGGCTTTCTGATGATAAAGGAAAATTTGCTTGAAATGCTGTTTTGTTCAAACTGGAGAGAAATTTGATTTCGTGGGGCTGTGATTTTCTGTCATGGTGCAAATTTTGTATTAATGGGGGTAGAAATGCCCCATGAACCAATTTTCACTTGCCATCTGAAAAGCGAACAAAAATGTCTCATTTATGAAAACAAGATAAAAAGTTTCTTTTCTTTTGTTTCATTCAATTTTGTTTTAAAGTTTGCTTGCAATAATCTTAACTAGTCCAGTTATTCTTACTTGTTGAAGTGAATTACAGCATTATCTTTTCTTTTCTTTTCTTCCACATTTTTGACTTTCAGACAAATGATAATACTGTGGAGGAGACTGGGCAATCATTGGAGGAACTCATGGCTCAGATGAAGGTTTTATGATCATTCCATCTCATTCTGATAATCGCTAAATGCATGCTGTGCTCCAAGCCATTAAGTAAATCCAGTACACTAACTGTTTCAGCTCAAATTCAATTTAAAGGTGCACAGCTCAAACTAGGAAAGTATCCAAAGTAGTTGGTTGCTTTATCTGGGGTCTACATGAGTATCTCATTCTTTCTCCATGATGAGAACCGCAAAACTCATTCTGCCATCGAAGTCTGGCCAAAAGTAAATCCTGCATACAAACTGCTTCAGCTAAAATTCAACTTATGCCATCGTCGCAGGGTTTTACAGGATTAGTTCAGTGGTCAAGCTCTTATCTGAAAGATAACTTCAAAAGAAACAAAATAATGAAGAAAGCAATCAAAAATAACATTTCGCTAAGGAGATATTTAAGTTTGAAGTTTGCTATCATTTATGTAGAAACGACTGAAATCAGACTAATTGTGATGTCACATCCTCAGATTCCTCAAAGTGTTTATCATATTTTGTCCTGCGATTTTGTGGCTTAACAAGCATTGGATATGTCAGGAAAGTAGAAAAACATAATCTACCTGAAGAAAGTTGGAGGAAAAATAGTTCAAGTAGTAAAAGGACCTATTGTTGCCCCTTTTTATTGCACCCCTGCACTTCCTCCCTCATTCCCAGCTTCCTGGCTATTTGTCCCCGTACTTCTCTCAGACTCCTCCTACTTCCCACCTCTGGAATGATCTAACCTCCAGGCACAATTTGACCCTCACTGTCGTGGTGCCATTAAGTCCTCATCAAACAAACAAATAAATTTTCTTTGAAATGCATTAACAATTGTTAAGAATGTAAGGATGATGGTGGCAACCTTCTATGGGTAGACTTACTACACTAGTCATTACTTAAATATCTCCTTAACAGAATAAGATATTGATGTAGTTTCTGCACCATGTTGTTTCCTTTGCAGTCCTCTTTTGTATAAGCTAAACTTGCTTGACCCCTAAAATAATCCTTTAAGGTAAACAACTCATACTAGAAACGTATTCAAGGAAGTTGATGCATCCATCTCAGATCTACAGTAGCAACAGGGGTAATGCTCATGATTATTTGCTGTTATTAAGTGGATGAGAGGACTGTCCATCTGATGAACTCCTTTTTGGATATCCACCTATGAAGTGCATGTAACTTTCATGCAGTGATTCTGTGAGTGGTAGGATTGGTTTATAACGTTCCAAAACACCTCCGTTGGAGTATTCAAGTCAAGCAGGGGTGTAGGAAGCTTTAAAAAAGTGTGGTGTGGAAGGAGGGGAAGGGGGCAAAACCTCTTAGGGGGAATTTTTCAAGTCATAAGTCCCCCTTCCCACTCTGTAGATAGAATAAGTGAGCCCAAAACAAGTAAAAGGGGCACTTTATTTTTATAAACGGGCACTTTTCCAATGGGGACACATACATCCCGTACATGGGACTGACAAAAGTTGCCAGGTTTTTTACTATTGGGTCAGTAATTGAGGGGCACTTTTCATTATTCAAATGGGGCATTTTTGTCATTTTTCGGAAAAATGGGGGGCAGTGCCCCTCGGTTGCTACACCTATGACGTCAAGATACTCCACTGCCATTTTATTGACCAGTCCTGGAGCCCTGGTTGGAGACCCACCAGGGGAATGAACCCAAATGCTATATTGGAAAGCTGAAACTTGACCAACTGCCATGGAGGTCTCTGATTGGTTGACCATGTCCCTTCATATTTCATGTCTAATTTTGTATGGCAATGACAATTTCATGGATTTTGACAAGAAAATTCATTGAGAGAATTGTAGTCGAAATGTCTCCCACATTATCTTGAAACCCTCTGGCATTATTAATTCCAGCCGATTCGTGTGCAACAAAGATAAGAATGATCATAAATTTCTCTTCAAGAGACTTAATTGGCAAGTCTTAATTTGACAACGTGAGAAAATTTAGTTTCTTTACTGATGTGGTCGCAACAAGAAAGTTTTACCAAATAGCCGCATTAAATTATTATCATAGATTTCTTCCACGCGAAACACAATGTGTATTTCTGCATGGGATTATATGGCTCAAATATTTTTTTGTTATAGCTTTAAATTTTTGGTTTTGGCGTTAAGTGCAATATTATTGAAACTCCATAAGTATTCCTAGTATCAAAATGTGTTTAATATCTTTGTGTTCAAATATTATTCTATAGTTCTAGTAGAAAAATCCTAACTCACAATATTACATAACATTTAAAATAGTAAATAACACTTGGATGATAACGGTAAAATCAGAAATCAAAACGTAAATTAAGTAAACTCATGAAAAATAGCATTGGTATCAAAAAAATTTCAAAATGGAGAAGGATCATTCAATTAAAATGTTTAACTCAAAATTGTATTATTTTATTTTTCCGCAAGCATTTGAGTCTTAGATCAGTTGCATAGGCTGCTGTGGTGACCAGGTCACTAACGTTATTGCTCCAAGGCATGTCACTTAAAGTGACCCATTGTGGCCTATGCTTTTCAGATCTGCATTTTACTTTGAGGAATCAAAATTTATTTGCACAAAAGCACACACTTTAGTGATTTCAGCTCGAATTAACGAAATGGGAAAAACAAGATGTAATACTTTTTTTTAAATGAATATTCCCATGTTTTTAAATGGATAATCCCATGTTTTTAAGTTACAAAATAATACACTCATGATCATATATATATAAATAAATATATATATATATATGTATATATATATATATACATATATATATATGTATATATATATATATATATATATATATATATATATATATATATATATATATATATATATATATATATATATATATATATATATAAATGTATATATATATATACTTGAATTAAAGATTTTCACAGTTAAAGGAAGTTTGATCTTTTTATGCTTCTCTTCACTCATTGTGAAATTGGAATTAATTTTACAATTTCCCACGGTTCTGATAAAGGTGATGAAAATCATCCCATGAAAAAGCGCGACAGAAATAATATTAATTAAGTGAATACATCTTGATATGCTTCCCTCTCTCACAATTGAATGTACTTTTCATCGCACGATTACATGGGGGACGTTTCTAGAGCACGTATTTACTACATATACTGCGTTTACTTAAAAACATTTTTGATAAATTTTTTCCCCTGCAAATTCCCCACAATTATAACCACCAGAAGTGTATATTCTTTCCAGCTCTGACCCATTGGTTCGTTTATTAATAAAAATAATTATGAGGGAGGTAGCATGTTTCTACATACTGTAGCCTTATTTACATGCTGAAAAGTTTCTCTTTAAGCCTACCCGCACCCGACACCGGAGTTAATCCTGAAAACTCAGGTATGACAATTACCAACTCGACTTCCCGCTCAGTGTATTGTTTCCACTCCAAACAATGATTGTGTATCTGCCATTCCCATGCACAACAGTCAAGTAGCCCAAGGTTATTTGGGTGTATAAGATTACAGAAAGGCAGTGCTGAGTAATCAGGGCACTTTTGTGAATGAAATCACTCATCCATGTCAGGTATCTTAGTGGGAGAAGTTTGGTTTTCAAACTGGTGATAAATATAGCTGTGTATCATAATGCCCGAGGTAATAATGTGCATTAACTGTGAATGATTGACGGACCATTTCTCCTAGGGGAAGATATTGCCTCATGTAGTCAATAAATCGTTGTTTATTTGTAAGTGGTATGGTCTACCTAGGATATACAATGTCCAGGGACAATGGTTCCTTACAATATCCCTTGGGAGTCCTGAGTCTTTAAAAGCATTTCCCATGAGAAACAGCAACAATTGTTCAAATAAGAACAAAACTGTCTCAATTCGACTTAACCCTTCAACCTCAGAGGTGATCCTGACCATATCTTTCTGCTGTATCTTGTGATGCCATTTTAAGAAGCTTAGGTACGTGTGCTATAATGGTCTTTCCCCTCAATTTTGGTCAAGGTTGCCTTTATGATCATTGGGTATGATGAGTGAGAGATGGAGGAAGTGGTGATGGATGGAAAATCATATCAGTGGAAAATGATGCCACATTACAAGGTTGCTAAGTGAGGGGGGTAATAGCTGTTGAGGAGAATTTGTGTTAGTTTTGGATTCCTTAGTCAAGCATTCCTTTTAACTTTTGATTTCCTGATCACAAATTTTCAGGACTGCATGGGTTTAAAGGATAAGTTCAGTGCTCACGCAAATCTATCTTGTATGAACAAGGATTTCAAAAGAAACATAGTGAAAAAACCATTTAAAAATCTTATTCCGTTAAGGAGATATCAAAGTTTAAAGTTTGGTAACATTTGTGTAGAAACGACTGAAATCAGACTAGTTGTGATGTCATAGCCTCAGATTCCTCAAAGTCGTTATGTATTCTATCATATTTTGTCCTGCGATTTTGAGGCTTAAAAACCATGGGATATGTCAGATAAGTAGTAAAACTGAATCTATTAAAGGTATTTATAATGTAACACCTGAAGAAAGTTCGAGGGAAAATATTTTAAATAGTAAAAAAATTAGATAAACTCACTTTAAAATACATCAACAATTGGTAAGAATGTGAGGATGAGGACACCAACTTTCTACAAATAACTCACTACATGTACATACTTCTACACAGATAAGAAGACAGAGCTTTAAACTTGAATATCTCCTTAACAGAAGAAGATTTTGCAATGCTTTCTTCACTATTTTGTTATTTTGAAGTCCTCTTTCATATAAGATGGACTTGCTTGACCACTGAACTAATCCTTTAAGTAAGTTTATGTTAGTTATATACAAAGTGTGTTGTTTGGAAAGATGTTACTGTTTTGTTCATTTGGGCCTTATTTGTATATTTCCTATACTTTTCAATTCTTTATTTTCAATTTCTTTTATCTTTAATTCTTATTTCTTATAATATCTTTTTTTCTTTCAGATAATTCATTATCTGAAATGTTCAAAATTACATCCAACAAGAATGTTTTAAGCTAGGGCATGACCATATACAAAGCATCATAGCTAGTGTAGAAACGAAAGAATCAAAATAAATGCAAGCTTTTATGCACTGAAGATTTGCAAACCTCCGAACGTGGAGGATTAAATGCATCTGCACAGATTATTGGGTTATCTGGTCACACTAATGGACTTGAATGCATCTTGTGAGAATATTACAAAAGTTATATCAAGGATGACACTGGTTAAATTCTGCTCCAAAAAAAGAACAAATGCAGAAACTCGGTGACATACCCAGGATTACAGTATGGGAAGGGGGGAGGGGGGGGTGGTTACACTTTTGCCTGGGGGGTGTTACACTTTTGCCTGGTGGGGTGTCACACTTTTGCCAGGTTGGGGAGGTTACACTTTTGGGGGGAGCCATTTATTTGAATATTTAAATGCTGTAGATAGTGGGGTGGTGAAAAAAGCTAATCAACAGGTGTTTTTTTTATCTGGCTACATCACTAAGGAGCAGGGCCTTACCCCTTAAGGCAGCTTGTCCACTGGGCAGAAAGAAAATCCGGTTGCCCTGAGAATTTTATTTGCATATGTTTGAACTGTGCTGTTTGAACTGTCTGGGTATGTTTTTTAGGTATCCCAAAATCCTTACTAACATTTGACCATTTCGGCTAATGATAAAACTAGGAGGTTAGAGATAATACACATACTTCTATGATATATGTAAGTGAAATAAAGTAAACAAAAAGGCTAATCAAAAATTCCAGAAATGTTCATATTAAATTTTGCATGCTTGTATTTGTGAAAGACTATAACTGTTATTTATATTACACATCGTATGAAAATAGAATTCTCTATGGACAGAATATCCGTAAATGGATGGAATATACATTGCGCTTTGTTTTTATTATTTTCATTTTCTTGAATGCATACATTGAAAATATGACAAATTAGCTACTTCACAAATACATACATTTTGAAGTACCAAAAATGAGTTAAGGTATATGATAAATTGCTTTAAAATCTATTAAAACCATATCAAAGTCATCCTCCATCCGCCTACCATCCCCACCCGCCTAAGATCCCCAACCGCCTACCTTCCCCAACCGCCTACCTTCCCCAACCGCCTACCGTCTCCCAACCGCCTACCGTCTCCCAACCGCCTACCGTCCCCCAATCGCCTACCGTCCCCAATCGCCACCGTCCCCACCGCCCACCGTCCCCCAATCGCCTATCGCCCCCAATCGTCCACCCTACCGCCCCAATCGCCACCCTACCGCCCCCAATCGCCACCCTACCGTCCCCCAATCGTCACCCTACCGTCACCCTACCGTCCCCATCCACCCTACCGTCCCCCCAATCGTCACCCTACCGTCCCCCAATCGGTCACCCTACTGGGCCCCCAATCACCCTACCGTCCCCCAATCGTCACCCTACCAGGTCCCCCAATCGTCACCCTACCGTCCCCCCAATCGTCACCCTACCGTCCCCAATCGTCACCCCTACCGTCCCCCCGTCACCCTACAGTCCCCAATCGTCACCCTACAGTCCCCCATTCTCCTACCGTCCCCCATTCACCTACAGGTCCCCCATTCTCCCTGCCCCCATTCTCCTACAGGTCCCCCATTCACCACAGGTCCCCCCATTCACCTACCGTCCCCCATTCACCTACCGTCCCCCCTCACCTACCGTCCCCTCACCACCGTCCCCCCTCACCTACCGTCCTCCTCACCTACCGTCCCCTCACCTACCGTCCCCTCACCTACCGTCCCCCCTCACCTACCGTCTCCCTCACCTAACGTCTCCCTCACCTAACGCCTCCCTCACCTAACGTCCCCTCACCTAACGCCCCCTCACCTAACGCCCCCTCACCTAACGTCTCCCTCACCTAACGCCTCCCTCACCTAACGTCTCCCTCACCTAACGTCTCCCTCACCTAACGTCTCCCTCACCTAACGTCTCCCTCACCTAACGTCTCCCTCACCTAACGTCTCCCTCACCTAACGTCTCCCTCACCTAACGCCTCCCTCACTAACGTCAACCCCTCACCTTCCCCTCACCTAACGTCTCCCTCACCTAACGTCTCCCTCACCTAACGTCTCCCTCACCTAACGTCTCCCTCACCTAACGTCCCCTCACCTGTCCCCATTCACCTACCGTCCCCATTCACCTACAATTCACCTACAATCCCCATTCACCTACAATCCCCCATTCACCTACAATCCCCTATTCACCTACCACCCCCATTCACCTACCACCCACATTCACCTACCACCCCACATTCACCTACCACCCACATTCACCTACCACCCCACATTCACCTACCACCCCAATTCACCTACCACCCCCACAATTCACCTACCACCCCATTCACCTTCCACCCCATTCACCTACCACCCCTATTCACCTACCACCCTCCATTCACCTACCACCCCTATTCACCTACCACCCTCCATTCACTTACCACCCCGAGGGTATAATAAGTAAATTCAAGGTTTTAAATCATTCCTGAAATAATCAAGGTGGGGTGGTGAAGTAAGTAGATGTGTGTCAACATTCATAGGAATCTCTCATGAAAAGACAGTACAATCATACCAGTTGCCGTAGTCATCAAAATTTTAAACAAAAATGTGCATACATTTCAAGGTTTTTGTTTGTACCCACTTATAAGAAAATATGTTATCTGTTGTCCGTATGCATTCGGTCAAAGATTTTTGATGAACTATCACTGGATTTTCGTGACAACAATCTGCTCAGTGTTCCACCAGCACCTTCCATATCTTTAATTTCATTGGCTCTTTTATACAACTCCGCTGCTCTCTTCTCATCTCCCTGTTCGTAATGAAGCACAGCCAGGTTTCTCAGCGTCTCTGCTACTCTTGGATGATTTGGGCCCAGCTGTTCTTCGTAAATCTTGAGGGCCCTCTCTATTAATGGGGATGCATCTCCATGGCGACTTTGTTGGCAGTAGAGGATGGCGAGATTGACCAATGATGTGGCGGTTTTGGGATTGTTTTCCCCAAATATTTTCTCTTTCTTTGCAAGGCATCTTTGTACAACGGTTCAGCTTGATTAAACTTTCCCTGGTGATAGAGAAAACAAGCGAAATTAGTCCCATTTTTAGGGAAAATTCTTCTCTTTCTAAGAATTTGGTACTTGAGCAAATAAGTGGATCAACATAAATGAAGATGTCCAGCTTAAGAAGTCCTAGCTTAAAAAGTGAGGGCACCTTTTGCAGTCCTGTGAATTTTGAAATAAGACGGGTCTGAATTTGGATATTTGTGTTGTTACCAAATCAATTATCCACGAGAAATAAGTAAGATTAATTTCAACATTCGTAACAAAGGTTTTTAGTATGTACCATCACTTACATGGAAAGTGTGTTCAAATATTCTGACTCAAAATCAATCTAATTTCCTTCATGGATTTGAAAGAATGTTTATCTTTATGGGTGGAATTTTGTTGATTTTTGGTGGAATTTTGTTGATTTTTTGGTGGAATTTATTTAGTTGATTTCTTTTGTTGGAATGAAGGGTGGAATGGAAGTAAGAACCTTGTTGACTTAAATAAAGCCATTACCTGTTTTCTATACAATACTGCAAGGTTCCTGGTAGCATTAGAGGCGATCGGTAACTCTTTGTCGCTGTGCAATTGACAAACCTCCAGAATCCTCAAGTAAACCTCTTCTGCTTTGTCGTATGTCTTAGTTGCTTCGTGTACAGCCACTAAGCTTGCGAGTGGCTGGATGAGCTTGAGGTCACCAGGGGTCACCAAAGCTTCAAGGATCTGAAGTGCTTGCTCCAGGTGTTCTGCAGCTTGTCTAGAATAGAGCAAAAGGATGAAATATATTGTTACAAATTCTCTTCTCCTTGAATATAGAAGAAAAAACACTGAAGAAAGAAAATAAATTTTGGTTACAAATTCTGTTCTCATTGAAAATATGAAAATAGAACAAAAGACACTAAATAATGAAAAGGCATGCAAAGAAATTTGGTTGCAAATTCTCTTCTCATTGAAAATAGAGCAAAAACATTAAATAATGAAGAGAGTGAAAAGAAATTTGGTTACAAATTCTCTTCCCATTAAAAATGGAAGAAAAACTACTAACTATGAAAAAGGCTGACTATTTTGTAACAAATTATGTTCTCATTGCAAATAGAAGAAACAAAAAAAAAACACTAAAGATTTTTAGATGAAACAATTACAAACAAACAAACAATAACATAATGATAATCACATACAATTACATAATGATAATCACTGTACAATTACTCTCCTTGCAAGCCCTCTGGAGTAGCATGGCGGTATTAGATTGCTAGACACAAATAGTTGTCTCCAGCAGCTAGAAAGTGATGGCATCTTTACATTTACAGGTCTATATCAGAATATCAATTTTCATAGCCAGTGAACATACGTGCACTTGAGTTATGGACAATTATCCAAAATCTACAAAGCACCAGCAACATATGGTTTTGAGAAACTGTCCTTCAAAATCTCAGTTTTAATTCCTGGATTGTGCCCACGAGCAAGACACTTTATTTCGCTTGCTTCTGGCTACTCTGCTGTGAAAAATATATTTTGTGGAATGGAAAGGTAAAACATAGGGAAGTGTTAGCATTACAAAGTTGATATATTTCCATACAAAATTAAAACATGTAAGGCAGCTCATTCCATGATGGACATATAATAGACATGTTCAAACCCAGTTGAGCCAAACATGATTTATTTCTTTAGTACTTTGACCAATCAATTACCGGGGGAATTCTCCTTTTGTTACCCACGCAATCAACTACAGGGGGAATTCTCCTTTGGTTACCCACGCAATCAACTACAGAGGGAATTCTCCTTTTGTTACCCACGCAATCAACTACAGGGGGAATTCTCCTTTGGTTACCCACGCAATCAACTGCATCTGCTGGGGAATTCTCCTTTGTTACTTTTTGTTACAATCCACGCAATCTGCTGCAGAGGGAATTCTCCTTTTGTTACCCATGCAATCTGCTGCAGGGAGAATTCTCCTTTTGTTACCCACGCAATCTGCTGCAGGGGGAATTCTCCTTTGTTACCCACGCAATCAACTGCAGGGGGAATTCTCCTTTGGTTACCCACGCAATCTGCTGCAGGGAGAATTCTCCTTTTGTTACCCACGCAATCTGCTGCAGGGAGAATTCTCCTTTTGTTACCCATGCAATCAACTGCAGGGAGAATTCTCCTTTTGTTACCCACGCAATCTGCTGCAGGGAGAATTCTCCTTTTGTTACCCACGCAATCTGCTGCAGGGAGAATTCTCCTTTTGTTACCCACGCAATCTGCTGCAGGGAGAATTCTCCTTTTGTTACCCACGCAATCAACTGCAGGGGGATTTCTCCTTTTGTTACCCACGCAATCAACTGCAGGGGGATTTCTCCTTTTGTTACCCATGCAATCAACTGCAGGGGGATTTCTCATTTTGTTACCCATGCAATCTGCTGCAGAGGGAATTCTCCTTTTGTTACCCATGCAATCAGCTGCACGGGGATTTCTCCTTTTGTTACCCATGCAATCTGCTGCAGGGGAATTCTCCTTTTGTTACCCATGCAATCAGCTACAGGGGAAAATCTCCTTTTGTTACCCACGCAATCAGCTACAGGGGGAATTCTCCTTTTATTACACATGCAATCAGCTACAGGGGAAAATCTCCTTTTGTTACCCATGCAATCTGCTGCAAGGGGATTTCTCCTTTTGTTACCCACGCAATCAGCTACAGGGGGAATTCTCCTTTTGTAACCCACGCAATCAGCTACAGAGGGAATTCTCCTTTTATTACACACGCAATCAGCTACAGGGGAAATTCTCCTTTTGTTACCCACGCAATCTGCTGCAGGGGGAATTCTCCTTTTGTTAGCCATGCAATCAGCTACAGGGGGATTTCTCCTTTTGTTACCCACGCAATCAACTACAGGGGGAATTTTCCTTTTGTTACCCAAGCAGTCTGCTGCAGGGGGTATTCTCCTTTTGTTACCCACGCAATAAGCTACAGGGGGAAGTCTCCTTTTGTTACGCACGCAATCTGGAGGATATTTTGTAAACAACAATGTATAGAATAGTAGCACAGTAATTATTTTATATGGCACCCTTTCTATACAAGTATATATAAGAGCACGTTTTTAGCATAGGGAAAGCTGTCCAAATGGCGCATCATCCATCCATTAGCTCAGGGAAGTGAATGAACATGGCGTTTTCATGCTTCTCGAATAGTGTTCAAAGAACCAGGTAGGTATGACTGTCCTACCATCGGGAATGACAGCTTAACGTCCCCTCTGAAGGACGTTGAGCACCATTGCCACTTCTCTCAACAGCTGAATGAGGAGCAGGAGCTGCAAATGATGTACTTCCGCTTTGATAATCGGCGTATCTGTCTGCATAGCTGTGGAAAAACGGTTAAACTTGACCGGGGCTTGAACCAGGTACCTCCAGCATCTCAGTCGTGCACTCTACCAACTGAGCTACCTGACTCCATGTCATGTGCATGACCTTCATGTATAACGCATGTATGATGGGTGTTTGAAAGCATACAATTGGTCCCATATTGTGCATGGATTGTGTGAACTCCTCAATTGCGGCCATATGACATTATTTAAATTAGTTTTCTGACAATTGCTGCTTCATGTTTGAAAAGGTCTATATGTCATTGTAGTCCTGATTTACCTGAAGTCCTTCTGCCAATAGAACAGCACACCAAGTTCATACAATGCATCACCCTTTTGCACCCCCTCTGATATTTTGGAAGATTCCTGGAGTTGCTGGATTCGTTTATTGACCCCTGACATTGCCCTCTGTTGATGAGGATACAACTGTGGGGCTAGTAGCTTTTTCCTTATTGCAGCAGAGGATTTGAAGAAGCTTTCTGCAGTTTCATACCTATTCAAAGGAAATAAAATGGGTTTTAATAAAACATGATCATGTGATGTTCATAGTTAAAAGGAGACAAAGTCAAAATTTTAACAATATATGATAGAAAATTAAATAAACAACCTCATGCCAAAAATCACATCTTGAAAGCTTAAGTTCTGTTCTTAAGTTATTCATATTCAAAGTTTTAACACGGAGGTGGCCATTTTGTGTCAATACTGTCAATGATCACATCATTTGCCGCATGTTTTTGAAAGCACACAATAATGTATTTCTTCTTGAAATTTTCTATTCAATATGCTTTGACATGAAGCTTTTGAAGGCTTGTCGGTAATATAATGATATTAAAATCAAATGATTTTTTTTTTTTAACTTAATAAGTGAGACACCAGTGCTGGAAAAAAAAATCTCACTTTGACTGTTTCTTGTACAGTAGAGCTAGGGATTCCAGAGTCCTTGCTACAGCCATGTGCTCTGTCCCATAAGAGCTCTCGCATATCATTAAAGCTTGCTTGAAGTATGCCTCCGAGGTCGCAAATTTGCCCCATTGAGCATGTAAGTTACCCAACAGGTAGAAGCACTGACCCACAGCTGGATGGTCTGGGTCGATGGATTCTCTCATTTCCAGGGCCTTTTGAAAGGACCACACAGCCTACCAATACAAAGTAGTACAAAGGAACTTGTCAATTTTGTCCTCAAGATGATAAAATTCCAATATTGAAACCTTTGTAGTAAAACATAAGCAATAATCATTGTATGAGTTGAAACCATATTTGAGTATGCCTAGTTAAAGTAGAATGTTAGGTAAGGTGGGGGTTCAAATACTTTTCACTGCCAACTTGAGAAAACATTATATCTGAATTCAATTCATACATTTTAATTCCTTGCAATGCTTCCTACATGTTCTTTCATTTGTCAGTATACAATCAATAACTTTGTTTCTAACAGAAAGATGAGATTCATAAGAAAATAATATCATTAATAAATCAGAAGAAAAATATATATATATATATATATACATATTATATATTATATATATATATATGTAAATATATATATATATATATATATATATATATATATATATATGTGTATATATTATATACATATATATATATATATATATATTTATATATATATATATTTATATATATTTTATTTATATATATATATATATATATATATATATATGTATGTATATATATATATATTTGCCCCGCTAAGCATAAAGGATATTTATAGAGTTATACTTACCTTCCATGCTATTAATATATGCAATCACATGACCTGATTCTAACGCACTTCTAATACCCTACTACCACTTCACTCAACCTTCCACTGAGGCCTGAACGAGAGGGGAGGCGGGCGGGATGCATGGAAGGTAAGTATAACTCTCGTAAATATCCCGCCACGCTTAGCGGGTAAATTTACACAAGTTATACCTTACCTTCCATGCTATTAATATATGCAATCAGATTGCAACCGAGGAACGGAAGGAAGGGAGTTCAGACCGAAGCATTTTTTTTTTTTTTTTTTAATGGCTGGTACGAAAACTCACACGAATCGAATCGTTTAAGGATAAAATTCCTTCTCCTCTGAAGGATGAAAGACCTCAAGAGGGAAGAACTAAAACATAGTAAATCACGCCGAGGTACAGTCAAACCGAACAAGGCACCATTCGCGTTGACAGTAACGGAGGCAAACATCGAAAGAACTTGAGCGAAAAGCCCGGAAAACAAGCCAACCGGAAGAGCGTTTGGACACAAGTACATGTACAGCAAAGTGTCCACAAAAAGCCAAACCACACCGATTCGTCCCACAGACGGAACGGTGAGGAAGACTACGATCGGGAACGGTGTACCAACAAAAACGAATTGAAGAAATCCGGACAAGGGAAAATTCGTTAGCGCCAGAATCGCGTAAGAGCAAAAGCTAGCGGGGAACACGACGTTAAAAAGTAAGTCAGACCAAGAACAAGAGAAAAACCGCAAAAGCGTTTCCCGAACAGCGACACGAGAGATCCGTGAAAGAGGTGATGCCCGAACCCAGTGCATACCGGCCGTTCGGCGAACAGTGCAGACTACTTCAAAAGAAAGTCACTGGACGATCTATCGGAGGAAAATGTCCCGACACACTACTTAAGAGATCGCGTGTAACTTTGCAGTGGTCGCGAGTCAAAGACCAGAGACCCCACTGAAAAACCCGGTGGATAGCTGCAAGTTATCCCAGAGCTCATGACTGAACCAAGCTGGAGAGGGGCCCACCTCCACAACGGGAGGGGGTGAACAACCTCTCAGAAAGGCCGCTACGCGTCGAGAAAGCGGCTAAGGCCACACCCTCAAACGAAGCGCCCGGGATGGAGATGCAGATCCGCCGGAGCCCGGAAAGAGACAAAAATCGTTC
The DNA here is from genome assembly GCA_020152595.1 of Chiridota heheva. NCBI lineage: Eukaryota > Metazoa > Echinodermata > Holothuroidea > Apodida > Chiridotidae > Chiridota > Chiridota heheva. The sequence continues at coordinate 84,462 of JAIGNY010000022.1, forward strand.
CTGACCCGAGGCTCGTCACGTGAAGCCTGCAAGGTCTCGAGCAGCCAAAGTTCGTCCTGCGCCGAGACGAGAGGAACGATTCCAGAACTCTTGGAGTCCGTACCTCTCCGTCCGAAAAGGAGACCACAACAGTGGTGTAAAACGGGCGGGAAACTGAAAACCTCGCGCAGCACCAGCGTAAAAGGTGAACGAAACCCCGGCATTCTGCCTGTCATAAGGGGTCACAAGAAAAGTGCCCTACCGATCAAGAAGCCTCCGTCGGCACCGACGGTGAAATCGGACGGGTAAAAACCTCATTCCTTACACCAGGTGGGAGCACCGAACCACCACCAAAGGGGTGGCCACCGACTGAACGTAAAGCGGAGGTGCGGAACGACACCACCTGCAGTCCAGAAAAGACTGCCAACCCTGAGCAAAGGTTGTTTAAAACCTACTGACCAAAAATCAAAGGCTAGCGAAATAAAAAGGCAGGCCGTTAATATCAAACATTATACAAGAAGGGCTGCCAACCGTAAGGCTATGTAGCTGTGAGACGGTATGGGTCGTAAGACATGGAGCAGTTTGTTTGTTTGTTTGATGAGGTCTTAACGGCACACCCACAACGAAGGTCAAATTGTGCCTGAGAGGTCAGATCATTTTAGAGGTAGTAAGGAAAGAGACCAGGGAAGAATGAGAGAAATTCAAGAACAAAAAGCCAGAAAGCTGTGATCGAGAGAGGAGGTGCATGGGTAAAACAAAAACAAAGTAGAGAGGGGGTGGAAGAGGAGAATTAAATATGGTTGTAGAGGGATGCATGCTGAAGGAAGGAGACTATTTTATCTGGAGGATTTTTTTGGAAGAACTCAGCAATTGAGTTGTGGGAGCGAGGGAAGCTCTGGGAAGGTTGTACAGGGGCAAGCAAGGAGAACGTGTAAAATATATATATATATATATATATATATATATATATATATATATATATATATATATATATATATATATATATAATATATATATATATATATATATAATATATATATATAAATATATATAATATATATATATATTTTTACACTATATATATATATATATATATATGTATATATATATATACTATATATATATATATATTTATATGTAATAAAATTATATACATTACTGTTCTATATTGCATCAAGAACAGTGACATTGCCACTTTTGAATTCAGAGTAGATAACACTTACAAGAAAAAAGAGTTTTTTGGTAAATAAACTGAAACAGTTTTCAATCAAATGAATGAAAATCGGTTGGTTACAAAGACCAAGCCTTTAGTCAGCACACAGAGACTATGTTGAGGTACACGCACCTCCATCCCCTTACAATATTTCCCCTGAAATTTGACTTACATCCATTAACACAAGAGTTAATACAATACAAATCATCACACTGAATGAGATTCTTACCTGATTTAAGAGGCCCAAATCCTTGAGGAATTTACCGAGCATTTCATACAAATCAGCAATTTGTGGAAGAGATAGAGGGCCCTCGTAAGTTTCTGCAAATGAAAAATAAAAACATGCCACGAAAGAAAATCCTTCTGAACTGTTGACAAATGGTATCCTGGTTTGCTTTTGTAAAATAAATGCATTAAAATAGAGATGAATGGATGATCTTGCAAAGTGCGTGCTGTCAGGGCTGTAATTCTCACCCAGAAAGTGGAGGGAGGGGGCCTCTTATCAAATAGGTGGGGAGAGGAAAAGAGGCAAATTTTCTCCAAAATGTCCTGATTTTTCTAAATTCTACAGAAAAGTGGGGATGGATGGGAGAAGGGGTGGGATATGTCCCCCTGTCCTCCTCTGCATGTTGTATCCCATCCCTACGATTAAACAAAATATGTCTCCAAAATTTAGAAAGAAGCAACGGATTTTAAAGAAATACATAAAAATTGTTTGAGATGGCCTGCAAGTATGACATCACACTGCACCAGTCACTTTTTAACACACTGGTTAAATCTTTGAAATATAATAACCCAAAAATTGAATAAGATATTAACAAGATTTTTCAACAATTTATTTCTTTAATAATTCTATCATACATATCGAAATGAAAATTTGACCTTTTTTTTTAATTATATTGTGTTCAAAGTTTTACTCAAAGAAAATTATATTTTTATTTATGTGAGATTAAACTATTTATCAAATAATAATTAATTTAAAATCCCATAAAAATATTGGTAATTAAAAAAAAAAGTGAAGTACCTTCTCTATCAGTGTTTAAAATGATAAAGCTTTAATTTTCCATATATGCACAACAACCACTAACCATCCTCCAGCCCTTTCATTTTCTCAAAGTACTTCTTCGCCACAGTTGGTCTGTCAACCCCCACTGATTGCCAGTAGTTCAGCAGTACTGAGCTCCTCCCCCGAGAATACAAACTACTGAACACACCCAGATGTGATATGCACTCTTCAAGCTTAGGGAGATTGTTCGTTGAAAGTAACAGCCAAGGTAGTTCATCAGTAATTCGTGGTGCAACAGCCCCTGGCCTGTGAATATGAAAAAGATGCAAATGAGCAGTTCTATGTGAGCTCACTGCATTTCACATTTCTCTAAAATATTTCAAAAAGATTAAATGACAATTATCTTCTTGATCAAATCATTTTTAAAAGAAAGGTAAAGTTTTACTATAAATGTGTCATTTTCATGCTGAATGTTCCATGTTCGATGGGAAAAAAAAAAAAAAGGAATGAAAAACAAATATTACCAAATTTTCTCAACTGTTGAGAACCATTGTTCCCACAAACTGCCGGACAGTGATTGATCCAAGAATTCATAATGGAGAGGCCCAAATCAGTACAGCAATATTGTAACAGTAAAACAAAAAAGGTGTGGGTGAGTGGGTGGGGGAAGGATATCTCTGGAAATACAAAGTTTGTTTTTATGTGTGTGGCGGGAAGGTGCAGTATGATAAAGATTATTGAACTTGAATCCATACAAGAGCCATGAAGGCCCATACCCAGTGATTATCCCCGGTTTCCTTGGTGTAAGCTGATAAGAGCACATAGTTCTCCTGGATTGGAAGCCAGTCCAGCACAGGTCAACTCCACAGCAGTGATAGTACTCATTTTACAGCTAAGTGGACTGGAGCAAGTAGGGTAAAGTGTCTTGCTCAAGTGCACAATGGAGCGCTCACAATGGGTGTCGAATCCGGTACCTTTCACAAACGAGCAAGTCCCTTTAAGCACTGAGCTGCTTAACCCCCATAAAGAGTAACTTCCCATTCATATAAAATGGACATTTTAAATGTGCCTTGTGTTAAGAGCTTACCTAAGAAATTGCTGAAAGTATTCAATCAATTGCTGTCTTGTACTCTGCAAACCCGATGTAGTTAGTTGATAAAAATATGATTGCACAACTGCCCTGACCTAATTGGAAATAAGAAGATATACAAAATAAACCGTCAAGAGGGTTAATTATCACCAAAGCAGCATTAACTTGCAAGAAAATTAATAATAAATCATTAATCATTTTAAGAATATGAGCAAATTTACTGATATTCTATAACAATTCATGTAAATGTGTCTCATCACAATTCCATATTGTAAATACATTTTATATTGTTATTATTGTCATTGTCAATCCATTTAATGTTTACAAGTTACATATCTTGTAACAATGTAAAAGAATTAAAAAACAAAAACAAAATTCCAGACAAGCCCTTTTATTATCTCTTGTTATATCATCTTTGTCTGAATCTTGTTAGAACAATAAACATCTATGATGTAAAGCTTCAAGACAATTACCCTTTCTGGGTTCAATGATTGACAGCTTGTTTTAACCATTCACCGCATGAATTTGCCTAGCAACAAAATCTGCGTAACTAAGTGGGCAAACATCCTACGCGATACTGGTACAGCACAGCTAGCTAGCGGAGTGCGCTCGTGTAATCAATGCAACTTACTGTACAAAACAAATTTCTGCACACACAGACTAAGTGATGGCAAAATGGTGAACAAAAATTGCGGGCTTTGTAAATCTGATTGCTTTAACCCAGAACAATTAGCAAACTGAATTTGGTTTATCCTATTTGTTAAAAACTCTAAAGATCCGGAGAAGTGCCATAAATAAATCGAAGCTTGCAGCAGGCCTCGCAAACATTAATGTCAACGCATTGGTAGTGCATGATTGCAGGTTTGAGGTTTGTTTGCCCCACATAGTTACCGCGTTGCTATGGTGGGCGTGGCCTATTTGGAAACCTGGAAACGTCACTTCTTTGTAGAGGAAAAAATTCCTTCAAGCAATATCCTTGCCTTTACATCATATTACATAATATGTGAGAATTTAAACTATGTAAATTGTAATTAGCAAAACAAAATCTTAAAAATATGATTAATTACTAAAAGTATTGATGTCTTAACACTTTCAGGTTGCTTTACACACTCTAAAAGCATAAACACTCTAAAAGAGTGAACACTCTAATAGCGTAAACACTCTAAAAGTGTAAAAACTCTAAAAGTTTAGCATAGCATAGCAATCTTTAACATCCCGCAAGCATCCAGTGCTGGACATTATATCAAGACAGCCACGGCCTTTGATAACCAGTTGTGAACTCACTGGTTGCAGATCCACCAAGATTCAAACCCAGTACGTGAGAGTGAGACGACAAAGCACTTACCACTACAACACGGAGGTGTAGACTCTAAAAGTGTAAAAACTATAAAAGTGTTAAAACTCTATAAGTGTTACCACTCACAAACTTTTATCACACAATTACAAGATTTGTCATCCCACTTATATGTAAAGTTGCTTGAATAAGTTTAAGGAATACTTTTACTTACTATTTCATGCTTAAAGGTAATGACCCCTGACCTCATTACAAATACATGCATATCCATGAGATACAGACAAACAGGAGCCCACTGATTCCATGTGAGACTTGGGATCAACTCAAATAACTCAGATTCAGATAGTCCATTCCTAGAACACAGAATCAATTTGCAAATCTGTGGGAAAAAAGCAAACACAATTTCACAGAAAATATGAAGAAATGTTTCTCTCACATTTTTCACATGATTCTCTAGTTATTTTAGAGTTAATTCCTGTAATATTACAAGCTTCTGTACAGTACTGGCTGCAGCTTTGAACCTCCACAGAGTTTCCATTGTAAAAGGCTTTGAGAATGCATACTTGCATTAACCCTTACTCTACCACACGGCGATATTATCGCCATTTTGGATGCCCATCTTCGACCCCGCCTCCCAAGCGCATTTTCAAAAAAGTGCTGGTAGAGTAAGGGTTAATCAATCCGCGACAAGGGGACCAACTAAAAATAACATGCAGCATGGTCCCTGTGGGTGGGTCACTGGGTCACTGAAAACCAAGTATTATTATAACTATTATTTACATGATGTAGGGTACACTGTAATGCACATTCTGTGTATATTATTAAATTCTAGTATTGTGGTACAATTTTGGCAAAATAAGTTTCTTATTTTACAACGTTTTAAGATATTTGTGATGATTTATCAATTTTGTTTAAATTATCATTATAACTGTAAATATTCTTGTTAAAATTTGTGTTAAAAAATAAAATTTCAGTCCAAAAATAAAAGAAATGAATAAATTTACTAAGAAACAAATAGCAAACTTTCTTCATTAAACTCTATATAGCAATTTCCTACTATACTATGATTTTTTTTATATTGCTGATCATATGCTACATACACAGTTGCACCTGTGTCTGAAAAAATCACATTTAACTTTCTGGAATAAAGTTTTCATATAACAAATCATCCCATTTTGATCACTTACTCCAAAACAACGCTTGCTTCTAGAAAAGTTTCTGGAATGTTTTTCATACTACAAAAAAACAAAACAACTTATCTAAATTACCACAGAAGCTGAAACATAATTTCCATGTCATCCTGATGAAAAAATTAATATCGGGAAAGTTACCTGCTTAAGAATATCACTGAGACCACTGTCTGAAAGTTTCCTTTCCAAATCTTGTAAAACCCAGGTGAACAACTCGTCTAAGTTGGCTGAATTCAGAGAATTCTTAAATAAATTTTGATCAGCTGATCGCAAGGAGTTAATAGCTACACTTATGACGACCGTCAAAAAGAGCGGATTAAGGATGGATGGATTTCTGGTGTGTGAAACTATGTCTCGCTCCATCTCTAAAGGGATGTTGCAATCAAAGTCCAAGCATGATGCCTCGACCAATTCCGTGATCTGACGATGATCAAATCCGTCAAGGGTAATGTTAGGCCATGATCTGCACAGCAAAATAGAGAAGATCCAAGTTATCATCAAGTTTAGAGTGTCAGGAAAACTCCATTAAAATTAGATACATCTGATTGGAAGATTTTGCAAAAAACCTTTTCCATATTTCTTGATCAAACCAAAACTTCTTTTTGAGTAATTTTGTATTAATAATATGAAGAAAAAAAACAATGATAATAATTTTGACAATCTACCCATTGGTAGTTTTGGGAAACTTGTTGTTTTGGTAACAATTAATTTTTTTTACTGGTCAGTATGAGAACAATGCTTAATTTAGTGGTAAACATTTTTCCATCTGGTATGTGTAGGACACAAAACAAACACTTGTGCTATTCACAAGATATTAAGTTCTAAACATATCACAAGTTAACTGTTACACATAATTTCATTGAAAGTGTTTTAATTCTGTAACAGATATTTATGAATTTTAATATTCCAGTGATCATTTATTATAAATGTGACCTTTTCCCTCCAAAAGGGTTGATACAAATTCATTTTCTAGAGCCCTGTAAAGGCAAGAATCCTACCTCCAAACTTGAGGGCATGTTTCAGACCTTGCTGAGACAATGACCCTTGCATCGACTGGTAAGGGGTCTAACAGCCAGCTCAGCAAATCTTCTCCATTCTGACAAAAAAAAAAAAAAATGACTTACGATAACTAATATCTTGACAGAAATATTCTCATGTAATTTCATGTTCATTTATATGATAGCTTGGAGAAAAGAAAAAAAAAAGTTAATATCTTATTCCATTTTTGATTTACTGCATTTCAAAGATTTCACCTGTGTGTTGCAACTTAATCTCGCTGTGTAACGTGTGATGTCATAATTCCAGATCCAAGACAATTTGTACGTATTTCTTTGAAAATAAATTGCCTTTCTCAATTTTTGAAAACATTTTTTGTTTTTTTAGTTCAATGGGGTATAAAATGCACTTTACAAGAACACATTTCCTCATCTGCTCATGTACCCTACACTCTAAATGAAAAAACAAAAGTATATAAATTTCTTAAGAAATACAAACAAAATTGTCTTGATTCTGCAATCATGACATCACACTTTATATAACGAAGTCACTTTTTAACACACTGGTGAAATTTTGAAAGTCACATGTTTTTCTCACCAATTTGTTCCTTATATATATATATATATGTATATATATATATATATATATATATATATATATATATATATATATATATATATATATATATATATATATATATATGAAAATGAAAATTCATGGGCATAGTATTAAAATGTTCTCTTCTTTTAAAAATAATCTCCTAAATTCCCCCACCACCTATTTTCCTGATTGGATTTGTTTGTACTGATAAGTTTAATTTAAATCCATCCAAGCCATTAGGCCCAGGTGCTTTTCCACGGTTTCCATGGTGCAAGCAGATGATAGCACATGACTCTCCTTGACAGTTCATTGCAGGTTTACTTCCCAGCAATGCTGGTACGCATTTACTGCTGAGCAGACTGGTGCAAGTAAAGTGTCTTGCTTAATGACATGATGCAGTGACAAGAATCGAACCTAGTACCTTTCATATACAAGTATGATTCATTAATCACTGAGCCACTGCACCTCTTGGTATACTAATAACCATCATAGAATTATCAAACATTGCTTTATAATAATATATTTTCAGGTTTGATAAATCAAATAGAAATCAATGTAATCAATGTCTATTGATCAAAAATCAATATATCTCTTAATCAAAAAATTACCAGAAATCAATGTAATCAATGTCTATTAATCAAAAATCAATATATAATCTCTTAATTTAAAAATTACCTGAAGCTGATCAAGGGAATCTATGACAAGTACCACTCCGTCTGAGACTTTGGAAGATATTCTCTCCAGCCATCTTGGAAATTCCTCCAGTAAACGAGTAGGGTCAGAGGTGACTGTGGGTGGGTTTGGCATGTATTCAGCCATCTGTGCAGATAAGAAAAGACTAGAAGGAATAAGGATAGGTAGAGATGGAGCAGAACAGTCTAAGCAAAACAGTCTGAGTAAAACAGTCTTTCAAATGATCACAATAGTACTTACAAGTTGTGACAAATCAAAGTTTGTAAACAATTTCAGCATTTCCAAAAGTGATGATGTATAGAAAATAATACCGCTAATATACTTTAAGGTAAATCTTAATATTGATTTCCCAAATTTCAAATTGCGTTCTACTGCTAAATCTGGGTCAAGATTATAATAATATCCAATTTCCTGTTCACTGTAGCTAACTTCTTCCATTCAAAATATTTGGGGGAAGACCCAAAAAACAAGATATTGGAGCAGAACAGTTGGGGCAGAACAGTCGGGATAGAACAGTCGGGGCAGAACAGTCGGGAAAAAACAGTCGGGAAGAACAGTCGGGTAGAACAGTCGGGGCAGAACAGTCTGGGCAGAACAGTATGGGCAGAACAGTATGGGCAGAACAGTATGGGCAGAAGAGTCTGGGCAGAACAGTCTGGACAGAACAGTCCGGAAAAAAGAGTCACGGCACAACAGTCGCGGCAGAACAGTCGGGGCAGAACAGTCGGAGCAGAACAGTCGAAGCAGAAGCAAATTTTCCATTGGCCCTTTCTAAGTTATAGGAAACCATTTTGTGTTAAATTACTGAGATGGGGTATAACATGCACTTTACAAGACAAGCTTTGCCTATCTTCTCATGTGGTGCCTTATACTCTAGATTGGTGTTTCTTAACAGGTGGCCTTTGGGCCAAACCTGGCCCGCCAGACAATCCAACCTGGCCTGCGAACAATAGTCATTTTATAATGCAATACAGTGCATTATATGCAAGATCAATCTGAATATGATCTGTAAAAATTGCAAAAACCTCGTTAATTTTTTTCCTAGGCAGTTCCGCTCACTAAATCAAATAAAGTGTTATCTTTAGTTCCGCTATAAATTGGGCTCGCAGCTTGTCAAAGGAAGGTGGACAAGAGAATCGCCGACATCTGGCATACATCCTTCTAATCCCGAATGCTCTCAACTTGTTTGTATCCAGTTTTGTTTGTCACATAACGCTGGTTTTGCCACGCGATTGGCCCACAGCTTAAAGCTGTTGTGAAATGATGACCCTTTGCAAAATTTAATTAAGAACCCTGGCTCTAAATGAAAGAAAAAATAAATTTTCATTTAATCAAAAAACCTAGAGATATCTTTGATCTGCAATCGTGACATCACTTTACACAGCAAGGTCACTTTTCAACTTGTGTGGAATCTTTGAAATGCAATAACTCTTAAACGGAATAAGATATCAACATGATTTTGCACCAATTGTTTTCTTTCAGTCCTATATCATACACATGAAGAGTTCTATGTCATACACAGGAAGGGGGAAGAAAAAAAAAAGTCCAGATGAATAATCATCAGCACTACAAAACAATTTCACTGGGAAGCCATTTTCCTTAATATCATAGAGATATATTGGAATGATATGGTACACTCTTCTTATCAACCCACAGGCTTTGAAGCATAAACTGCTTCAATGCAATTATTTCCCTTGAGATTTCATTTCCCCTTACTTTAATTAGATATATCTCAAGTGAAATGTAAAAGTGAACCATTATGTCCAAAACTTTCTACAAATTTTCAGTCCTTTTCCCACCACAAGAACCTCCATTTCTGCAGGAATGACTTTACACCTCTGCTAGTAGCAATTAAGAAACCTACCACAAAATATGATTAGATTTTATGCATCAGTAAGCACAGTACTGTTCATACATACACAAACAAAAGAGCTAAGTGTGGAGGACTAGGCTTAGAAGCAAGAGCTACTGCAGTCCAGACCATGTGTGTAACTGCAGGGAAGAGCATATTATGTTGATGTTCAGAGGACATTTTCTACCTACTGTGGTGTAGCGGTTATCATACTTGTCTACAGACCACGAGGCCCTGGGTTCAAGCCTGGGTTGGGTAGACTCGCCAGTTCACCACAATTGGTTATCAAAGGCCGTGGACATTGACTTGGTTGTCGATGTTATGTCTGTCCGTACGTAGTACCTGTGTTCTCGTCCGGGTCGTATTAAGCGTTTCGTGATAGTATTGTTACTATCATATCTGATTACGCGGGCGACGACCCCGTCATCGTAATTGTGAGTTCACTCGTCGTCGTCGTCGCGGAATTTTTTTTCAGTCAACACTCTTGTTGGGTTTGGGTGCAAAAGGCTGAAAAAATATAGCCCATGTTATAATAATCAAGATTTTCCTCCCAGGATGTAACCATATTCCATCTTATAAATATTTCATGTAAGCAAGACAATGGAAACCAACTCCATAACGACAAGAACAGTTTCTCGGTACTTATATATCCTTAGCTATATTACTTGATATAGTGTGGTAAAAATTTACGCTGCCCGATGGTGCGGAAAGCTTTTCAAAAGTGGGGTGTTGAACCTTAAAAAAAACTGGCTACTTTTCCCCGATATCATGGAGAAATATTGGAATGATATGGTACATTTTTCGCATCAACCATAAACTTTGAAGCCTTGGCAGCTTCAGCTTCAAATCCATCATATTCCTTATAGATATGTAAGTTATTTAGCGGAATATTTCCAAGGATTTTCAATTTTTCATATATGATAGAGACAAATTTTAGAAATAAAGTGGTGGAAAAACTATGTTAATTTCTTATTCTGTGTAGAAGTGACAAAATTTTAAAGTATTTTTGTATTTGGACAAAAGTGACTGATTGGCAACATGTGATGTCATGGAGACAATTTCAACAAAACGCCTTTTGTATTTCTTTAAAAATGATTTGGATTTTTTTCTAATTGAAAATGTGATGTACACCAAGAAAAACACAAAATGCTATCTTGTAAATTATATATTCCAAGCTATCTCTATAATGAACCAAAAATGCTGTTCGATAAAGTAAAAAAGTGTGATTAAATTGATAAAAAATACATAAGAACTGTGCTGGAATTGCCTTGATGACATCTCCAGCTGAAGGACATATGCTGTATGAGGTGTTTTTAGGAGCATTTTTCCTACTTTTTAACTTTCAGTTTCTTTTCAGATAACCATTTAAGATATTGTGGACATGTATCTTCTATTCAGTGAGGGAGTGTACCATCGACTCCATCAGTGGAAGGGAGGGGGGGATATAGTTTCCTTCAGTCATGAGAGGGGAAATGATCCCCTGGTCCCTGGCATCAACCTCTACTGTACTGTACTATATGTGTGCATATCTTATAACTTTCAAAATTATTGCACATACCTGAGTCATGAGCCGTCTGATCATACAAACAACACAAGCACTTGTTGATGACGACGACCCAACAAAATGATATAAAACAAGGCAAGATGGGTTTCTTTTCTGGTGATATGACAGCCATTTTGCGAGGAGGAATGACTTCCCTGAGCCTGACGGTCCGAGGATAAGAAGTGGGGGCAAAGGACCTGCTGCAAGGATGTGTTCATTCAACCTGTTGTAAAGCTGTGATATTAATGATACAAAAATATCATAAAAAATGCATTATATATGTTTCACTAACGCACATTCTAATTTATTTCACCTTCAGAGTAAAATATTATTTTACACTATCTAAAATAAAAAGAAAATTTGTATTCCTAGTTCAGATAAAATTGTCTTAATATACTATGGTGATAGTAAGATATGCAAAGAGAAATTTTCACAAACTGATAAATATTGCATCTAAACTGTACCTCTTGAATATTTTTAAAATTTATGGAGTTTTTACAAGGAAACATTAACTTTTCCATATTAACCTTTTATACTTTAAGTACATATTAATTTAAAAAGCAATTGCTCATAGTTCAGTAAAAAGTGCATAAAATGATTATGAAGGTGATGTGAAAACTGAAAAAAACAAAATGAACTTTAATTCACCCCAAATTTATCCCAAGCAAACACATGTTCATACCTACAGTAATACAATTCAGTTCATTTATTAATAAAATAGGCCATCGACTTATAGCTCACAGAAACAGTACATAAATATTAATAAACAACAATGAAGTTTTCTAAAAAAATTATATCAAAATTATTGTCAAATCTAAACATGCATTGGGTAGGATTTAATCCTGTCAATAATCATTGTCCCATAATAAGATAAAGGAAGATTAATAGCTCCACCTACATTTTCTAAACCAAGCTCTGCTCTTGATCTTAGGAACGTCTGCAACGCCTCTTGCTGATCGCAGCTGTCCCACGTCTGATGGCTCTGACCAACGTCAAGGGATGCATCCAGCTCACTGGGGAAGTCTGAATCTTCATCTGTCGATGGAGCAGACTCAAGTCCAAGCTCCTTTGGTGAATAAAGTGAATGCACATAAGGCTTACAACTTTATGAAGTTTTTTTGTTTAAAGAAAAATAGGAGGGGAAGATGCTGAAAAGTTATTCAGGAAAACTTTAGGGGTGCAAGTAAGGTTTGAAACATGAAAAGGAGCACAATTTTAAAACATAGCTTTCTTTTGAAAGAAATGGGATCTTTGGAGTATGAATATATTCCATGTTAGTGCTCTTATCTTAACAGTAATATCATCAATTTCACATTTTTTTTTTACAAAATGTATTTGTTAACTCTTCATTCATTACAGAATCAAGCTGTTGGGTTGTATACATTCTTTCTTTTAAATCTTCTAGAAATTTGCAATATCACAAGAAATCTTACCACTTTAATGACTTCTTCCAATGTATCAATAAGTATGTTCTGTTTCTCCTCTAAAGACATACCTGCATCAAGAATTCTTACACATTCACTGCTATGTAAAGCTTCCTTCAGATCATCCACATTGTAATCTGCTGTGTGAGTTCTAAAAAAAAAAAAAAAAAAAGGAAAGAATTTCACTTTTACAACTTTTTGTATGACCACGCTGAGCTCAAGTATAATAAGTTGTGGTCTTTACTTAAAGTATATGATACCATAACTTCAAGACTGAAACAAAATTGATGCTAAAGTACTTAAAGGAATATTCCTGTGAATATTCTATTAATTAAATATATATATATATATATATATATATATATATATATATATATATATATATATATATATGTATGTATGTATGTATGTATGTATGTTTTGTATGCGCCGTTTATGGCAGCAGTGCTTTATCTCGCTCCTGGTTTTTCTGATATTTTTACCTCGTTTGTGGATCCTGTCAATGTTTAGATTTTTAACTGTTGGTTTTGCATGTATTTTACGTCGTTTTAAGCTGTTTGATCAATTTATGTGCTTTTGATAACATCATTTTCCAAGTTTTATTCTGGTGTTTTACTATTCTGATCTTACCATTGCTGTTATCTTATATACCGTTTCTGCTTAATACACACACTGATCTTTTTAAGTTTGTATATCCAGGAGTTGTTAATACTCTACAGAGCACTGCTAGTTTTACGCTCTACTGGGTTTATGTACAGACCTCCATGGACTTTACTTTTGGACTATTGGATGTTACAATTGTGTGTTGTTAATCCTTTTTATTACCATGCTTTTAAGTACACCAAGAATTTTCTTCTGTATGTCAGGAACAGTGTCACTACAAATAAAATTAAACTTGATGATTCGTGCAGGCATCGCGTTCTTAACCTGGGTATTCGCAAACCCCCCAGGGGTCATAGAGCAGGCAAACTAATGTGTCGATTTAATGGTGTCATTCCTGTTCGGATCAGTGATAGACATTCAAAAACATTTGGAAAGTCGCATCTATGCAATTACAATAACTTATTACCGATTAAAACAAGTAATCCGACATTCTCACACAAAACAATTCAAAATCTTGGCATCAAGTGTGGTGTATTTAATTCTCGCTCTATTTGTAATAAACCGACGGCTCTTCATGAACTTATTATTGATAAGCAGCTAGACATTTTGTTTATCACTGAAACCTGGCTAAAAGCAAACGGCCCTAATGGAACAATATTCAACGACCTTCTCCCAAGTGGATTCAATATATTTCATAAACCCAGACCTAGCAGATGTGGAGGAGGGGTTGCTATCTTATTTAGAGATAATTTTCAAATTTCTGAATGTGAGGACAATTTTTGTCATACTTCATATGAATCCATTGAATGTAAAATGCAAACCAACCACGGTTCTATGCACATGATTTGTATTTATCGCCCTCCATGCCTTTCCACTGTACAGTTCTTGAATGACATAGAAGATCGACTGTCTGAGCAACTCTTTTGTGCAAACGATATAATCGTCACTGGTGATGTTAACATTCATTTGGATCAAATTAATGAATCTTATTCTGCAAGGTTTATCGAGCTTTTGAACATGCTTAATATGAAACAACACGTATGCGCACAACACATATTAATGGACACACCCTTGACATTGTTGCCAGTACTTGCCGCATTAAGTCAGACCTTTGCACTGACGCTCAGATATTAGACACTGGTGTTTCTGATCATCATCTTGTGACTTTCCATTTATCTAATTATTTTGCTACCCACAAGGGATGTCCAACAAAATTAATGAGGAAGTTACGCCAAATTGATATGCCAGCGCTCAATGCGATTTATCAACAGCGTTAAGTGGGATTGATTACTCTTCCTCAAACTCTGCAGCTGTTTCAATTGACTGTGCTCTCCGATCAGTTTTGGACACACATGCTCCACTCAAATCTTTCAAAGCCCGAGCTCGCATGACTCCTTGGATCACGGAGGAAATACTTGCAGCTAGACGGACAAGGAGATCACTCGAAGCCCGATATAAGCGCACTAAGCTTACAATTCACAAGCAGCTGTTCTCATGCCAAGTCAAAAAGGTTGCGGTTTAATTAAAGAAGCCAAGCTTAGCCTTTTACACTGACAAATTGTGCTTGTCTGATTCTTCCTAAAAAGGATCTATTTTCACTTTTCACAAAGCTGACAAAATCCGTTCACTCCAAGGTATTTCCTACCACGATACCTGAAGCTGACTTACCTGAGCATTTTGCTGATTACTTTCTAGACAAAATCTCTAAAATACGAAATGAACTAGATAAACTAGGAACCATGTGCCAAAATACTCAACATCAAATTTCCAAAACTAGTTCGTCCTTGTCTCAGCTATCACCAACTTCAATCAAGAAATTAAGGAAGTGATCTGTCGCGACCCATCAAGACCTGCAGTCTTGATCCTCTGCCTGGAAAAAATTGTTCAGTGATTCCATTAACAGCATCATACCTGCTCTAGTTGAAATGATCAATCTATCGTTCTTGAATGGATCATTTCCCACAAGTATGAAGCAGGCTATTATTACTCCACTTTTAAAGAAGTCCATCTTGGACAAAGAGTTACTAAAAACTACAGACCAGTATCCAACCTATCG
>JAIGNY010000022.1:105000-447500 GCA_020152595.1 Chiridota heheva
AAAGATAATGAAGCGAAAGATAATGAACCGAAAAAAGATAATAAACCGAAAGATAATAAACCGAAAGATAATGAACCGAAAGATAATAAATCTCCCTTGAGGGAACATCAGTGACCAGTCCATCACAGGTTAACTTCATAGCAATACTAGTGATCTTGCTCAAAGGATGCAATGTAGGTCTTGTGCTGGAAAGCAAACCAAGTACTTTATAAATACAATTTTGACGCTGTATCACTACATTTCCCAGTCGTATAAGAGTTATTTGATATGTGTCTTTAAATTGAACCAGCAATTAATAAAAATTACTTTCTGTGAAAGTCCTCTTTACAATTTTATTTGAAATGAAAACAAAACATACTATGGCATTATTTATGACAGATCAATTCAAAAACATTTTAAGAGTTTTATTATTAACTCGCCATTACTTAAATCTTACTCTCTGTAAACTTCTCTTTACAACTTTTATTTGGAATGAAAACATAAAGCATTCTAAACGTATTCACGACTAAAATGTGCAGATGTAGGTAGTATGGGTATTTTACATTCCTTTCTCAACAGCTAAGGTTACATAGAAATGTCCACTGCTGTTTGATAAACCACTTGCGCACATTTTAGGTTTGTTTGTTTGATGAAGGCTTACAGCACCACAACAAAGAGGGTCAAATTGTGCCTGAGAGGTGAGATCATTCTAGAGGTAGGAAGGAAAGAAAACAGAAGGAGATTGAGAGAAATACGAAAATTAAAAGTCAGAAAGCTGGGATTGAGAGAGGAGGTGCATGGGTGAAAAAAACAAAGTAGAGAGAGAGGGGTAGGAGAGGAGGACTAAATATGGTTGTAGAGGGAAGCATGATGAAGGAGATAATTCTATCCGGAGGGTTT
Organism: Chiridota heheva; assembly: GCA_020152595.1. NCBI lineage: Eukaryota > Metazoa > Echinodermata > Holothuroidea > Apodida > Chiridotidae > Chiridota > Chiridota heheva. Next base: position 105,880 of record JAIGNY010000022.1, read on the forward strand.
TTTTGGAAGAACTCAGCAATTGAGTTGTGGGGAGCGAGGGAAGCTGTGAGGGTGCAATGGCAATTGTTGCAGAGGGGTTGGGTGGAGCCAATAAGGAGGTGGGAGTGAGTGAGGTGGGCATGATCTATTCTAAGATGGGTAATATAAAGATTGTCGACACAATAGAGGTTGTGGATGGTGAGTTTGATCGGAATGGTGGGCTGGATGACGTGGAGTTTGTTATCAATTTGGGAGTCCCATGAGGTATGCCAGCGGTCACAAACAAGGAAAGCGATTTGATATCAGAAAGGGTTTTGGGAAATGTTTAAAGTGAAAACAAATTAAAGCTGGGTTTTGAAAGTTAAACCTTTGGCTTGTATGTTGAGAGCAAATTGGGAGTTGCATGGAAAAAGACGTATTTTTTCTGAATGTGTAAAATACATGAAAGCAATTGAAAGGTGTTCATGAGCTCATGCCCACAATGTAAGTGTACAAGTATGAACTATCAATGTTGCTAAGCTTTTTCCGCGACAGGACCAAAGAGGGAAGTTGTCCTCAATAGTGGCCCCTGATGTTGACTGGCCCTTCAAAAATTACACAAAAAAGTCCAAAGACCATAAAGCTGCTTGGGCTTGTTTTTCTATCATTTTCTTTTGCCATGCTTGAGGGCATATCTCTCGCTAATTTTTCATTCAAGAAGGATTTGCTCCCCTTAAGATTAATGTTGAGACCGGCCTTTTCCCAAGATGCCTTATTCAAGATGCCTTAAGATGGCTTATTCCAGCCCTAGAGGCTGTGAAAATGAATGTCTTTCATTTTTCATAGATTACTGTACATTTTCAGATAGAATGAGTAGCTAACATACCAAGCTCTTGCATTTGAGGTAACTATAAAATGCATTTGTGTCACACCATTTTCATGACAAACTGTTTTACCAAATTAAAACTCTGGCAATATTCGTGGCTTACTTTACATATCGTGAGCATCTCGCTCTGTAAATCCTCCGAGGCCGTCATGTATACTTTGATGAGGTTGAAATGAGATGATCCAGGAAATGAGGTGAGGGACTGAGCTAACACAAAGGGAGGCAATCCAGTCCACTCTAGAAATGATGAAAATGTGCAAAAATATAAAGCAAAAATAAGTCGACTTCATACCTCAAATTACATATTTGTGAGATCTGTAAATTTCATTGATATTAGGCAAGGTATTCCAGACAAAGCCATATCTACTGTATAAACACTAATTTCTCTGATTGGTTGTATAGACACTCATGTTCTCTGATTGGTTGTATAAACACTTATGTTCTCTGATTGGTTGTATAAACACTCCTGTTCTCTGATTGGTTGTATAGACACTCCTGTTCTCTGATTGGTTGTATAAACACTCATGTTCTCTGATTGGTTGTATAAACACTCATGTTCTCTGATTGGTTGTATAAACACTCATGTTCTCTGATTGGTTGTATGAAGACTTACATGTTCTCTGATTGGCCATTTTCATACTAATTTCCTCTATGTCAAATTAAAGAGACATTTATTTGTGATGGACAAACAATTTTGCTATAAACACACATGTTATGTGCATAGGCTACATTAGAGTCTAAAAAACTAATAAGTACAGGAGTATTTCACAGTTCTCTTTCATTTAATTTTATCTGCATAATTTTTTTTCATTAAATGTTTCTTTGTTCAGGAATTAAGTTTTCCAACTTTTCCTCACCACTAAATAAATGTTAACTTAAAGGAGCACCCAGCCAAAATGTGACGGCGTATTATTCTGGAGACTCTAGAATATTTAAGTACCCTTTTTGCATGTACTCTTAACCTTTGATATGAATGTTCAAATCGACTGCAATCATTTCTAATAAATACTTCATTCATTTTTCAACAACACAAGTATAAATTTACTATTTCAAAATTCCCATGGATTAGGGAAAAAAAGATGCCCTCATGTTTTGCCCGAGAACTCCTTTAACATTTGCGTAATTTGATGAGATTGTGGCTCATTCTTGATAGTTATCCTCAAATCTGTTGAGGAGTTTTAGGCAGTGGCATGCGTACCTAAAGAATCTGATGTTGATAGTTTTACTAGAAAATTGCCAAAAAAATTGTCCCTGTATAGGGGAGATCTGCCCAAATTTTGTGACAGATCTAAATCATCCCCCCAATTATTTTTATTGGTGGGGAGAGGGGGAGGTGACACCCTTACATGCATGGCTGGTACTCCCTGGTTTTAGAGCACTGATGAAAGCAATGAACCAACCTCTACTTTCCAGTAGTGAGTTTTCTGCAGTAATTGCAAAATGCTGAGAATTAAAGGCTCTTTGCCACGGCTGGATTTGGGCAGTGCTGCCCACAGACGATTCACTTTCCAAAGCTGTCCACCAATCTGTTGAGAAGTTTCCTGTGAAAGAGAACACAGGTTAACATAAATGCATCAAAATACTTGTAAAGCAGGAATGCAAAATATTGAACTTTTTCTTCATTATCAAAGAACTTTAACAACATGAAATATTACAAAATTATTAATAATAATATGAAGTGCTTATATAGCATTTTCCAAGTCACAGCCTTGTCAAAGTGCTTTACAATGAAGCCGAACACGCACACAAACCAAGACCGTTCTCAAGTCCCCACGGCGATGCTAAAGGAGACGTCGACCCGGTGCACTCAATAATGGTGCAACATGTCACCAACCACATTATTACCCTACTCTGTCCTATTAATGCCGAGTGCCAGATGAAGAAGCAGCTAAGTCTCTGGTATGACCAGACCTACTACCAAACTTGGATGCTCTACCAATTAGCCTTTCCAGGTTTCCAAATAGGCCACATCCACCATAGCAATGCGGTAACTACGTGGGGCAAACAAACCTCAAATCTGCAGTCGTGCATTACCAATGCGTTGACATTTAGATGTTCGCGAGGCCTGCTGCAAGCTTTGATTCATTTATGGCATTTATCCCAATCTTTAGAGTTTTTAGCAAAAGGGATGAACAAAATTCAGTTTGCTTACTGTTCTAGGTAGCAGCAATCAGATTTCCAAAGCCCGAACAGGCCCGTAAGCGCAATTTTTGTTCACAATTTTGCAGTCACTCAGTATTGTGTGTGCAGAAATTTGTTTTGTACAATAAGTTGCATTGACTACATGAGCGCACGCCGCTAGACAGCTGTACTGTACCAGTACTGCGTAAGATGTTTGCCTCCACTTAGTTATGCAGGTTTTGTTGCTAGGCAATTTAGCGCGATTATTGCTTAAAACAAACTGTTAATCATTAAACCCAGAAAGGTTAATTGTGCCAACAAGTCGGTTCAAATGGTTTCAGACAGGTTGTTAAGTCGTTTTTAATTGCATGAACAGGAACTTTTTATTGGGGAAAAAACAAACAAAAACCCTCTCTACAAGTGCACATCTTACCTTCTTCATACACATCCTTTCCCTTTGTGTCCAGTAAAGCTTCTGGATCAGCTCTCTGAAGAGCAGATTCTAAATGTTGCCTCGTCTTCATAAGTTCACGGATTTCGCTCTCTTTGGTTTCACGGTACAGCTTCAGAGTTTAAAAAGAGAGTGCATAAAGAAGTGTAAAAAGGTATCTCAAAATCACACTGTTGTATCTCAATAAAGATTTGATTTTCAATTTTCTTTTGAGAAAATGCTATTAAACTGTTGTTACCTTAAATTGTTTCTGCACTTTGTTCCTTTCAGTTTCAAAACTTCCAGCTCTCTCAACAGCCTCGTACTTTGCTTCTAGTGCCAGGTCTCGTTCAGATCTCAATTTGTCGCAAGATTTCTGGAGAGCCTAAAAAGATAAAACAAACTGTATAGTGAGCAGATCCGTCAAAGTAGGTGGAAACTGAATGCCCATGTGTTGAGAATTAGGGAGCATGAGCACCAAAAGACAGCCCTCACATGGGCACTGGAGGGGCGGAGAAGAAGGGAAAGGCTTCAAGAGACTTGACAGATGACTGCTGTGAGAGATAGATGATGAGATGGGGTACCACTCCTCAGGGGGAAGTAATCGCTGCTGCAAGTGACCAGACAATATGGAGACAAGAACATTAATGCCCTATTCCTCACGAAGGAGAAGGAACTGATAAAAATGAAACAGTATATAATGGAAATAACATGAAATCTGGTCACATTTCTTCCACCTCTGTATTAATGACCCAATTTTTCTGATTAAAGGTATATGGAGAGACAGTAAAAAGATGAGCTTAAGCTAAATCCATCCGAGCCATTAGGCTCATAGAGCCGGTGCTTATCCCCAGTTCCCATGGCGCAAGTGGATGGCAGTACACGACTCTCTAGACAGGATGCCGGTCCATCGTATATTAACTCCCCAGCACTACTCATTTTACAGCTGAGATGGACTAAAGCAAGGAGAGTAAAGTGTCTTGTTCAAGGACACAAAGCAGTGCTCATGACGGGAATCAAACCCAGTACCTTTCAAATACGAGCATGACTCCTTAACCACTGCACCTCTTTCACAGTGACATAAGCTTGTTGTACATGGTTTAAAATAAATTCAAAACCACACAAACAACCAAAGTCCCATCCAAATCAGAAAAGTTTCTATTTTACAGCATTTAAAAATTTATTAGCATAATTTGTACATTATTTGGTGACCTCAGAATGGGACACTAGAAAATTATTAAGATTAACACCTATTCAGTCCTTTCCCAAATATTTTGAATGAGAGAAGTTGGCTATAGTGAACCAGAAATTAGACATTAATTATCATTTCCTTGACCCAGATTTTGAAAACTGATATTTGAAATTTGGGAAAGAAATATAAAATACATTAAAGACTTTTACATGTATATTTTTTCATACATTATCATTTCAGCACATGTACCTTTAATAGAGGCTTTCATCACGTGACTCATCTGGACTCCATTTTACAGGGCCCAGTCACATCACATGTACAACAAACATATTACATATGCTAACTTACCAGTACCACTTCAGCGAATTTTACTAATTGCAATTTTTTTTTTGTTAGCTTCCGATTTTACTTCATATTTCCTTAAGTTTTATATACTTACCGGGTATATGAAGAATAACTTTTACGTTAATGCCAGCTAATTTGTTCAGACAAAGCATTATACGTTGCAGAAAACAGGGGCGTTTATTAGAGGGTAAAGTACGAAGAAAAAATGTAAGCATTCCTTTTAGGCCTATGGTATTAGTTTCTTCAAGAGATTTTTGTGTTTTTAGCATTATTATGCATGGATTATTAATGGAATATAAAGACTTGTCACATTCGGTAAGTTTTGCTTTGTTACATCCTGAAAGTATGAAAAATGAAATCTGATATAAAGTGCTTGCTGCAAATCATATGAACTGTAGGTTGTAAGCCGTCGCGTCCTACAGCAGAAACCCACTACGAACATCGATTAGGGTCAGATGAAAATCAAGAAAATGTCTATTTATTCCCCCACACACATCTATTAGTGTAACCAATGGCACAGCAAGGTTCCGCCATAATTATCTCACAAAAAATAATCTTACATAACAAGATGCAAAAGTATGTAAGTTCAATTAAGTGTACAGTAGACGACAGTGTTTTTTCCAGACAAAATGGTGATGTAATCAAAGTCATGTGATCTCATGATGTCAGCTGAAACACCCTTATAGTTTCATTTTACTGTCTTGTAAAATCGCAGTAGACTACCGAGCTGACTAAAACCATCGATTCACAAAGTTCCCATATTTCTCATGGGAAAACAAAAAAGTTATGCTACAATTGTTCCAGCTATTCTTTGTACAGGAATTTCAAAGTTTATTTCTAGGTGCAACCACATATTCAAAAAGGTTCTTAAAAAAAACAAATATTATATTTTTTTAAATATATTGATAGGCTTAATTCAAATTGAATGCTTATTTTCTTGGTGATTAACATGGATGAAGTCAATTGTAAAATTGTAACTGGTTGTTACAATTGATCCCAGCCCTAATTAGATTGAAAAGAATGCAATTTGAACCAATGAAAAAGCAAGCAATACCTGTAACTCTGCCCTCAATCTACGATTTCGCTTTCCAACTTTTTAACCTTCTTTACGGAATCACCCATCTCATTTTTCTTGCTGATTTTGTACATCTCAAAATCTTTCCTTATCTTCTCAATCTCTGTATTGTCCAGTTCGACGGACAGATTCGATCGTAAACTGACACCCTTTGCTCTTCTTCCCAATGATCCGACAGAGCGCAAAGCTCCACCAAGTGTTCTCCTGGGTTTCATTTCAATTGGGATGCGTTTGACTACTCCTTGGTCGTCGTCCAGATCAAAGTCATCGTCATTGTTGGGAAATGAACTTCCGGTACCCATTTTGAGTGCCTGAAATTATGATTCAGTAAGAAAATATTTTATTCTTCAACTATACTAATCTATTAAATTTCAAGATATGAACTATAATTGTATTGTGGAGTCAATTAGCTCGCTTTTTTGATCTTCTGTACTGTAGAATCTTTACATATTGGAAATCTACATGCAGGTCACAATTCTTGGGCTGAATCTCCAATTAAAGACAATGCCATCGATTCAGGGAGGACAAAAACTTGCGAAAATGATACCTCTTGATTCCTTTACATGTGTGATTTCATGAAAATGAAAATATAGATTTGAGGAATGAATAAAATCTGATTAAAATTCTTCCACAAATTCTCTACAAACTTGTAAAAAAGGGCAAAATTTGAATAGAAAATTATGTGTAGTCTACAATTAATGATAGCAATACAAACAAATGCCATTATTTCTGTGCACACACAAACCTTTCTATCAGTGCCATGGATCCACTTTGAAAAGTGAGGGGATTAAGGTTATTGAAAGAGGATTTTTTTCTCACCTTTTCAGTCAACGCGAGTGCAACCTTTGTGGCATAGGGTCCAGGGGCCCTTAAATATATATATATATATATTTACCCGCTTACCGTAGCGGGGATATTTACAAGAGTTATGCTTACCTTCCATGCTATAAATATGCAATCTGGTCCAATGACATGATTCTAATGCACTTCTAACCAAACTTAAAAGATAGTTACCAACCCAGCCCTAACCTTAAACATCCCTCACTTACCATTCCACGAGGCCTGAATTAGAGGGGAGGCTGGACGGGATGCATGGAAGTATAACTCTCGTAAATATCCCTGCTATGGTAAGCGGGGTAACGTTATCAGATTGCCACCGAGGATCGGAAGGAAGGGAGTTTAGGTCGAAAGGCTGGTCCTAATTCTTGCACCAGTTTTATCCTACTTAAAGGATTAGATTCTTTTTTGAAAAAGGAAAAACTGGACAGGAATTACTAAACAATAGTAAATCACTCCTAGTTATAACGAAGGAGCAGGGAACAACCTGTTAGTAATAACCAAGGTAAAACATCGAATAAACATGGGTTAGTCACCCGGAAACATATGATAACAAAAAAGGTGTTAGTGGACAGAAACAAACTGTAAACAATGCCCAATACATCAAGGCGAAAACTTACAAGGTTCGCCAGAGAATCAAGGCGGCTTTGTTAAACATAAGGGAAACAAACCGTCTGTAAAACTAAACGAAAAATTTTGTTAGTAAAATAAAACAAATTATAATGTGCCTAAACAGCGGCTGAAATTTATTCGTAAACGATCAAGAAGTTAATAGAAACGGATGAATCGTAACTGAAACTAAAGAATGTGAATAAAAGACAAAGATATTTACCTCATGAAAGAGACGATCCTTGTTTTGAAAGAACGGCCCTTGCAACTCCGCCTTAGTAGTCTGACATTTTATTCAGATATGCAGAGATGAACGTGGCTAGTGTTTTCTATACCGCAGCGCAAAGTATCTCGTTGAGGGGAACCCCACCAAAAAGCACAATTGATGTAGCTATGCCTTGTATCTGATGTGCCTTAACCGATTGTTCCGTAAACAACGCGGATTTATTGTACATGATTTCTTGAACAATCCATCGCGAAATCGTATCACGTGAAATGGCGTGATGCGGATTTTGTAAAAACACATATAAAGCTTTTAGGTCGTTCTGTAAGGATTGTGTACGCTTAATGTAGTACTTGAGACATCGAACAGGGCACCGGGCCCTGTTCTCTGATGTGTCAGAAAATGTAGAGAGCGACGGAAGGAATATCAGTTCCGGTAGAAACTCTAAAGAGTGATTATTGCCTGAGAAAGCTGGGTCAGGCATGAGCTGTACACCCTTAAATTCGACGTGAATATGGCCTTCTTAAAGTGCGTCTGGCAGAGGCTGCGGAGAGTACACAAACTATTTTGATCATTAGTTCTTTAAGCGGACATGTAGACAGCGTCTTAAATGGAGCCTGTGCAAGTGTCTCAAGAACTATTTGCATGTCCCACGGGAGAGCAAGGTTCCGAACTGAAGGTCTTTGTAAGAACATTCCTTGAACTAATCTTTTCAGAGGCCATGCATCGATGACGGTCGACCCATCTGGAAAGCCCCAGTGGATAGCTGCTATAGCTGTCCAGAAATTCCTTGACTGTATTAATAGATTTGTTCAGATTAAAGTAACACAACAAGAAATCCGCTATGACGCCAAGAGGTGTCGTATGTGGAGAAACCGATCTACTCTGGCACCAGTCTCAAAACATTCCAAGTCAGGCAAACTACATACCCAAAGTGAAGGGTCTCTGACTTCTTTGGGCTGCTACTTGGGCAGCTTCTTCCGAAAGGCCTTGCGACACCAAGGATTCGTGGATAGAGGCCACACATTCAAATGGAGTGCTTTTGGATTGTCAAATGGAGTGCTTTTGGATGCAGTTTGCCGGAGCCCGTGATTGAGACTAAAGTCGTCCAAGCCTGAAGCTTGTACGGGAAACCTGCGATTAGATTGAGCAACTGAGGGAACCACAGTTGGCCAGGTCAGTTGGGAGCTACCAGAAGCAACATGTGACACTGATTCTACGTTACCTTGTCTAGTACTCTCGGTACTACCGCGAAGGGTGGAAAAGCATAGTCCACGAAGTGGGTCTACTTGGTCGTGAACGCATCAGCTCTCCAGACTCTCGGATCGGGAGTCAGAGCGCAAAAAATTGGTAGCTTGTGGTTGTCCACGGATGCGAACCGGTTTACGTCCGGAAGACTGAAAGTCAACCAGATAGCGTTGGCCACCTGTGGAAGAAAGGCCCATTCTGTGGAAGCTCCCTGGAGGCGAGATAATAGATCCGCGATCGTGTTCTCCTTGGCTGGCAGGTGGACTGCGTGAAGGCTGACCTTGTTTGTCATGCACCAAAACAGAAGGGACTTGGCAAGGATCCAGAGTCTCCTGGATCTCATGCCTCCTGGTCTGTTGATATAAGCCACTACTGTGGTGTTGCCAGTGCGTATCAGAACCGTCTTGTTCCATACCTGTGGTAGGAAATGAACAAGAGCCCGGCACACTGCCTCTACTTCCAACACATTGATGAGTTGTCTGCACCACATGCCAGTTCAGAATCCCGCAACTTGGGACCATGCTAAATGCGCTCCCTGCACCGTCATAGATGCGTCTGGCACCACTGACAGTGAAGGTCTGGCGGGTGGGAAATGCTCCCTATGACAGATGTGAGTGGACGCACCACCACAATATGTGGGAACCACTGCCTGTGTACAGGGGACGGGAACACTCCTGGATGGTACAAAATGATCCAGTGGGTGGAATTGTACTTCCCGCATATGAAACCTGCACATTGGGACTACGTCTACCAGACTGGCTAGGTATCCTAGGAATACCAGCCACACTCTCGGTGGCGATATCGCCTGTGAGAGGAGGCGTCAGCCCCGCCTTTACAGCTAGGATCAGTTCCTCCGTCGGTCAAATGCGACCTTGTGTGAAATCCAGGACTGCTCTCAGAAAGGTGGGAGTCTGTGAAGGAACTAGACTGGACTTGGCGAGGTTGATCATCCACCCTAAGTCCTGAGCCACTCTTATGACCACACTTGTGTGTTCTGTGATGGTAGCTGCGTCTTCCGTGACAATTAGCCAGTCGTCCAGATACATAAAGATTCTGATGCCTTGCTTTCGTAGAAAGGCTGCGAGAACCATTGTTAACCAGGTGAAGACCCTGGGGTGGTTGATAGCTTGAAGGGTAATGCTCTGAACCTGTACGTGACTCCCTCCAATTGGAACGCCAGCAAGTGCCTGTGTTCCTCATGCATCGGCATGTACAGATATGCATTTGCGAGGTCAACAGAGGTGGCCCACAGGCCCCTCGTCAACTGAGGGAGGATAGAGTGCAGCGTCTCCATCTTGAATTTCAGCGGATGAATGAATTTGTTGAGTGGTCTTAGGTTGATGATTGAGCGCCACTTGTTCCCCTTTCTTGGGGGCCAGGAAAAACATGAACATTACGAGGTCCAGGGGCAGATCTGAGATTGGGGTGATGGAGTTCTTTGCCATCAGCTGCCTGATCTCTGTCCTTAACAACTCAGCGTGACTGCCCAAGCGAGGTGTGGGGGTGAGGTGAAAGATCCATCACTGAGGCAGGGGTGTTGTGAACTCTAGACGGTAACCCTGCCAAATGGTTCTCATCACCCACGTTTCTGCAGTGACCTTTTCCCACTCCTCAGAGATTTTAAATTTCACATTTATTCCAAATAAACATCCGAACAAAAAATATAAACACTTGAAACTTTTGACAAATACCATTCTACCTAACACCACAACCAATACAAGTGAATAGTTTTCTGTCAAAACAGGTAAACATGAGCAATGCATAAATAATTAAACCATGAATGTCAAAAAGAATGTTAAGAAGATCAAGTAAATAACAAATCACACTTTCAGTGAAATTGGATAACCAGCTAAGGCAAGCCAAAAACAACTGAAATTCTAAACAGACCGCTAAGATAGGTCAAACTATACCATGACTGATCAACCAACTAAGGTAAACCAAAACTATAAATAATAATCACCCATAACCTGAATACAATTCCAACTGACATTTCAGTAGAAAAACAAAAATATATGCAAAACAAATGACTTGATACATAGTATACTCCCATAGTGTATTAACATAATCTTCTATGGGAACCTCAACCCCAGTAAAACCCATATCCTTCAACAAAGAATAAAGTTGAACCCTAAATAACCAAGGATGCATAAAACCAAAAAATGATAAAATAATCCTGGCAGAATAACTGCAAGCAATCTGCACAATGTCAAGGAATCGCAACATTACCATCAGATACTTCACCATAACCTATCCTACTGCCTAGTTTACCATATCAACAACAACAACATCCACCTCTATAAAGTCACAATAAACTTAGCAAAGTCTATTCACTATACTGTCACACCCTTAAACACAGCATGTGTTTACCATAATTCTTACATTCATAACTTATCATACCAATACATGTACCACCACAGTACCTGGAACATAAACATTTCAAATGCAATCAGTCAATAATGAAAATACACAAATACAACAAAATGCCTAACGTTAGGCCCTTAAAGCTTAAACTCACAATCACAACAGAGTTTGAATCTACCATCCACTCCTAATTGTTTCTATAAAAAGTCCTAGATATTCTACCTGTCATAACTGCACCATCCCACTGACACCAATAAATCAACTGAAGGGGGTGGGAGTATCCCCACGGGGTGGTGAGGAGTATTGCTGGTCGGGATCTACTGACACTGTATAGAAATTTCAGAAAAATCCTACTATAGCAGTAAATTTCTATGTAGAGTTTAATGAAGTACGTTTACCATGAGTTTCTTAGAATATTATTTTTCATCATTTTTTTTTCTTTCTTGGACTAAAATTTTACTTTTAACACTAAAATCTAACAATGATATTTTCATTTACAATAATTTTAAAACAAATTTATAAAATAAAACAAATTCTTAAATTTTCACTTATTTTCATAACGAAATAAAATTGTAACATTATTACAAAAAAGCACCTTTAGCCAAAGTTGAACCGCTATGTTAGGATTTTAACGAAATTTCACATCACAACATAGGCTTATTACAATACAGATTAGCCTAGTATATAAAAGGTTAAAGAGGCGAAATCGTCATATGTGCACAATATTTAGAAATCCTTTTAAATTTTTTGATTGGTTGAAATTTTGCTGCGCGATTCGTTGTCTCATATTGCAAGATTTATAGTTATTTAAAACGCCTTGAAGGTCACTACACGAGTTAGCCCAGTTGGTTACGGCGATCGGAAGCAATTTTTTTTCTTATCAACAGTAGTGAGTTCGAGCCCCGGTAGAATCGTTTATTGCGACTTTTACTTTCATCTACTTGTTTGTTTGTTTGTTTGTGAGAGTTTAACAGCCCCACAACAGCAAGGGTCAAATAGTGCCTGAGAGGTTAAATCATTTCAAAGGTGGGAAGGAGAGTAAACAGGGGGAGATTGAGAGAAACACGAGAACTAAAAGCCAGAAAGCTGGCATCGAGAGAGGAGGTATATGGGTGGATAAATAATGTAGAGAGAGAGAGGGGTGGGGAAGAAGGACTAAATATGGTTGTAGAGGAAGCATGATGAAGGAAGGAGATAATTTCATTCGGAGGTTTTTATGGAAGAGCTTGGCTACTGAGTTGTGAGTAGCAAGGGAAGCTCTGGGAAGGTTGTACAGGGGGCAAGCAAGGAGAAAGTGATAGACTGTGAGGGTGCAATGGCAATTGTTGCAGAGGGGTGGGGGGAGTCAGTAAGGAGGTGGGAGTGAGTGAGGTGGGTGTGACCTAATCAAAGGCAGGTAATGTAGATGTTGTCGACACGGGATAGGTTGTGAGTAGTGGGTTTGATAGGAATGGTGGGCTGGATGACGTGGAGTTTGTTATCAATTTGGGAGTCCCATGAGGTTTGCCAGCGGCCATGAACAAGGGAAGCGATAAGCGGTTTGATGTCAGAGAGGGTTTTGGGAAAAGGGGTAGGGGAAGGGTGAGGGCAAGCTTAGCAGCTGCATCAGCCCTGTCATTGCCAGGGATGCCAACATGGCTGGGTATCCAGAAGAAAAGAATGTTTCCTACCGAGGAGGGGAAGGGGGGGGGCGAGAGGAGTTTACGGAGAATGAGGTGAGATGTGGGGTTATCCCATTTAACATTGAGTAATGAAGTAAGGACAGCACTTGAAGGAGAACAATGTGCAATTTCTAGGACCTTGCACTTGTCTGGGTGGAATTTCAATAGCCATTTAGAAGACCAGTTTGCCAAGGAGTCTGGGTCATTGTCTTGAATTGACCTCATTGACCTATAAATCTTAGTGTCATCTGCAAAAAAGGAAGTTGAAGAACTCAGTGTCAGGGAGATCATTTATATATATAATGAATATAATTGGACCCAAAACACTACCTTGTGGTATACCACTGGTCACTGAATGAGAAGTACAACCATTTATTAAAACACTCTGTGACCTATTTGTAAAAAAGGATCAGATCCAGCTATATAATGGATCCACAATACCATATACATGTAGCTTTTATTTATGAAGCAGATGTTTATGTGGCACCTTGTCAAAAGCTTTCATAAAATCGAGATATACAATGTTAACCTTCTCATTATTTTCCCATGCTAGGGACAGATCATCTAAAACCTTTAATAATAGTAGAGAAGTAGATCTCCCTTGCATGAAACCAAACTGTTGAGGACTAATTAGATTGTTGTTATGAAGATGTTCCATCAAATGGTCTTTAATAATCGATTCCATCGTTTTACCTACAACACTTATTAGGCTCACAGGGCGATAATTTGATACTAAAGAAGTGTTGCCTTTCTTGAAAATAGGTGAGATATTTGCCACCTTCCAATCATCTGGAACTGTCATATTGTCTAAGGACAGTTGGAACAGAGTAGTTAGGTATGGAGCAATGATATCAGAACACTGATATAAAATCCTTGGATGGGTACCATCTGGTCCTGTTGACTTAGATTTGAACATTTACATTTTTTAAGTACTGTATTATGTGATATGGAAATAAAACTGAAAGAAACTTGAAAATTTCATTTCTCAAAGTCAGGCATTTTATTATCATCTTCAACTGTGAATACACTCATGAAAAAATGAGACAAGACCATGGTTTTTCAAGGTCAGATATAGTTAATAATAGTTTACCATGCTCATCGACCTCGCTGGTCTGGAAGTGAGATATGCCCTGTTTGAAGTTGTCTTAGAATCGAGATTTGGCATAACCCCAAAACTTTTTAGGGTTTGACTTAGCTTCAGATGTAATCATTTTTTCATATTCAATCCATGCTTTTCTGGTCATAGCACGCATTTGATTTCTTACACGACAATACTCTGAAATACTTCTGGTGATCTTTTGTCTCAACATATCTCTGCCAATACCTATTTTACTTCCTTACTTTTTTCAGAATATCCTTGCTTAGGTGTGGTGCCTTTCTGCTTCTTTAGATCAGTAAGATCAAAAATTGGAACATATTTATTAATACAATCAAATACATTATCTTTAAAAACTTTCCAGCAAAGCTTAACATTGCTTGATGTACATTTACAAACAACTTTTATCATACAGGTAACACAAAGAAGTATTGCTATTATGATTAACACAGCAATTCAGTTGATATGTGATTATTCCATGATCACTCTTACCAATATACCACATTGGATACCTACATGTATGTTAGAAATTAAATACTCGTGACTTGTAATAACAAGATCTAAAATATTTGCTCGATGCCCCACTTTAACTCTAGCGTGGAAGTTAATCAATTGATTTAAAAAGCAGTCACGTAAACACTCGATAAATCTGTTATCATAATTAATAGTCTGGTTGCAAATAGCAAAAAGATGCTTCTATATCGATTTGCTAAACATTTTGGGTACAAGCTGGAAACAGGTCCATGTAGATAAAATAGGTATAGGAGATTACAAAAATACCTGTTTCCAATTCTATTTTTTTTCTTTGGCCGCCATTTTGAATTTCAAAATGGTCGTCTTATTGAACATAGTATAAATAGATTCTCTCAAATTTTACGTTAGATACAGGACTATTGTAGGTATTATGTTAGCTTTTCTATGGTAGATGACTTTATAAGACAATTTGAGATGTTTCTCATTTATTTAAAAATGGCGATCAGTTAGAAAAACAAAATGGCGATTAAGAAAATCAAAATGGCCGCCATAATAAATTGTCAAAAATAATATATATACATATATTTTTAAATTTTACTTCTAACTGAACAATTATCCAACCAATCTAATTGACTCCTAAGTTTGCAAAATTTTGATAGTTTTATATCAGATGCATCTGGCAACCATGTGACAGACATTTTAGCACTGCTGCAGTAATATATGTCACACACATGTGCTATCAAGATTAAAGCAAAATATAGGTAAGATATCTGCATTTTTAAAGATAGGTGCAAGGCTAGGTTTATTAAACATGTCAAATGAATATAGAAAATTGTTTTATGTATGTTCAGATCGAAATTATCCGCTAACAAGGTAAAACATCATGTTCAGTGTTACTGTTACTCAATTTTTATTGGTTTAACCCATGGACCAGTGCCTTGTTAAATCTTATGATTGCATATATATCCTACATTTGACAAAATACATCAGTTTGGTTTCTTACAAAGGGAGTAAAACATCTTTTAACTTTCCCTCCTGAATTATTAAGCTGGAGTCTGCAGCTTTAATCAGAAAAAGAGTGACAGAGTCTGAAATTGAGTGGGAAAATTGCATCTTGTGTCAAGAGGTTAGGCTCTCTAAGAAAAAAACATCCTTTGTCATCGGCTACACCAGAAGGAATTGCCAGAGTAATTGAAAGTGCCCTGGAAAGAGAGAAATACAATGACACTAAGTCTATAGACGCACTAGACCGTTTGAAAATAGTCAACCTACGGGAAACTGACAAAAATGTTCTTTGGCATAGACCCTGCTATAGCGTATTTACAAACCAGGTTCACATAAATCGTCTCAAGAGTAAAAGTCAGCGAAATATTACCATTTCATCTGGAGAGTCAACTCCCCTGGAAGATGAAACTAATCTAAGAAATTCACCAAAATCGAGAAGATTATCGCTGCCTTCTGTAGACTGGAACAAGTGCATGTACTGCCAGGACGATATACAGTACCTTACTCTCATTTACGTCGAGTTCAGACTTTCCCAACATCAGAAAAAGTCCTGACCCTCGCTCAGTTTGATAGCGTAATGAGACACAGATTAGCTGGAGTACAAAGTTGCCGGTGGTTTAGTTGGCATCACCCGCACAAATTCAGCACGAGAACGTTGGTGTCTTACATACAATGAACGGGCTCAGCTCGCCGAAGACACAAAGAAAATGTATCATGTGACGAGTGAGACAGATTTGCAACATAAAGATCTGGGACCTAAGCGAATGGAAAGAGATCAAAAAGATATCACACAACTTGTTCAAGAATTTGAAGGCTTTGATGTATTTTCCAATGATTCCCCAGACCTGATATCAATCACCACAGGAGATGTTGCCAATACTGATGTGAAGAATGACTTTGTGAAAGCAGAGAAAACAGGAAAGAAGTTAATACACGACTTTGTGGATGACAGGCTCATCAAAAAGACAACAAAGTTCCATGATAAAATCAAAAGACAGAAACTTAACACGTTTGGTCCAATGTACAGTCATACTGTAAATGTGGATAAAGTAAAAACAACCAATACCAAGGCACGCATCAATCTTTTACGTCAAGTGATTGTTGCATTAAATGCTGGACGTGAAGTTGATGTAGATCGGTTGCTGGAACGTGAACTCTCACCTGTGCCTTTATCAATAGCAACTGTTGATGAAAAGCTGAGATATCCATCAAGTAAATCAGATCTAGACAAAATCATAGATCAAGGTAAAGCTCAGAATCTACCACCAGTCAGCAACAGTCCTACATGTACTATTGTGGATGCTATGGCAGTAATTTAGTCTCTTGGCAATCATATAGGAGCAAAAAACTTTGGTGAATGGTTTGACAACTTTCGAAAGTCAATTTAAAAGCATTTTTCTGAGACATGCAACAGGGTGGA
Organism: Chiridota heheva; assembly: GCA_020152595.1. NCBI lineage: Eukaryota > Metazoa > Echinodermata > Holothuroidea > Apodida > Chiridotidae > Chiridota > Chiridota heheva. The sequence continues at coordinate 122,821 of JAIGNY010000022.1, forward strand.
CATTGTTTTTGATCGATATCTGGACAACTCCATTAAAGGTGGTACACGAAACAAGCGTGCAAGTGGAAAAAACAAGGGGATAGAAACCAGAGTAACCAGCAGAGATCAGAAAATTGGCAACTGGGAAAGATTCATTACACTTGGGAAAAACAAAGAAAGTCTAGCAAACTTTCTCTGGACACAAATGATAAATCATCCCTGTGAAGATCCCAACAAGGAGCAGGTTCCACTTCATGCTCAAGATGCAAAGAACTCACGATTTCAACTACTTAATATTGCATGCTGTGATACTGATGTGTTGGTGCTTCTTGTATATCATATGCCCGACCTATGTCAACAAGTGTGGATGCAAAAGGGGACAGCAAAAAAACAATCTTTCATTCCTGTCCATCAAATCCAAATTGATAACAGGGCAAGAGCATCATTGCTTGCATTTCATGCCCTTACAGGCAGTGACACAACAAGCCAATTTGCTGAAATAGGCAAAAAATCGGCGTGGAAGGAATTTGTAAAGCACCCACAACTGCTTGAGCGGTTAGGTGAAGCTCAAGTTCCTGATAAAAAGGCTATGTCTGATGCGGAAACATTTGTTTGCAAATTGTATGATCCATCTACTGAATCAAGTAAAATACAAGAAATCAGAAGTGCATTTTTTCACAAGGTGAAAAAAAACGTTGAGTCACTACCACCTACTGCAGATGCTCTACATCTGCACATTAAAAGAGCCCATTACCAGACATATGTATGGAAGATGGCTCTTGAACAAAATCCATCACTACCATCTCCAGAGGAGAGCGGTTGGTTTCTTACAACAGATGGAATCCTGAAACCGCGCCTTCGCACATTGGACTGAATGCTAGGAACGTGGCCAGAACTTATATCATGCAGTTGTCCTCTCCAGGGTTTGCGGTGTACAACACGCAGATGCAAGTGTACTTCCATGGAAGTTCCCTGCACTCGAGGATGTTCATGCACAGAGTACTGCCAAAATCCACAATCTTCGCCTTTGAATATACTATGATGCAGTCATTTCTCAAATATACCTTTTATGAGTTTTTGTTTTCATATCGTAGCAAGCTATGTTTTTCTTTTGATAATCTTTTTGAACAGTTAAAGTCAGCTTCCAGCAATGGTGTTTGGGAAATAATTTATGAAAGCTATCCATTTTAAAATTAAATATGGCCGCCATTCCGCCATTTTGGAACTAAAAATGACCACCAACATCAAATTTATCCGAATAATTAAATCACCAGGTTTTATTTTACTTTTAATCAAATTTGCACACACCCCCTTAATTTTCTTTCAATATACTGAGAAGTTCAAGATATACTGAATGGAACAACTTTTTGATGTTTTGTCTAAAGTTCGAAGTAGAAACAAACCTTTGGGAGCCATTTTGAAAACAAAGATGACAAGGTTTCCAAAAAATGCTGAATAATACACGCTCTATATTTCATTTCGTAACAGCTATGAATGAACTATTATCCATCATCATCTTTAAACTTAAAAGTTACTGTGAAAATATGTTCTCTTTAAATTATCTGCAAAATGGCGGCCATTTTGAATTTCAAGATGACTGCCAACTGCTGAACATATAGATTCTTGTTTAGACGTTTTATTCCATATAAGATCAACATTTTTACCAGTTATTCAACGTTAACCTTACCTAAAAAATTCCCAAATACCTATATTTAAAAAAAACATGCTCTATTTGGCGGCCATTTTGAAATCAAAAATGGCGGCCACCTCAAGGATTTTTTTTTGTGGAAACAGGTTTTTTTAGACTCTTATACGCCTAAACTATTAATTGAAATCATTTCCCGACTTGTACCCAAAATGTTTAGCACTTGTCATTTTTTGGTCATTTGCAACCAGACTATAACAAGATTATCATGAGTACTACACTAGCTAGACCAATTTATATCTGGGAGGTCTCCTACACTACAGAGACTACTAAATTGAGTAGAAACAGAGTGAAGTAACTTGATTAAACTATCATTATTCAACTTACTAGAGCTGGGACTCCTATATATACAGTACAACCAAATAAAAGCCTGTTGTTGTCAGACCAATTTAAGGTTACCCAAATTGATTCACCAAAATCAGGATCAATAATAATCTCAGTGTAGTTTATGGAACTATCATCAATATAAACAAGTATACCTCTGCCCACTAATACTATACTTGATAGGTTACTCCATAGTAAGTTGTACCCTTTTAAATAAAGCACAGCTACACTAACATACCTACTCTTAGGTTTAACCTCAGACTCAGGACTACGTCACTGCTTTGGAATTATATTATCAATAAGAAAAGAATTCTCAATCATCTTATTAAGCAAATTGTGAACATTTGAATATAAAAGTTTTTAACAACATGTTGACTTTGAAATTGTGAACATAAATGGAAGGTTGCCATAACGCTAACTTAGGCTGTACGTAGCCTGACCAGTAAGCCAGTCTTAATAAATGTAGGCTAACATTACCGAGTCTCTACCATTTACTGTCTGCTGTGGACAGGACGCAGCGCGTAGAATCATGCAAAAAAAGGGAAGGATGCGCATGCTGCAAACAAGTCTACCTTTAATATTTTACTCCTCAAAAAGAATTTAAAAACAGAAATAGTGAACATATTAAAAACCTAACCTTTCTCCAATAATTTCTTTACAATAACTTCTTTTCTCCAGTAAATCTTTCTTTTTATTGCTTTTAAATGAAATAAAGTGAATATAACCTGAAAATTGATCAAGGTAGACTTGTTTGCAGCATCCGCATTTTTCCAAAACAGACTGATTTGCGGCCAGGACTTGGTTAACCAACACAATTGTTTGGCGTATGGATTCGTCCATCCAGCCTAATTCTGGGTCATATAAGTTTGCTTGATTTTGCCTAAAGTTGGTTACCTATTTCTTCGAAATTCTTTGGGATTTTCTTTCTACGTGAAGCTGAAACACGGTCTGATAATGATAAAATGACTGACAATGCCACCGTTGCTGGGTCCACACTTCCGGTTAAATGTTGTGAAAACAGAAGGTAGCACGGAACTAATTATTTGCCCCATTGAAGCCTACGATGAAAGAGTCAAGTTCGGGGACCTTTTTGTACCAAAAATGTTATAGATTTGGGATCGTTTGTAATGTTTTCAAAAAAGTGCCATCGCTTATCTCTCGGATGAGGGTACTTTCAATAGGGGGTCGCCAGAGGTTAAGGCCCTTTTCCTTAGGCTGTAGTGAAGAGGTGTTATATACCCCCACCAAATCACTCAAATTTTGGTATGGGTCCATGGGAAAATAGTTCCCTTTAAAACTTTTACTGAAACAAATCTCCTCAAGTTTGGATATGTATAGTCAAGACCTATCCGTTTTCTACCATTTCTAAAATTTTCAATATCTTAGCTTGTTGTGCCATGAAATGGGACCTCTCGAAAATATTTGTATTAGCCTTTTGTATTAGAGATTCTCATTTTTGGATGGCGGCGTGATACCTTATTAATCTGAATCTGAAACGGTTAAGTCGGCAAAAATCCTTATTAGTTCTGTGCTACCTGCTGTACCACGTAAACATACTTCAAATTATACAGGAAGAAGTTAAGTTTGGAAGTGTTGTGTGTGAGGGAGAAAGATGTCTTTGAAACTTTTGAACTTTACACACAGTATCAATATTAATTCTAATTCTAAATTCATGCCAAATGATTGATGCGGAATTGATGCTTGGAAGATCCTGGAACAGAACATTTCATTTGAAGTTGTGTAAAACTTACCGAAAAAACAGAAGAAAAAAAACCGGACTAAAGTAGATGTAGGCCCCTAGGCTACATGTACATTACGTACTACCAATTCAGCGTATGTACCAATTCCACTACTTTCGCATTCGTTTATTCGTTTACTTCTAGTAATTTATTGCTAAAATTTTACCAATTGTTGATACTCTTGAACATACAAAATCACGATTGTTGCTGTTTTATATCTTCGGAATATGTTCCCGTCCACGAGAAATCAAAACATTTTTGTCTTGCGATTTCGAGCCTACATCGCTCAAGTCAAGGTCACTTGGTAAAGTAAAAAAAAAAAAAGTCATGCTACTTTTTCTCCGTTTTGACCAGAAACGCACGAATACAAAAATGCCCATTGGAAATTACTGTTAATATATCAAACGAAAAGAAACAAAGTTTGCATGTTAAATTTTTTTTTTTTCTTTCTTGTTTTTGCGACTTTTATTGCTTGTTTAACTCTGTTATCTGAATCTGAATTCGTTAAGTCGGCAAAAATCTTCTAGAGGACATGAACACCAACCAAGCGAGCAAAAGTATAAGGAAAAAAATATAAAGGAAATCATTTAACAAGCTTAGCAAGTTAAGCTTTGAAACAGTTTAGACTTGGTGCATGTACAATGTCCCATGGTTAAGCATTCCAATCTTTTAGTGTTTGAGGTAAGAAAGAGTATTTATAAACATTCTTTTTAGCATAAGGAACGTGGAAATTCAGATCATGGTTGTTTCTTGTATTAATTCTTGCGTTTGGGATCAGTTTATCATTATTAATGGCGACAAGACTGTTATTGAGTTTAAATAGCATTTTTAGACGGGTGTTCTGAATCTGAATAGCTTAAGTCGACAAAAATCTTTCTAGAGGACATGAACGCCAACCGAGCATAGCAAAAGTATGAGAGAAAGAAATAATAATTAACAAGCTTAGCAAGTTTAGCTTTGAAACAGTTTAGACTTGGTGCATGTACAATGTCTGATGGTAAAGCATTCCAATCTTTTAGTGTTTGAGGAAAGAAGGAGTATTTATAAACATTTTTTTTAACATAAGGAATGTGGAAATTCAGATCATGGGTATTTCTTGTATTAATTCTTGCGTTTGGGATCAGGTTATCATTATCAATGGCGACAAGACTGTTATTGATTTTATGTAGCATTTTTAGACGGGTGTTCCTTCTTCTTGTTATTAGCAGGGGCCAATCTAATTTTCGAAGCATGCTAGTTACACTGGATTTATAAGAGTAGTCTGCCATACAGAACCTGGCTGCTCTCCATTGAATTGATTCAAGCTTATCTACATCATACTGAAGATGGGGGTCCCAAACTGCTGATGCATACTCAAGTACTGGCCTAACTAGAGCTTTTTATGCAGTGGTTTTAACGTCAGTGGGACAGTTTGAGAGGTTACATCTCAATAGGCCAAGTACAGAGTTTGCTTTGTTGGTGATGTTGTGTATAGGTTTATCCCATCTGGCTTTATTATCAATTTTAACACCTAGGTACGGGTGGGAGTTGACATGATGTAGCGGCTGGTTGCACAAGGTATAAACTGGTGATTTATAGCATTTTCTAGGAGATATTGAGAGGATGTAGCATTTAGAGGGGTTGAAATTCATTTGCTATTTATTTTGCCATTGTTCAAGTTTATTTAGATCATCTTGGAGGATTTGTTGGCCAGAGGGTTTATGAGTTGTTCTATACACAAGACAATCATCAGCAAACAGTCTAACTGTGCTGTTTATATTATCAGGGATGTCATTAACATATAAAAGGAAGAGTAGTAAAGGACCTAAAACGGTACCTTGTGGTACACCAGATAGAACTTGTTTAGGATTTAAGATTTCGCCATCACAGACAACACGCTGAATGCGGTTGTTGAGGAAGAATGCAAACCAGGCTAGTAGATTTCCATCAATGCCACATGCAGAAAGTTTGGATAACAGACGTTGGTGTGGGACTTTATTGAATGCTTTTGAGAAGTCGATTATAGCCATAGAGATGGTACTGTTTTGGTCAATTTGTTTACAAATATCATTTATTGCTAAGAGAAGTTGTGTTTCAGTTGATCTTTTTGCTCGAAAGCCATGTTAGAGATCAGTTAGGATATTATGCTCATCAAGGAATTGCATCACATGTGAGTGGATTATATGCTCAAGGATTTTACTACACACGCAGGTAAGAGAGACTGGTCTGTAATTAGCTGGGTACCAGTGGAGCGTATTATCTTTTCGTAACTAGGCCTACTTGTTTGTGCTTGCGCTGTGTAAATCAGCTGTTTGCTATTGAACTTTTATTGAAAAGTGTCTTTGAACTATACCTGGTGACTTTGGTATACCTTTTGAAAAGTTTCTCCTACATCGGCTATAGTATGAATTTATGAATCTTTTTCGGTTATTTATTTATGTTATTTGTTTATTAAGTCCAATGCTATGTTTTAAACTAAATTAACAGAGGCATAAAAAACAAATTGTCCCACAAAAGGAGACAAAAGATACTTCCCAATTGATGTCACAGATTATGCTATAAATTGTCAATTTTTAACCAATTTTGATGGAATTTTTGCTGTTTTAATGGTTAAGATTATATTCTAAACAAATTAAGCCCATGTTGACTCTAGATGTCCATAGTCCTTTAAATGTTTAGTATTGTAATGTGCTTGTTCTGTTTGAAAGCTAAAAAAATAAAACAAATACCCTTTTTGCTCGCTCTGTAGTTCATGTCACTGACACTTTCGTCCTCATGACCAAAATTTGTTTTTTTTGGCAAAGAGTAATTTCTGGTTACTGCTGTTTAAAATCTCATGTTCGATACTAGTGAGATAAACATCTCACTCAGTATGCCTTACATGCTACACACTACTTGCAATACTGAGTGAGACAACCTAACACAAACTTTGATGACAATAATATAATAAACTTAATAAATACATTTTAATCTCCTTATATACAACAAAAAAGAATGAAATTAAATGATTTTCAGAGCTAATTGATTACCTAATTGACAACTTTGTCCATCCGACTTGCGACGGGCATACAAAAATAACGCACAGCTCAGGCCAGATTACGCTGGCGAGTGTTAGTTTTCAGATATTCACACTTACGATCTTCTGAGAGACAACAAGTTACCAGCACGAGAAAAAGTTTACATCACATATTACGATAGAGGAGCATGTTTGATATGTAATAAAATACCATTTGAGCGAAATAAAATATATGTGGCAAAACGGTCAAAAAATATTTGCTAAAAGATTTTAGGCCTATACAGCTAAAAGAAAGTCTAGCTTAGTCAATAATTGTTCTTCAGGCAGTTATTGCATATTTGTTTGAATGAATTTCATGTCCATGTCATGATGCTCAAGTGTAGGAACGGGGAGGGCAGGGAGAACGTGCCCCACACAAAAATGAATAAAGTGCCCCATTTGAAAATGAAAAGTTCACCTCAATTACTGTTAAAGGTGCGAGAATTTGTGGCGGAATTTGTGGACACTTTTAAACAAATATTACAAAAGCCTATTCAAAATGAATATTGCGTGGGCTCAGAGAGTCTATCTGCTGGGGGGGAGGGGGATCTTCATTTATTTAGAAAATGAAATTAAGACGATAACAGTTTTGTCAATTAAATTGTAGACGTGTAACAGATTATTTTGTTCAAAGAAAATTTATATATTTTGGCTCAGTAATTGCCATACTCCTTATTCCAGACCAATTCAACCTCATGACGAATAACTACATGAAAAGTGGGAAGACATTTCCAACGGAAAGTTTGGCAAATTCAAAAACTTGGGGGGACAAAATTACGCTAAGATACAAAAAATAATATTACAAATGGTACAAATTCGGGAACAGTAGCAGGGGAATTGTATCAATTTCCATCTAAAATACCGCCTGTGTACGTTAACAACGGTGACCAATATGATTAATATTCTCGTTTACATTCACCATATGGTAAATATTACGTATTGTTGTCAGATCTCGTTCATACTTTCAACATTCAAGCTTTGTTATTATTGGTACGCATGCTAGTTGTTCGATTTAGTGGTGTACTAGACGCCTGCGGATTCTTTTGACGCTTGGACGTTTGCAGTGTTTTAAATTAATTAGGTACTCAACGCATTGTACAGTGAACTATTGCAGAAAAGGATCAGTGAAATAATTTCTTATTTTAACCAATTTACAACAGCCATTGAGGTTTAAAACGTACAGTAGGTGCCCATTAAGATTAAGTCTTTTTGAGTATGTTTATGCTATTTTTACCTAGTAGGACAAATTTTTTAACCTATGAAAAAAAAAGGGCAACAGCCACAAATTTGTCACGGAAAGGCTTATTTTAAGCTGTGCATCATCAATATTTGGTTACGCTATTATGTTGAGCAATGTAAACGTTTTCCACGTTGTAATTTGCACGACTTCTAACTGTGTACAGCCGATGCATATGGCTACAGTACACAGTCATATGTTATCTGACTACATGTAGTTCCATACATGGTTTTGAAAGAAAAAGGACTTAAGATAGAAATGGAATATTTCCATTTGAAGTTTATATTCACACGCTTATTGCCGTCTTACAGATCAATTTGTGGAATCTTGAAGCCATCAGAAGCTTAACTGTAAACACAAAATTATATCATGTCAAGTACGTTCAGTTATAGATGTTTTTTTTTCTATTTTCTCCCCCCCTCATAATTTGAATTTGTTTTTCCTCATTGCTGCCGATGTCGAGTGGAAAATGTGTGTTTTATTTTTCACTACAGTGTGACTACAGATTTTAGCTCACATACGTTGCATTTTTTGACTGAATAAAACATTACTAGCCAGTGGCGTAACTGTAAGGGGCCCGTAAAAGAAAAAAAAAGTATATTTTAACCATTATACCTACAGGGCCCCACTTGCTACAGCAGTGTTACTAGCTAGGGAGCTGTTTTAGACAGATATAACACAGTCAATCAGAATTGTCACTTCACACAACATTATGCTATATATGTGAAGTTTCCTCAAATATTGTGAAAGTTCTCTCTTGTTGACTGCATCCCAGTATTATTGCTAATTTTCAAAATTGCGACGACGAGTGAACACACAATTACAATGACCGGTTCGTCGCCTGCGTATTCGGTTATGATAGTAACAATGCTATCACGAAACGCTTAATACGACCCGGACGAGAAACAGGTACGACGTAGGGACAGACATAACATCGACAACCAAGTCAATGTCCACGGCCTTTGATAACCAGTTGTGGTACACTGGCGTGTCTACCCAAGCCAGGCTTGAACCCAGGGCCTCGTGGTCTGTAGACAGGTATGATAACCGCTACACCACAGTAGGTAGCAAAATTGCAATTTATTTTTTCATTTTATAATCATGACGGATGTTTCATGAATGTTTTCATCGCCAGATTTTCCGTTACATCTCCCCTGTTATACTTACAGAGAGAAAGCTCCTTGTTCTTAGTATTATAGCTCCAACAGAAGACTTTAAACTGATATAAACCTGACAGTATATGGAAAAAAATTTCACTGCTACCATGACACATGCTAAGGTTAGAAATTTGTTTACAAAATATGTGGTCACACATTGTGGTGGTTATATATAGAATATGATATAAGCCTTGGTTTATTTCACTGCCAGTGGTGCGAATAAGTTGTTGAGAAGGAAATAGTTATTAGAATAACTTCAAGTCTATGATGTACTCATTGCAGGGATTTGTTATGTGGGTAACAAATCCCTGCTTATAGCAAGTAAATAATGCAACCAGGAACTGAAAGCGAGAAAAACGTTAAAACTTTAATAAACTCTTCAAACTTTCAAGACGTTTGGGATTTTCCCATCTTAGACAAACATCTGAATGGTAGGGAGAGGAATATCACCCCAGGTCTGAGGGGTGAGGTAGTCCCCTTGAAAGAGTTCTTGACATTGGTGTTGGTGTCTGGGCATTTCTTTTTTGTATCTACACAACTCACAATTTCAAGTTTCATTACTATAGGTGCCCAGGGGCAAAATTCCTCCAGAAACACTGAAGATTCTTAGTTTGTGATATAACCTAAAATGACTAAACACTTTTACATGAAAATAACAGATCAAAGGCTAATATATACCCAACATGTATTAATAAAATATGGAAAGTTTGTTTTTCATTTGGGTCGGCACGGGGGTGGGCATGACAGATTTTTTGGGGCACGTTCCTCCCCATCCTCTGGATTTATTATGTTAATATTGATTTCCTTTCCAGCAGTCACAATTCAAGAATCATATGTTAAAGGCTTGCGATTCTAACAACCCCGGCTGGAACTTACCAATATGTGGAGGAACCCCACCCCTGCCAGGCTGGCCCCATATTTTTGTGCAAAAGCATACCCAATTTCAACTAAATCTTTGATTATTACAAATGCAGTGACTCTTCATTTGCGATTTGCCATGGTCAATAATTTACAGACTACAAGTGAAAACACCAACATCAGATTTGCCCCAAACTGGAGCAACACCCCTGATTGCCCCTGTAATGAGGTGAAATTTTTGGGCAAAAAGCATCCCGTTTCCAAAACTTTGCATTTTCTCCTGCTCTATGAAATTTTGGGTAATTTTGCTCCCCTTTCCCCCCCCCCCCCCTCCTCCCCTGCCAAATGAAATATCTGTCTCATCCTTATTTTTAAACCATAAAAACAGTTAAAATGTATTTTGAAATGCAACTAGCGTTCTCTTTTCGCCTGTTGTGTAATTGAAACTCGTTCTCCACATTTTATTTCCATACTTGCAAGCTGTTTTGCCCTCTCCACCAAATTTTTGTCACATCCAAAATTTAAAACTGTCAAAATGCAATTAGCCACTCCTGACCCTGTTCTCTGGGCAATCAATTGGCCCTTTTAATACTCCTAAACCATGTGGAATGGTGGCTGGGTAGTGGTGGGGGGAAGGGGATGGGCAAACTGCCCTCAGTGAAGATTTCTGAGAGGGCAGCGAATGCTTACAGGGGTGAAAAACTGTCCTGAGAATATACCTTTTATAATTTTAATTCTTACATTCTGCGATTTGAATCATTACAAAACAAACATTGTAAATGTTTTTCTCAATTGCTTTATTCTTACATCAAAACAACATGGCAATCATCATGGACCTCAACTAATTTGAACTAAAAGACACATATTGTAGTCAACTTGGGATCCTACATTTCAACATTCGTTCTAAAATATATATTCTTTTAAACTAACTTATAAGTGTGGAATTGACACGATTTTAAGCAAGTTTCTGATACCACAGTCATGCCAAAAGAGCTATTAGACCGTTTACCTGGTCTTTAACCCTGGATTTGACACAATATTAAGCAATTTTAATCTATCAAAATCACGAGAAACTTTGGGCTTCCACTCTCTTCACCCCCCATGTCCCTACCAGGGGTTTGCCCCTAGATTTTACACAATTTTTTGCTAACAAAATTACGAGAGGTGCACGGCTTATGGGGCCTTCGCTCCTAGATTTTACACAAGCTTTGGCAAAATATACCTTACTGTATATCCACTGAGTCAAAACAACAGGGTGGGTAAATCCCACGGACCCAAAGCAGTAACTTATACTAATACAAAGCCAGAAATCCCAAGATTTTGAGGTTCCAATGTGCAATAGGAATATCGTTAAATTGCTTTTGATTTCTGAAGGGAACAGTACAGCAATGATATATGGTATACTTTTATCAGTGCCAAATACATTTTTCCAAGTTGAAATGAATGAAGGTAAAAGGGAAAAAATGAGACTTGAAAAACAACTGCTTCATGAAAATGCATACGAGCAAACTGCTCATTGCATGCATGCAGTTAGTAAAGCAAACTCTTTGTGTTCAAATTTAATTGATGAACATGTGGTAGCTTGTTTCTTAGTAACGTGAAAAACAGAAGCACAAAACAAAGCTTCTTTTAATGAAAAAATTGGCATGCACGAAAATGTTGAAGAAAAAACAAAGAGCTTGGTGGATGGGCTCGTGCTACTAGATAACTTTCGAAAGAGAAGATATAATACTGACTGTGGACATATTGGTTTATTAGTCAAGAAAGGGAAACTTCATCTTGCCAGAAAGACTAGTCAACAGTCGGACAAATCATGTCATCACCCCTGTGGTCATCCAACATTTTTGAAATTACAAGGAATTTCTTTTTAAGATTGATAGGGGAGGGGAAGGTGATATGGGGGAACACCAGCATTTCATTTTTTCATTTTTTAACAACAGCATGACAATCTCAGACTGAGTTAAGCTGGGAAATTTAAAATGTGTCAAAGTCAAGTTTCAAACAATCCACAACTTGCAAATTATCAAAGCTAAGTTTCAAAACAGAACAAATAAAAGCAAAAGTGAAGAAAATACTCGTCACTTTATACCTGTAAGAAGAACAAAAAAAAAATTGCAATGATAATATTATTTCAGTACACAATTGGAACCTTTGATTCTTAAGAGTAAAACGTGTTATACATGTTGTATTAATGGCCGTTCCTTAAGTATTATATACAACAGAGGAATACTTTTTTCTCGTTGATTTGATCTTTCCAAAATTTCCGTACATCTGGTACATAGGAAAACAATAAAAATAAGTACAATTTTAAAACGGTTTTGGTTAATGTTTGACGAGTAATATTGCATTTAACCATAACAAAGAGCTTAATAAAGATGCTTCTTACCAATACAATTATGAAAAACTGAAAAGTACCTGTATAAAAGTGAGATTAATTGCAGTAAATCGCGTGTGTGGAAAATACACTCTACCGGTACACATTTTGTGCTACATGTACACCTTGTCGAAATTTCAAAATCAAAATTTCAAAAATATTGTTTCATATTAGAGTTCAAATACTTTTAAAGTAGAAAATTTAAGTCTTAAACTTGTTATCAATGACATTTCTCAGAAATAGAAAACTACATATAACGAACGAAAGTAAAAACAATTTCCAATATGCTTAATTGGTACACCTACTGTAACGTTGTTAGGCCCTAACGTTACAGTCAGACAGTCATGTACACTGTACAGTCAGCCTAGAGTTATCAAGATAGCCTTGCCTTAAGGCTCTTAAGATTGGTGTAGCTGAGGAGTATCTGAACAATTTAAGGTAAGTACTGTAGCTTAATCAAATATATACTAGCTTAAGTGACCACAAATAAGAAAAAATGCTGCAAGCCTATGCCATCCAGTGTAGGTGAAAACTTAATAAACGCCTATTAAATGGCCCTAATCACTCATCTTTTCATGTTAGTTATCTACAAATACGCGACTTAACACTTTCAGTGAGCTCGAAGTCATTCCGGTAACGTTCAATTGCACTGCACAGTAATGCATAGGGCCATGAAGTGTCAGCCTTTAAAAATCATCAATAACTCTCTGTCTCACCTGAAAATATGAAAAACATATTTTGTGGTAGAGTGATTATATGCAAGGTCTTCTGATTGTTTATGATTTTATTTTTATCTGTGTTTACAGTGGGAAATGTAACTTTGTGAGCTCAAAAGGTGAATCTCGCATGAATACATCCACTATATTAGGATCATTCATGGATTTATACTGCCAAGTTTGTATTTCCGTACTGAAAAAGAAAATCACAGAAAATCCCAAGCGTTATTTAACAGTACTAAAAATTTATTGTCATTTTACTTCTAATTTATTTACTTTTTTCGGATGTAATAATTTATTTTATGTGAGGGTGCCAGATTTGGATTGCCCTATGGCTCACTGTGATGAAGGTAAGCAATCTTAACCCTATGGCTAATGTGCTGAAGGTAAGCAATCTTATCCCTATGGCTACTGTGCTGAAGGTAAGCAATCTTATCCCTATGGCTACTGTGCTGAAGGTAAGCAATCTTAACCCCATGGCTACTGTGCTGAAAGTAAGCAATCTTAACCCTATGGTTACTGTGCTGAAGGTAAGCAATCATAACCCTATGGCTATGTGCTGAAGGTAAGCAATCTTAACCCTATGGCTAATGTGCTGAAGGTAAGCAATCTTAACCCTATGGATAATGTGCTGAAGGTAAGCAATCTTAACCCTATGGTTACTATGCTGAAAGTAAGCTATCTTAACCCTATGGCTAATGTGCTGAAGGTAAGCAATCTTAACCCTATGGTTACTGTGCTGAAGGTAAGCAATCTCAACCCTATGGTTAATGTGCTGAAAGTAAGCAATCTTAAGCCTATGACTAATGTGCTGAAGGTAAGCAATCTTAACCCTATGGCTACTGTGCAGAAGGTAAGCAATCTTAACCTGAGCAATTTTAACTCTAATTTTTTCACAGACCTATGACAAAAAGTGACTATAAATGCATGAAAAATCCTTTTCATACATCAAAAGAAATCACAACATTTAATTGCTAAATCGCACAAATTACGGACAGAAATCTGGTAGAAAACCATCTTGTCTGAATGTTTGCAGAGGAAAGAAAACTTAACGTTGTTGCTTTTAATGTACCAGAGATTGCATCAAACCTAAGTCCACAAGAGTGAAAGACGACAAAGAAACCTTCCTTAAAATAAATAAGGATATAAGTGGAGATAGGTAGCAATGATATTAGTAAGATAGTCAGACTGGATGCCAAACGCCAGGATAATCAGCCAAAACCTATGCTGGTGTCCTTCATTTCCTGAGAAAAGAAGAGACAGGTTATGAGAAATACCTATAAACTTTAAGGAAATGAGAACAGAATTGGCCTTAGCCATGATATGTCCAAAGAGGAAAGGGAGATAAATAGCAAACTTATACAGGAGGCAAGGGAAAGAAATAATAGCTTGGACTCGGGGAAACTTCGTTTTTAAAGTGAGGGGCCCTCCATGGGCAAGACACATACACGGCAGGTTTAGAACACTGCAGCACCAGATGTCTAGAGGCATCTACACCCTCTGCACTTGTATATAAGCACACGCACAATCAGTTAAATGTTGCATATTCAAATGTTGACAGTTTGCCTAATAATAATATGATTTGAGATTTCTTTTCTTATTGATAACATGATTCCTAAGCCTAACATTATAGCTCTAACTGAGATTAAACCTAAGAATAGTAGGTACAATGTTAGTGTTGCTGAGCTTTATTTCAAAGGGTACAACCTAATATGGAGTATCCTATCTAGTATAGTAATGTGGGAAGAGGTATACTTGTTTATATTGATGGTAGTTCCATAAACTACACTGAAATTATTATTGATCCTGATTTTGGTGAATCAATTTGGGTAACCTTAAATTGGTCTGACAACAACAAGCTTTTATTCGGTTGTGCTGTATATATAGGAGTCCCAGCTCTAGTAAGTTGAATAATGATAGTTTAATCAAGTTACTTCACTCTGTTTCTACTCAATTTATAGTCTTTGTATTGTAGGAGACTTCAACCTGCTGGATATAAATTGGTCTAGCTGGTGTAGTACTCATGATAACCCTGATAATTATAATAACAGATTTATCGAGTGTTTACGTGACTGCTTTTTATATCAAATGATTAACTTCCTCATCAGAGTTAGAGTGGGGCATAGAGCAAATACTTTAGATCTTGTTATTACAAGTCACGAGTACTCAATTTGTAACATAGGTATTCAATGTGGTATGAGTGATCATGGAGTAATCACATTTCAACTGAATTGCTGTGTTAATTATAATGGCAATACTTCTTTGCATTACCTGTATGATAAAGGTCGTTTGCAGACATGAATAATGAGTTGTCTGATACTTAATTCCCTACATGTACATCAAGCAATGTTAACCTTGGCTGGAAAGTTTTGAAAGATAATATGTCTGATTGTATTGATAAATATTTCCAATTTTTTATCCAATGCGTCTAAAGAAGCAGAAAGGCACCATTCCCCTTAGTAAGGATATTCTGAAAAAAGTAAGGAAGAAAAAGAGGTGTTGGCAGAGATATGTTGAGACAAAAGATCACCAGAAGTATTTAGAGTATTGTCGTGTAAGAAAATCAAGTGCATGCTATGACCAGAAAAGCACGGATTAAACATGAAAAAATGATTGCATCTGAAGCTAAGTCAAACCCTAAAAAGTTTTGGGTTATGCCAAATCTAAGACAAGCTTCAAACAAGGCATAGCTCACTTGCAGACCAGTGAAGTCGATGAGCATGGTAAACCATTATTAACTATATCTGACCTTGAAAAAGCCAAGGTCTTGTCTTATTTTTTCATGAGTGTATTCACTGTTGAAAATGATAATAAAATGCCTGACTTTGAAAAACAAAACTTTTAAGTTCTTCTCAGTTCTATTTCCATATCACATGATACAGTAATACTTGAAAAATTAAAATATTTAAATACTTCAAGTCAGCGGGACCAGATGGTATCCATTCAAGGATTTTATATCAGTGTTCTGATATCATTGCTCCATACCTAACTACTTTGTTCCAACTGTCCTTAGACAAAATGACAGTTCCAGATGATTGAAAGGTGGCAATTATCTCACCTATTTTCATGAAGGGCAACAGATCTTTAGTATTAAGTTATCGTCCTGTGAGCCTAAGAAGTGTTGTAGGTAAAACTATGGAATCGATTATTAGAGACCATTTGATGGAACATCTTCATAAGAACAATCTAATTAGTCCTCAACAGTTTGGTTTCATGAAAGGAGATCTACTTCTTTACAATTATTAAAAGTTTTAGATGATCTGTCCCTAGCATGGGAAAATAATGAGAAGGTTAACAATGTATATCTCAATTTTATGAAAGCTTTTGACAAAGTGCCACATAAACGTCTGCTTCATAAATTAAAGTTATATGGTATTGTGGATCCATTAAATAGCTGAATCAGATTCTTTCTTACAAATAGGTCACAGCGTGTTTTATTAAATGGTTGTACTTCTCATTCAGTGACCAGTGGTATACCACAAGGTAGTATTTTGGGTCCAATCCTATTCATTATATATATATAAATGATCTCCCTGACACTGGGAGTTTTCAATTTAACTTTTTGCAGATGACACTAAGATTTATAGGTCAATAAGGTCAACTCAAGACCATAATATCTTGCAAGCAGACCTGGACTCCTTGGCAAACTGGTCTTCTAAATGGCTATTGAAATTTCACCCAGACAAGTGCAAGGTCCTAGAAATTGCACATTGTTCTCTTTCAAGTGATTTATGCTACACCATCTTGAATCACAATCTTGAAATTGTAACTAATGAGAAGGATCTAGGAGTAACTTTTGACTCCAAGCTTACTTTTGAAGCTTACATCAACGAGAAAGTTAACAAGGCAAATATGATACTTGGACTCATCCGTAGATCATATACATATCTTGACAAAACCTCTTTAGTCCAACTCTACAAGGCATTTGTAAAACCTCATCTGGAATTTTCAAACTGTGTCAAAAAAACAACACATTGAGTTGATCGAAAATGTTCAAAGGAGAACCACCAAACTTATCCCACATTTGTGTAATCTGCCATATCCTGACAGACTTAATAATCTGAAACTACCAACATTAACTTACTGAAGAGCAAGAGGTGATATGATTGAAGTATGTAAGATGGTCTCACATGTATTTGATACAAGAGTTGCAAATTTATTACCGATTCGTAATAATACTAGAACAAGAGGTTCTAATAAAAGGAAAATTTTTTAATCACATTTATTCACTAGCATTAGACATAATTTTTTCTCTAATTGGATTTGCAAGTTATGAAATAATTTACCTCAGGAGGTCATGGAAGCATGCAATCTAAATTGTTTAAGAACAGGCTGGATAAGCACTGGTGTGGCGCGGCTCCACGGTGGCGTGGCTTTATGGTGGTGTGGCTCTACGGTAAAACGGCTTCATGGTGGCGCAGTTCCATGGTGGCGTGGCTTCACGGTGGCATGGCTTCATGGTGGCACAGCTCCACGGTGGCAGGGCTCCACGGTGGGTGGTGACAGCTCCATGGTGATGCACGGCTTCACAGTGGCATGGGCTCCCACGGTGGCTCGTGGCTTCATGGTGGCATGGCTCCACAGTGGCACAGCTCCACGGTGGCATGGCTCCACGGTGGCACAGCTCCACGGTGGCATCGGAAGTTAAGTTGTTCATCACAACAGAGAAATGTTTCACCCTCCTAACCCTAAAGCAGTCAGGCCAACCATAAAAAGGAAGAAGCTTACAAATTTGTCAGATGTTCCCAAACCCCAATCAAACATGTCCAAAAAATTAAGCAGTGACTTTGAAAGTGATAGTGAAAGTGACGAAGACATAAATATTCATCAACCAGTCTCACAGCGTCAAGTTCCCCCTGCCCCTGAACCCCAATATGGACAGAGGTCTTGAGATTACACCTCCTCCCCCACGACCTGAGCAACCAACCCACAGTGGAAGGCTGGTAAGACAACCAAATAGATTTGGAAGTTTTGTTAACTTATGTTCAAACTTATTTGAAAAGGTCAAATGTACAATTCAATAGGTCACACTCACCTCACTCTCTCCCGCCTCATTGTTGGCTCCCCCCAACCCCTCTGCAACAATTGCCATTGCTTCCTCTCAGTCCATCATGTTCTCCTTGCTTGCCTCTGTTCAAGCTTCCCAGAGCTTTCCTTGCTCCCCACAACTCAATTGCTGAGTTCTTCCTGAAAAACCCTCCTGATAAAATGATCTCCTTCCTTCAGCATGCTTCCCTCCACAACCATATTTAGTCCTCCTCTCCCACTCACCTCTCTAAACTTTGTTTTTTTCACCCATGCACCTCCTCTCACGATCCCAGCTTCCTGGCTTTTAATTCTTGTATTTTCTCAATCTTCCCCTCCCTTCTTTCCTTCCTACCTCTAGAATGATCTAACCTCTCAGGCACAATTTGACCCTCGTTGTCGTGGTGCCTTTAAGCCCTCAGCAAACAAACAAACAATCAAATATTAAAGAAGTGTGATCTAATTATTCTCCTTTTATATGAATTTCAATGAATTGTTGCCCAGTATTGTTTATGTATTTACTTCACTTTGCTTGTCTTCTCTATGCTGTATCTAATTGTGCTAGTACCCTTCAAGGATTACCTATAACTTCCTTATCAACATCGTTTACCACATGTGCAGTGCTGTTCCATCAAATAGCTGAAGATGGGCTTATAAGAGGCATTCACTCTCTTTCCAAAACTTTTGAACTTGCTGAACCATGACTCTCCTATTCAAGATAAATGGGTGTATCGCTAATTCTTTAAAAACTGTTATTCCTCTCCTCTCCTCTCTAGTTCACTGTGTAAAATGTAAAAAGAAAATAATTTGTTCTGAATGGCACCAGAGCAGAAAGCATGAGTGGAAGTTTTGCAACAGGAAAACTAAATCTTCACAAAGATGACCGGATTTGTCTATGTTTGTATTATTTGTATTATTGATTTACCAATTAATTTATTTTCAACATTATTTTGTTCATGGCGATAGGAGTGCTGAGGACCTGTACTTCAATCAAATCAAGTCCAGCCTTGGTTCTGACAGACCGTGGGTAATAAAAAATAACAAGGAATGATGAGAGCCAGATAGAGTGAAATTGGATATTCTTTTTCAGATGTTATGTTTTATTATCTCTCTTGTTGTACATTTTATTTATGTTGTTCATGTATTCTTTTATATTATGCCCAAGCTTTGTTTTAGTCTCGTACTAATTTGGACATTGCTCATATTTTATTGTTCAGGAAATACGCATCATTTTGTTATGCATATTTTGAATATGGAAATCATTTTGAATATTAGGGAATTACCGGTAATGTACTGTAGCTTAAGAAATAATTATCTTTTTACTCTTATTTGGCCTTCGTTGACATTGACCGGCCAATTTATGTGCAAATTTATGTTTCACAATTGATTTCCTAGATGTTGATCACTGATCATGCTTTCTACTAAATTGTCACTGATCATTGTCAACTTGAAACTTCACTTTATGATAAATTCTTTGATTGGCCATCTTTTATTTTGCTGATTGAGTGATCACTAACTCAAGAGCCAGATTTTGCTCTGATGCATTGAGGTTTTTGCACTGTTTATCATATCCTAAGCGTTTTTTTATAAATATTTTGCTGTGTTGTTATTTTTGCCTCAAATAAATTGATATGTTGATGCTATAATAGTTCATATTGTTGTGTAGTTTTAATGAACTTTGCATTCCAAAATTCGCTAAAATATTTCAAATATATTTTGCTCGGTGCAATCCAAATGAATTTAGCTATGTAATATCATTGGCTCGGGAATACCACCGAATATTTCTGATGGAAAGAAAACTTTTTAAATAGGTTATCCAAGGGTACCACTTTAGAAAGTGTAATCCTCCATTGCCGGAATATAGGCATTCTTTCCAAATCCACAGGAGTCCATCCCTATCAAAGTTTATTGTTCAGCAGTGGAGATGATGAAGACTGTAATAACTAATCCATAAAATCACAAGGTCAATGGGTAATCATGAAGGATAAGTTCAGATAGTCAGGGGAGGAGTACAATAAGTCCATCATATGAAAGAGGACTTCAAAGAAATTTGTAAAATCTTTTAAAATATATTTTGTTTTTATGATTGGCACTTGGAAAGATATTTGTTGGATGCTATTATTTAGGGCTCCCAGTGAACCTTTAAAAACCTTTAAAACCTTTAAAAACCTTTATTGACAAATTGAGCCTTTATTCCTTTCAAAATAAGCTTTAAAACCTTTAAAAACCTTAATTTTCAAAGTTAAGTAAGGTAAATGATTTGAGTGCCAAGGTTTTAGGGCCATTGGTAAGTATACACACCCATTTGATAGCATATCTGTTCTCAACACGCATTTAAAAAGTAGCAGGACCAAAATAAAATTTCCAACTTTACGTAAGTAATGGACTTTTGGCGCCACCAACTGCCTTTTGCCCCAGAATATGCTCATTGTATGAAAATTTATTCCATGAGTTAACCTTTATAAACCTTTTCATTTAAATCCAAAACCTTTAAAAACCTTTATTTCAACTTTTCCAACCTTTAAAAAAACCTTTATTTTAAAAAAGAGTCACTGGGAGGCCTGTATTTTTGGTTAATTGTGGTTCATTAATTGCAATAATTAATCATTTGCTCAGAATGGTTACAACATGCCCTAGATAAATAATGTCTTGTTGCAAGGATGTAAAATCCATCTTGATTTTACACAACAGTAATTTGCTCTTAGTATCTGTCTGTGTATGATTTCGAATTCACTCAAAAGTAAACATTGTTAATAAAATTTGCATCGTATTGCATAAGGCTTAATTAAAAAACATGTTTTCACATATTTAAACGATACACAGTGGAACAAGTAGAGTCCTGGGTACGTAGAGATTTTGCCCTCTGCAGCGATGTCGGAACTAAGGGCATACTAGATCTTAACGTTACACTAAAGCCATCATTTTTACCAACTCAACCTACGTTATAGTTATACTGACAAGTACGTCAAAATTGCTTGCACAAGCTAACATTACTTTTTTGTTAGGTTGATTATGTAAGCCAACAAGGATTTTGCAAGCTTGCGGAAACTACTAATCTGTTATACTGCTGCAAACAAAGCTTACCTGTATGGTTTGTTCATTGTAAATTCCGATGCAGTTATAAACATTAGGCTAATGGAAACTTAATTCAATTACCTGACATAAACAAATGTGAACAAGAAATCAATAGGATATTAGCAGGTAACTGTCATTATCTAAAATGATAGCTCCTTGGTATTAGCTTGTACTCTTACATTGTATTTGCATGATCATATTTACCCCCTTCCCTTCTCCCCTCCCCTCCTCCCCTTCCTTCCCCCTTCCCCTCCTCCCCCTCCCCCCCTTCCCCCTCCCCTCCCCTCCCCTCTCCTCCTCCGGCCATTAATCCTATTGACCCAAAGTTTTAGAAACTGAATCCATTTTCATGCCTCTATGCAATGTGCAATGGACCATGGCCTCTTTAATTCCTGGATGTACAGTTCAGTCTTTTACTTGTAGCTTATAATTGTAAACATTTCCTCTATTCAATCTTTGTATAATTTTGAAAATTATACCAAGCCTTTGTTTGGTCATTCTTGTTATAATTGACCTTGCATGTATTGTTACCTCCCTGACCAGTCTCTTAGTGATGAATAATCATATGATTACAATCAGTTGCAAGCTACCATTGGAAATGAGTTTGTTATTGAAAAAGGGCAGTCTAATTTAGTTTGCTCTTCAAGCAAGATGGCCCCTGGAGATTTTAAGTAGGCCTACATGTAAGTGAGATTTCATTCTTTTTATTCTCAATTATATAGAGTTGTTAAGAATGTTCACAAGGATTTTCTTCATCATGTTTTAAATGATTGCCAATCTTATCCAAATAATTTAAGGGAAGATTGTCTGTTTTGTAAAAAATTGTTCAAATCTAGTAACACTAGGACTCACGATGTAGTATGTGCTTCAAAGATGGAATATGATGAGGGCATTAGAGTTTGGTGGATATAGAAATTCAGTAGTTTAATTGATTGATTTATTTACTGATTGCAATACTTTAACAAAGAGCTGGTGATCAACTGGAATGATTCATGACTTATTAGCTATGGTATGTTAAGCAGTGGTTGTAATAAAGTAGCAAAGTTTTGAATACCTGTAAGATAGATTAAAAGAAGACTTAAGAACTTGATAAAAGTTGAATTGAGGGTTCCTCAGAAAGCCTTTTTATGGGCCTGCCTGTACTTTGTAGTGATTTTTCCTCCTTCATACAGAAGCAAAATGTATAATTAATTGACAGTTTCCATGGTGTAAACTTTAATAAGAATTGCCATCAAAATAAGTTTGGGAAAGAAAATGAAGAAAATTGTTTTATTTGTGCAAATTGTTTATTAGAGTATACAAGAACAGATGACCTGTTAGCTATGGTATATGTTAAAAGCAGTGTTTAATGAATTATCAAAGTTTTAAATAAGTTCAAAAATATATTATTATTGACGTTATTGGTTCGCATGCGAAGAATAATGCAAACCTATGTAATGGCGATTTTGTCCGCCGGCTAACCGGCCGTCTGGCCGTCCACAGTTATTTTTTGATAATTCCTCAGAAACGTTAAAGTTTTTTAAGAATTCCTCAGAAAATGTTAAAGTTTCTTTAAAGTTCCTCAGAAAAAGTGAAAGTTTTTTCAGATATCCTTATGGAAGGTTAGAATTTCCTTACAAGATGTTAGCGTTTTAGAAACACTCAAAACAGGATTGAAAACTAGTTTCCTTAAAAAGTCTACAAAACATTTGATATTTCCTTAGAAGATAACTGTAAAATGATATAATTCTCCAATATATTCAGAGATCATCAAGCGTCTCTCGTAGTACTTGAGATATAAAATCTTTATAATTCTTCAAAATATTTGGGCACCAACAGTTATATCAGGCATGATTATTAAACTCAGCCTTTATTATTGTGGTCATATGCATAAAGTTGCTACAGTATATGAACTGACCAGACTTTTATTTAGTATGCTCAGTCAGGGTGTGTGACAGGATCTGAATGCATATGGACATAGGGAGGGATGCTATGTGGAACATGGATGGGGGCCATGTGGGACATATGATATAATATATACCATG
The DNA here is from genome assembly GCA_020152595.1 of Chiridota heheva. Taxonomy (NCBI): domain Eukaryota; kingdom Metazoa; phylum Echinodermata; class Holothuroidea; order Apodida; family Chiridotidae; genus Chiridota; species Chiridota heheva. The sequence goes on from JAIGNY010000022.1 coordinate 146,068, forward strand.
TGGTATACACTAAGGGCTATATCAGGCATAATTATTTAACTCAGCCTTGTTTTTCATATTTAACAGGTAATTTGCATATAAGTTATTATATGAACTGACACTTTCATACATAGTATGCTCAATCTGGGACTGTGATAGCTAGGATGAGACTTCTTATGGAGCCTGTCGGACATGGGGTGGGATGCCATGTGGGACATGGGGTGGGATTCCATGTGGGACATGAGGTGGGATGCCATGTGGGACATGAGGTGGGATGCCATGTGGGACATGGAGTGGGATGCCATGTGGGAAATGGGGTGGAATGCCATGTGGGACATGGGGTGGGATGCCATATTGAACAGGGTGGAATGCCATGTAGGATATCGGTTGGAATGCCATGCAGGACATAGGGTTGAATGCCATGGGATTGAATGTCATGTGGGACATCGGATGGTTGGGGATGTCATGTGGGACATGGGGTCCCACCCCATTTCAACAAGTCATTTGCATATAAGTTATTATATGATCTAACAATTCCATACATAGTAGGCTCAATCAGGAACTTGTGATAGCTAGGATGAGACTTCTTATGGAGCCTATGGGATATCATATGGGACATGGTGTCAATCAGGGACTGTGATAGCAAGTATGTCACGTGGGACATGGGGTGGGATGCCATGTGGGACTTGGAGTGGGATGCCATGTGGAACAAGTTGGAATGCCATGTGAGACATGGGGTGGGATGCCATGTGGAACAAGGTGGAATGCCATGTGGATTGGGATGCCATGCCTGACATAGGGTAGGATGCCATGTGTGACATAGGGTAGGAGGCTATGTGGGACATAGGTTAGGAAGCCATGGGGACATGGGATGTGATACTATGTGGGACATAAAGTAGGATGTCATTGGGACATTGGGACAGATACCATGTGGAACATATGGTGGGACATAAGGTGGGATGCCATGTGGGACATCAATTGTGAAGCCACTGATGCAGGACACAGGGAGGGATGCCATGTGGGACATGCAGAGGGATGTCATGTGGTACATATGGTTGGATTATTGTGGGACATACATGTAGGATGGGATCCATGTGGGACATAGGGTGGGATGCCATGTGGGTCACAGGGTGGGATGCCATGTGGGACATATTGTGGTATGCCATGTGGGACATATAGTGGAATGCCATGTGGGAGATATGGTGGAATGCCATGTGGGACAAGGCATGAGATGGGATATCATGTGGGACATGAGGTGGAACGTCATTTGGGAAATGGGATGTGATCCATGTGGGACATAAGGTAGAATGCCATGTGGGACAATGGGTGGGATTCCCTCTGGCACATGATGGAATGCCATGGGACAAGGGATGGGATGGGATGTCATGTGGGACATGGGGTGGGATATATGGTGGAATGCCATGTGGGACAGGGGATGGGATTTGATGTCATGTGGGACATGGGGTGGGATGTGATGTCATGTGGGACATGGGGTGGGATGCCATGTGGGACATGGGATGTGATGTGGGACTTAGTATGAGGTGCCATTTTCATAATTGGCCGGGTCATATGATATGGGTGTCAATTTCCATGGGCATGTGAACCATGATGGTATTTAGCGTTCTAGTTTATGTGGACATGAAATATACAATATTCATACTTTCAAATTTGCGAGCTCATTTCCCTGACGAGCTCGTTTCCCTGACAAGCTTGTTTCCCTGACGAGCTCTTGTTTAACAAGCTTGCCCTGACAAGCTCTCGCCACTTTTGAGCTCGCCACTTTGCCACTTCGCCACTTTGCTCGCCACTTTGTGAGCTTGCCACTTTTGAGCTCTCCACTTTGACGAGCTCGCCACTTTGACGAGCTCATTGTATGACATGCTTATAATGGTTCCAATTATGAGCTCCTGGTAAGGTTGTCAGGAATACAAGCTCACGACGAGCTCGTTTTCTTTTCCGATCCTGTGTCGAGCTTGCCATTTTGACTGGCTTGCCATTTTGAGCTTGCCATTTTATTTTAACGAGCCCGTCATTTTTTGACAAGCTCGCCATTTTGTGAGCCCGCCATTTTGACAAGCCCGCCATTTTGACGAGCTCGCCATTTTGACGAGCTTGCCATTTTAACAAGCTCACCACTTTAATGAGCTCGTCATTATATGACAAGCTTGTAAAGGTTCCAATTGCGAGCTTGTGGTGAGGTTGTCAGGATATGCTTATTTTCTTTTCTAAATCCTGTGATGAGCTCGCTGTTTTGACGAGCTCTCCGTTTTGAGAAGCTCGCCATTTTGACAAGCTCGCCGTTTTGACAAGCTCGCCGTTTTGACGAGCTTGTCGTTTTGACGAGCTTGCCGCTCTGATGAGTTCGCCGCTCCACTCTGACGAGCTCGCCGCTCTGACGAGCTCGCTGCTTTGGAGAGCTTATTGTTTTGAGGAGCTTGCCGTTTTGACAAAAAGAAAGGTCCTTGGAATTTTGACTAGTGTGTAAAGGTTCCAGTTGTGAGCTTGCTGCGAGCTCATTTTTAACATTTTGATGAGTTCGCAGCAAGCTCATCAAAGAAGTTCAATACATGCTCACAGGAGTTTGCTATTTCTGTAAGGGGAAGCTCTGGGGTGGTGAAGAGTGGGCAGTCAATGAGGCTGTATTTGACTGCAAGGGGCCCGTGACAGTTATTGCAGAAAGGTGGGGTGGGGAGTTGGTGGGGAGATGGGAACAGTGTGAGGTGTATGTGACCTATTCTGAGGCTGGTGGTGTAGATAAGGTCTTTACGGGAGGGGTTGTGGGGCTGGTGGGAATGGAAGGCTGGATGTTGCAGATTTTGTTATCTGTGTGGGTGTCCCAATTTGATTGCCAGCAGTGACGGACAAATGAAACAAGTGGTTTGATGTTGGCATGTGTTTCGGAAAAGGGGGTAGGTGAAGGTTGAGATCTTGTTTAGCAGCTGTGTCTGCTTTTGCATTGCCAGGTGATTTCCACGTGACTGGTATCCTGAAGAAAAGGATGCATTAGGGGGGGGGGGTGCTTCAAAAGTCAGGTGGGTGGTGGGATTTTCCCATTTAAGGTTGTGTAAGGAAGTACAATGGCAGATTTTCAATCTGAAAAGATGGCAAAGCAGTTGATTGATAGCTAAATCCATCTGAGCCATTAGGCTCATAATGCCCGTGCTTATCCCCAGTTTCCATGGCACAAGCAGATGAGCATATGACTCCAGGCACTGGAAGGGACACCAGTCCAGGTTAGCTCCCCAGCAACACTGGTACTCATTTTACAGCTGAGTGGACTGGAGCAAGTAGAGCGTCTTGCTCAAGGACACAATGTAGCACTCGTGACGCAAGTCAAACCTGGTACCTTTCGCATACGAGTATGACTCCTTGGCGACTGAGCCATTGCATCTCTAAAGCAGTTAAGGGGGAGTGCTCAATGAAGTTAAGGGCAAGGATCATGGTCTTGACCTCCTCTGAAAAGATGGACAAGTTACTGGGGAGTCAGATCTGCTTTTGAAAGTGATGTCATGGATTGCAGCAGCAGATGCTAATTTGACTGCCTTCTTATCATGGTCCAAAACCTAGCATTGTAAAGGGAGTAGGGTGGAGGGTTTGTAAAAAGGATTGAATATTTTGGTAAAATTTGGCAATATCTTCCGAACATGGAAGCAAATTTCCCGAAAATTGAAATTTCACATTGGTCTTAGCAGGGCGAGTCCCAAAACTATTTGCAAACAAAATGTTTGGAAATTTTGGAGAATTTTTTAAAATTCCATGCAATTTTTTCATTTTGGGGCAATTTAAATCAATTTTTGGGATGTTTCCTTTGTTTCGCGCCATTTTATTTTCAATTATTTGGCCTTTACAGAAATGGCGAGCTGCGAGATCGTATTGAATCTCTTTGACGAGCTTGTTGCAAGCTCGCGAAGCTTGTCAAAATGTTTTAAAAACGAGTTTGCGGTAAGCTCGTAATTGGAACCTTTATGAGCCGTCAATTTTTTCTTCCAAGCTCGTTTTTAGCCAAAAAAAAAGAGCTCGTCAACATGTTAAAAATGAGTTTTGACAAGCTTGCAATTGGAACCTTTATGAGCCGTCAATTTTTTTGATGAGCTCGTTTTTAAGCCAAAAGAGATCATTAAAATGGCAAGCTTGTCAAAATGGCGAGCCGTCAAAGTGGCGAGCTCATCAAAGTGGCGAGCTCGTCAAAGTGGCGAGCTCGTCAAAGTGGCGAGCTCGTCAAAGTGGCGAGCTCGTCAAAGTGGCGACCTGGTCAAAGTGGCGACCTCCTCAAAGTGGCGACCTCCTCAAAGTGGCGACCTCGTCAAAGTGGCGACCTCGTTGAAGTGGCGACCTCATCAAAGTGGCAAAATTTTGTTCATTTTTGTAATTTTCATAAAATTTTGTTCATTTGTATGCAGTTTTCTTCAATTTTTAGGGAAATTTTCCTAATATTGAAAAATAGTTTCCCAAAATGGTAAGAAAAGTGCAAGAAATGAACAAAATTTTCCTAAATTCAAAGAAATTTCGGAAAAAAAGGCTGAAATTTAAAATAGAAGAACAATTTGATATAATTATTTGAAATTTTAGTTATGAAGATTTTCCGAAATTGAACAAAATGCCTTAAAAATGAAGGATATTTCCTCCTTACAAAAAAACGAACTTGTCAAAATTTAGATGAGCTTGTTGCAGGCTTGTCAAAACTTAGACGAGCTCGATGGGAGCTCGTCAATAATTGGAAGAGCTCATCTCAGTTTTTATGAGCTCCAGATGAGCTTGTATAAGTTTTGACGAGCTCATCTAGTTTTGATGAGTTCGTTTAAGTTTTGATGATCTCTCAACGAACTCATCTAAGGTTAATGAATACTTTGATATCTTATTCCGTTAAGGAGGTATTCAAGTTTAAAACTATTGTCTTATCTGTGTAGAAATGACTGGTGAAGCAAGTCTACTATGGAAGGTTGTTGCCATCATCCTCACATTTTAACAAATGTTAATGTATTTAAACAAAATTACGTAACTTTTTACTATTTGAATTATTTTCCTCAAAGTTTCTTCGGGTGGTCATTCATATTTACCCTACAAGCTTAAATACTTCTTAAAATATCCATAGTTTTTAAGCCACAAATTCATGGGACAATATGATAGAATACATGTATAAAGATATTGAGGAATCTGAGGCTGTGATGTTTAGAACTAGACTGATTTCCGTCACTTTTGCACAAATGATACCAAACTTTCAACTTTTATATCTCCTTAACGGAATAAGATTTTTGAACGGTTTCTTCACCATTTTGTTTCTGTTGTAGTCCTCCTTCACATCAGATGAACTTTAAGATTAGAATAATTAAAAATTTTAAACAATCACCATTTCATTGTAGGTTAAAATTATTTTGTTGTAATCATGATTACAATATTTTCACAAATATTAGCTTAGTTATGTACTTGAGAATTTGCCAATTTGTAATGTATTGTCAAACCATTTCCTTAAAATGAACGATTTGATTTGAAACAATACAGATGCAATGAGATCACAGCATCACTTCTCATGAACTTTCTTTTACTTTTGACTCACTTAGGAGGGGGGGGGGGCACTTCCATATGTGAGGTATATAAATATATATATATATATATGTATATATATATACACATACATACACACATACATATATACATACATACCGTTAAGCCTTCATCAAACAAACAAACACATACATACATATATATTTATATATGTTATTTTATTTTATTTCTAATATGAAGAGCATATAAGATGGACCATGGATGGACATACTTGACCACTGAACTAATCCTTTAACAGAATAAGCTTTTTGAATGCTTTCTTCACCATGTTGTTTCTTTTAAAGTCCTCTTTTATATAAGATAAACATGCTTGACCACTAAACTAATCCTTTAATAGCAAAGGGATATTGTACCCTTTTCAGAAATAAATAAAAACTGGCAGTACAAGAAATCTCTCCTGGAAAAATTGTATAGGTTTTTGTACCTACTGGAACTGTTCCTTGTTTCCATGACATTTAATCTTTGCTGGTATGTGTTCTTAAATGTACATACATGTAGAAGCTAATCCCTGCTGATAGTTGTCTGTACTGATAGTGTAAGGGATGGTTCGAATACTTGACTGAATCCATTATCATTACATTGTTAAATTTATTTGCATGAAGGAATTATCTTCTGAACAACCCCTTCACTAGATGTGTTTAGATACCTAATTCTATTATCTTATTTTATTCTGTCTTTGAAGCATTCACATGTGAGGATAAGGAGCATAGTGAGAGTGTTTTATATCCGTTTTCTTTGAAAATCCTCTTTGATATGGGAATTGGGTCGTCCAGTTCGTGATGGATGTATTCTCACCTTGATGGAAGAAAACTTAAAGCATCCTTACAGAAATATTAGCTTGCAACAAGCTTTCGCAAGCTAAAAATTGCAGCAAGCTTGTAACAAGCTTGCAGCAACAAGCTTTCGCAAGCTAAAAATTGCAACAAGCTTGCAGCAACAAGCTTTCGCAAGCTAAAAATTGCAGCAAGCTTGCAACAAGCTTGCAACAAGCTTGCAGCAAGCAGCTTGTAGCAAGCTTGCAGCAAGCTAGTAAAAATATCTGCAAGCTTACAGCTTGCAGCAAGCTAGTAAAAATATCTGCAAGCTAGCAAAACTGCTTTCTAGCTTGCCCAAGCTAACAAATATTTTATGCTCGATTAAGCTAATGTTAATGTTAGCTTGCGCAACCTAGCAAGTTAATATTTGTTCCAAATACTAGCTTGCACATGCTTGCAGCATGCTTGCACAAACTTGTAGCATGCTTGCACAAGCTAAAAATTGTTAGCTTGTCGCAAGCGTGCTGCAAGCTATAATTTCTGTAGTGGGATGGTTTGTTCAATTTAATGACAGATTCTGTGAATTTGCTCTGATAGTTATTTTAGATTAACTATAGATATATAATTGATTAATTTATTTTCTTCTCTTGTATGAATCTTTAAGTGATATGGTCATCATACCTTTAATCTTTCAATGTTGATTTATATAATTGATTAATCCTATTCTATTTTCTTCTCTTCACATGTTTTGTTTTCATAATAAAATTTTATATATATATATATATATATATATATATATATATATATATATATATATATATATATATATTTATATTATATTTATGATTTGTATCAATCTTTGTTCACCTTTTTATTTTCCCATCGTAAATCAATCAATAAAACAACCTGCATAACAGTACATGTACATCTGTCTCCCGTGTCGTGTTGTGTTGTTTAATACACACATACATCACATTTTTCATTTTATATTAAAAAAATCAAACTTTATATACTCATAACTTTAAAACTTCACATGTTATTTTCAAAATTTAAAGAGTTCAGAATTTAATACTCTTTGTGGTACGTAGTTGACTAAAAAACTTTTGTACCCGTATCTAATAAGGTATTAGAGGTATTGAAGCAGTTGCTTCACCATTTTGTTTCCTAAAAGTCTTCTTCCACATTAGATGAATTTGTGTGAACACCCTTACAGAACAAGCATGCAACAAATTGAAACAGAAACAAATCTAGTGCATAAAATATTTGTTAGCTTGCACAAGCTTGCAAACAGTTTTGCTAGCTTGTGCAAGCTTGCAGATAGTTTTTGCTAGCTTGCACAAGCTAATTTCTTCCAAATACTAGCTTGCAGCATGCTTGCTGCAAGCTTGCAGCACACTTGCTCAAGCTAGAAATTGCTATTTCTGTGTGCTACTTGCTGGGCAATTTCTGTAAGGGCACTGAACTGTGATTAACACATACAGCTAATTATACTGGTGACCCTTTCTTCTGTATTTTTCTTTTTACATTGGTAATATGGTTCTTCGAGTTTGCCAATTAAGCACATTTATTGATATTGCCTTAATTTTAAGCACTTTAAAAGTTGTCTGCCTACATGTTTCCCATCCTTTACATGCATTTTGTCTTCATATATGTTTGCAGTGTTTTAGCTTTCTTACAATTGAAAAGTAGTTTGTCTACAGTTTTGCTTGTACTTTTTTGTCAAGGCTGTATCATATAAGTCAGTAGACATTTCCAACCAATAAAGTATATAAAGCCTTCAACTGAAGACACAGTGTTAAGTACAGAATGACATCTCCAACACATTTAACATTGAATGGTATCTCTCCATCCAATTGTACTACCAAAAAGTTTATGTATTAGTTCCCACTCTTAATCATACCAGGTCTGGCATAGCTTTGGGTCTAAATAGAATGATTAAATCAGTAACTAATCTATACAATTCTTTGACTTTGATCAATCTTTAAAAAATATTAAAAAAACGTTTATCATGGCCCAAAGTACCAATTATTAATTCACTCACTGATGCGTACCACACATTTGAAGGTAGAACGCTTGTCTCCATTTAATAACTATTTAATTTATTCAGCTAGGAATAGGTTCAGCGAGCAAGTATGCTGTTTGTTTGATAATATTGTATGCCGGTGTTATAGTAAATTTTGTCCCACCCCCTCCCTACCCTCCCCATAAATTTGGGTCCCTCCGGTCCTTATTTCCTAAGGAATGCCTATCAATTTGGTCCCCTCCGTCTGGACTGATTTTATTAGGTAATTTACCGATGTGTCTGTACGGTTCCTTCAATTAATTTTTTGTACTGAAGTGATAAGCTAAAAAGTGATAAGAAGTGATAAGCTAATACAGTAAAGAAAACTGACGTGCTTCATGCAAAACGGCAGTGAGATTTAGTGTGAAGTGAAAAGAAGGGCTTTTTCTTGCAAAAGGTGGACAAGTTGTTGTCTCCAAATTTCATAAGAAGGAAGGGCCAGGGCCCAAATTTCCTAGCGGACCTGTTTTTACTATGAGGGGGGACCAAATTTACTGGATGACTACTGCTTAATTGTCTGGGAGGCCAAATTTCCTAGGAAAAAGGGCGGGGGAGGGGGGGGGGCAAAATTTACTTTTACACGGGAAGAGGGATGAGTGACTGAAGTCCTTATAGGTTTGGTTGTTTGTCTGTTTTAGAAATGAAGGTTTTCCAATTTTGAGTCCAAGTAGTCTTTGTCAATATTCATTTTAGCGAGAAAATCTATTAATCTTCACAAGATATTTTGCTTGAAAATTTGGTTCCACGCATTGGCCATTACAAACAAAACAAAACTGGAAAAAATGACAATGTCTCTAGCCAACATAATTTTTTATAAACCTAATATTTTGAATACTCCTGTTTTCTTCTTCAGTGGTATGAAGTCAACCACTGAAGAAGGAAACAGGAGTTTTCGAAATATTTGGTTTTATACAAAATTATGTTGGCTAGAGACTTTGTCATTTTTTCCAATTTTGTTTTGTTTGTAATGGCCAATGCACAGTACTTATCATTTATATATATATATATAAATATATATATATATATATATATATATATATATATATATATATATATATATATATATATATATATATATATAAATATATATATATATATATATATATATATATATATATATATATATATATATATATATATATATATATATATATATATATATATATATATATATATATATATATATATATATATATATATATATATATATATATATATATATATATATATATATATATATAGATATATAGATATAAATAGATATATAAATATATATATATATATATATATATATATATAGATAAATATAGATAGATATAGATATATATGAATATATATATTTATATATATATATATATATATGTATATGTAAATATATATATATATATATATATATATATATATATATATATATATATATATATATATATATATATATATATATATATATTTATCTAAATATTTATATAAATATATATATATATTTATATATATATATATATGCACAGTTTGCATAAATACAACTCTTTTATTGTATGTTAATATACAAGGGAATTTATGTTATTAGTCTTTTAAAGAAGCGTTTATATTTGTTGTATTAACATTTAAACGTCTGGGGTCTTAAAATGTTATAGTGTATTTCAATAAACTTTTTGGAGATGTATCTACATTGTCACGATTTTATTGCTCTTCTAATGGAAATTCAATCAATATAAATCATGACGATCCAGGTTAATAGTCAATCCATAAAATGTATGGTATTGTGTGCACGCTATTATTGTATTTAATTGATAATTGATGTGTTGTTATATTGATTCATATTCCAAGGTATTATCCGTGTTGTTTCATCTTTTGCTTTCTTAGATTGAACCACACACACACACACACAAACGCATAACAAGATGTTGTCACGTCATCATTATTGCCGTCAATTTATCTGTTTATACGTGATTCATGAGTAACAAAATAAACTGTTCAATACAAAGGCTTGTAGGTCGTTATTTATCTATGCAATTTTCTTGTACAGTAAGGAATTATACGCCAACACACAGGTTAAGCTGTATTTGTTTTGTGAGTCACATTAACTTCCTGGTGACGTACGTTACTTTCAAATGTTCAAAATAATTTGTAAAGCGCCATTATCCACAAGTGGCACTAAAAAGAAAATGCTTCTGCATAAAAATGAGTCTTGAGCCTTTGTTGGCTTGTTTGACTCTTGACTGTCATGGTGCCGTTAAACCTCAACAAACCTTTAAAAACAGTGACATTGGGAGCAAGTTTAATATTAAGTGGCAATTCCATAAAGCTGGTGCAGCACATGTGAAGTAGCGATGACCAAAAGATTTAGGATTAATACAGTGGTCAACCATTTTATATGAAAGAGGACTTCAAAAGAAACAAAATGGTGAAGAAAGCAGTCAAAAATCATATTCCATTAAGGAGATATTCAAGTTTCAAGTTTGGTATCATTTGTGTAGAAACGACTGAAATCAGACTAGTTGTGATGTCACAGCCTCAGATTCCTCAAAGTCTTTGGTATTTTAAGAAAGTTTATTATATTTTCACTCTTTAAATTATTTTTCCTCAAACTTTCTTCAGGTGGTTATAATCAATACCCTCCTTAGATTCAGTTTTACTACTTTTTGACATATCCCATGGTTTTTAAGTAACAAAATCACAGGAAAAAATATGATAAGATTTCAGTCGTTTCTACAGAAATGATACAAAACTTTTAACTTGAATATCTCCTTAAGGGAATAAGATATTTTAATGCTTTCTTTACCACTTTGTTTCTTTTGTCGAAGTCAGCTCTTTCATATAAGATAAACCTGCTTGACCTACTAAACTTATCCTTGAAGTTCCCATTTTGGCGTGTAAAGAAAATGCTTGTTCAATGAACGTAGATTTCGCGAAGATGATATAGAATGAATGAGATCAGCCAGATATTTAGGTGCACGTCCATGGTGGATTGATTTGCAGGTTATTAAAAGTAGCTTGAATTCAAATCTGTTGCATACAGGATGCCAGTGGACCATACAGGAAGCAATGGAGTTTCTTTAATACAAGGTGATATTGTCAAGCTTATTTCAATAGTTTAACAATTCTGGCAGAAACATTTTGAGCACGTTGGAGTGGAACAAGTCGAGAGTCGGGCATTCAAATAGCAGAGAATTTCCATAATCTTTACTTTTATGAAATCCTTATAGGACAGATGCTGCACATCAATTGTAATGGCAACAAGAGATATAACACAGCTAAGTGTATTGTCCAGCTTGCACAATACTTATCACTGGACACTGCTAACAGAAACTATTCAGGCATGGCTTAATTGAAAAGGACAAAATCTTCACCTTTAAAGACGCTGGCGGCCGAAAAGTGAGGACGTATTTAAGTTGAGTCCCACACTAAATTGAATACCTTTGCAGTACGGAATATCATGAATATTACTAAATCCCAACCAGAGTACTCAAAATTTGTACGTGTTTTCCCAATGACTTTTTGGAACTTGTGATTGGTGAAAATTTCTGTAAAAGCAGACCGTGTGATGCGACTTCTGTTACTTAAAATCTGCATAAATTAGCAAAAACTAATGACCTCACCTTTCGGCAGCCAGCTCCTTTAACCAAGAAATTTGGAACTTAATTGTGTATGGTGTTTGAGGGTATCGATGCATGACAAAACTTTTAATTTATGTGTATGGGCGTACATGTAGGGGAGGGGGAAGGTGCTTCATGCCCAAATATACCTGTTGCTTTTAAAAGAACCAATTTTGTAACAAAAGTGCCACTGGTGCAATGTGCTCCCTTCTCCTTGACATAAATGAGGGAAATTGCCATTTAGAATCAACAAAAAATTGTACATAAAGTATTCTGGGGCAGAACTGTAAATCTTTTTCTGTGGAAGGGGGGGGGAGTTCACTTTTTGTGGTAGTTTAAAAAATAGGTTGTTCAAAACATGTTACCCCTGTACTTTTTTGGAAAAGGATTTCTGCCCTGTCTTGGGGGAAGGGATTGATTGATTTTGTTGAATGGAAAACAAATGCTTATCACCATTAATAGAGTGCAGAAAGCAAAATCGGTTCAACAATTTTCAGATCTAGAGTGACAGTTACAAATTGGTACATGTGTATCAATTTCCCTTGATCATTCCAGTGCCATAAGTTTATATATTTTTAGCTAAATATGCAGATTTGTATATTAATATATATATATATTATATATATATATATATATATATATAATATATATATATATATATATATATATATATATATATATATTTATATATATATATATATATATATATATATATATATATATATATATATATGTATATATGTATATATGTATGTATGTATGTATGTATGTATGTATGTATGTATGTATGTATGTATGTATGTATGTATGGGTATATGTATGTATGTATGTATGTGTGTATGTATATATATATATATATATATATATATATATATATATATATATATATATATATATATGTATGTATATATATATATATATATATATATATATATATATATATATATATATATATATATATATATATATATATATATATATATATATATATATATATATATATATATATATATATATATATATATACATACATATATATATATATATATATATATATATATATATATATATATATATATATCTTATATCTGTATATTGTATAATTCAATTTTATACAAAGTTCATCATTTGTTTTAAGGTATTTTACAGTTGGTTTATTTGTTGTCTGAGTTTTTCATAATCCTTAGTTTTTTTTAGTTTACACAGTGCCTTATAAATATACTCAAAAGTTATTGAATTTCCTGAAAATAAGGTTAGTTCACTGCTGTCATTAATTAAATATGGACACAATAACTTGGCTATACACAATGCACTTAGGACCTCCAACAATCTTTGATTGAATACATGGCAAGCCTAGCATAGGTGATTTTGAGGGGCAAGAGGGAACTTTCCCCCCACATTTTTCTAAATTTGTTCCTTTGTTTGGTGAATTTTTGCATCTTAGCATGATTTTGTCCCCTTCCCCCTCCCCGCCCCATTTTAATTTTGCAAATCTCACCCATGGCTCTAAGTGCTCTAACATTGCACAATTTGCATGTTGATTTTGCATTTCTGCTCATTTGATATACAAATAAAGTTTATATCAAATTTATTAGAAATATATATCTGCTCAATGTGGGATTTATATCAAACGCAGTTGATCTGGGATTGATGTCTGGTCCAGATCTGGGTTCTGGCATTTGTATCAGTCTAATTTGAGTAAGAGGTTTCGGGCAAAAGAGATGCGTTTTTCATTTCTACGACATAGGTATATGGCCTACACAATTTGAGAGTTATGTGCAAAGGGCTTAACTTGAACATAGAGCGTTAGCTGTATGCATGCAAACTGAAGTTGGACCTAAATGTTGGACCGGATATTTATTCCGGTGATGTTACTTGTTTCTGATTGGTTGAATGATTTTGTTCTGTCAGAGATTGGTTATTAGTTACTTGAATTTACTAGCTCTGTGAAAAGTAAGTGGGTCTTTTTTGCCAAGTCAATGGAGTTTTGAAATACAATCAAAAAGGTCTAATACTTGATACTTGTGTTGCGTGTTATTGAAAAATTATTAGTATTTATAAGAAATAATTAGGAAAAATTTGAAAATTCTTTTGAAATAAAAGGTTTTCAATACCATCATGCAAAGTGTGTTTGAATATTCTCGAGACTCAAAAAAAAATATGCCATCACATTTTGGTCGTCAGCTCCTTTAAGCAAAAACCCTAAGAAATTAAAGACAGAAAGGTGAAAATTCAGACAAATTAGATCCATTTTTTCCTGTCATTTGATGTCAAAAATGTTTTCATAAATTACAGTTTTTTTTTCCTTTCTTATGTGAATAACCTTTTTACCCTTGCCTGCTGTGTTTGAAAGATGTGCTCTGTTTACTGCTTTGTTTTCTGACATCCTTATTTTGGCCATTTGCCCATTTACATTTGTTAGGATCAATCCACTTCATGACAGGGGAATTTTCTCATTTCCTAAGAAGCACACATTATTTGGCAGAAATTGACTTTCATGTGCTGTTTGACCTGTGATCGACCTAAAATAGTGAAAGTGAAAGTATAGTGGGCACATGTGAGATCTTGTGATATTCATGAGTAGAATACTGAGGAAGAAAGTGAGTGTGAATCAGAAATGGCAGTGGATGTAGTTGAAAGTACTGTGTTACATAATATTTTGGACTAAACCAGGAAAAACCTCCTCAACATTTTTGACCAAAGGTAAGAAATGTTCTTTAAAGGTATTTGGACAGGTAGAGATTTATATTTACCAGAATAAAGCTGAACAGAATAGCCTTTAAATTTAAGTCAAAATAAGTGTTGTTTCCGAGATATGGCTGATTAAAGTTTGAAAACTTTTTTAATGTACTGTATGCACTTGTACTTATATGCAATGATGTAGCCAGAGGGGAGGGGGATGGGGAGAGGTGAGGGGGAATCGCTCCCCCCCCCTAATATTTTAATTTGTCAGTTCAGATTTTAATTCCTTAGTTCAGATAGGTGCCGTTGGTTCAACAAGCTTTGACATTCCAGGTGCTTATCATGTTTTTAGATTTCAAAAGGGCACTTTCTCAGAAAAAGGTTCTTCGGTAGTAAATAATATAATATATTAAACATTTGTGCGATTTTGTATTTAAATACATGACTAAGACACAGAGAGGGGCGCCGGACGCCATAAAAATTTGAGGCCAGAGGAGAGAAAGATCAGAGAGAGGCTCAGGGGAGGCGGTAAGGGGGGGCCATTTATCAAAAGGTGTCATGTAGAATTTTAGAAAAGCAACAAAAAGTTATCGGCTCAAAAATATGTTGAGCGGGAGGGGGAGGAGGGGGAACAGAGTGCACGTGATACAGAACAGGCTTATTTTAAAAGTTTGACACATTTGCATAAGTTTGTAGTAAATTATTGAAAATATGTTTTTAAAAGAGTGACGATAAACCTTACCATGTACAAACATAAACATAAAACATTATATTTCCACATTATGCGTTTTCATGATTTTGTATATGGTGTATTTTAGTTCTCTTTGATATGAATTTTGCCTTGTACAATACACCTTTTTACTACGCGTTGTGACATACGTTTTTGCCCTTGAAATGTCAATTTTGCTTCCTGGGACTTAACCCCTGGACTCCTACTGGGGCTTTGCCCTGGACCCACAAGAGGTCCTTAAGCCGGGCCCCTGGACCCCATGCCGACAAGTCTAGCGCTGATACTACACCTCAACTACACCACTAAATATTGTATCAGTTATCAAATCAATTCCCTGCCCCCCCCCCATATAATATGAAAATCATGGCTACGCCACTGCTTATATGCAACTTGTGATATATGGAAGAGAGGCCATATCAAAATTTATAATGTAATTCTTTGTATTTTTGTCCTAAATTTCAGTTACTGAAAATCATCAAATTGTTTTCTCCTGCTAACTTTTGATTGAGAATATTATGACGGAGATTCATAACTTCTCCCATTAAAATTATGTTGGTGGAGAATTGAAAAACAATAAGTTAACATTGATGAAATTCATAGGTTTTCCAAGCTATTGTGATTTCACAAAATTTCAATAAAATTTACATAATTGATTGTTAATAAGGCCAAAAATGTCAAAATGCTATAATTTGGTTTTGACTAAACTGACTAATTTCTTGATTTATAAGCATGTTTTCTTCCAATTCTGCTTAAGTTGTTGGTATACTGTACTGAGAATGGTAAGAATTACTGTACTGTATGAAGAGATTATCAATTTTACCTCAAAATCTTAACCTTTTGCAAACTTTCTGGATCTTTTTACCTTTGGGAGCCATGGGGGTTGGATGGAACAATCCAGTCAACATTCTTAAAGGAGGTTTATCATAGGTTCCTTTTTGTTCTGCCAAAGATTTACCTCAAAAGTTTTGAAATTCTAGTAAAAAACACTCATTACGAATAAATCTCGCAATAAATTTTTGGTCTTCATACCCGCAGATTCGTGGATTTCTGTGGGTGCTATTTAAAGACTCTAGCCCCACGCAAGTAACTAATACCACCACGCCCATCATTGAATCTAAGCAATCAGGAATTAAATCGATTTTGAAGGATGATTAAATCATGGGGTTGGTAGTATTTACCTAGGTGTATCGTTTGCACACCAATAATGAAAGAAATGGACTGGAGATTTAAAGCCTGAGCTTATTCGCCATGTTGCAAAATTGCACAAAATTGAAAATAAGTATATCTGTATGCCAGGACTTAGTATAAATTACTCAGGTCATAGGTATAAAGCCATCCTTTTGGATTGTTGGGGGTGGGGTTGTAGAACAAAAAAAAGTTTGCTGATGGTGAAACATTTTATAAAATTCAGTGTGTCAAAATACTGGTCTTTGAAATTGTTCGTAATCTAAATTTTACTGTAAGTGCCTCAAAATCTTGACCTTTTATCAGAATTGATGGGTTTTTATCTCATGGGGAGCCATGGGGAAGGACCCAGTCAACCCTTCCAGTTTCTATGCAGAATTTGTGTGGTGTAATTTACAAGTGTTCTAGTAAGGTAGTAGAGTTGGTTGTAATACAATTAAGTGATCACCCAGGTATTGCTAAAAAAAAGTAAAGGGCGGGTTTGATGCCATGTATCCTGTACTTCTTGGTAAAAACTGTCTCTTTGACACATTTTTATGATAAGTACATTATAGTTTTACATTTTTAATGAAGAAAAGTATGCCAGATTTGGCATAAATGGCCGAGGTTCCATGCTGTACATCTTTGGCATAAACCTACTTGTTTTTTTCCAGTGTGGCAACACAGATAGCAGTAAAACAAACTCAACATAGCTTTAGGCTTGTACAAAAGGAAACGATGAAAGGAAGCAAAATTCGCCGTTAACGATTGAAATATATTAATCACTGATCTCGATACTGTGTACTCATCAAACCACAATTTTCAAGACTTTGTTTTGAAATCTTAGTTAGCATTTTGTGAGTTTCTGTTTAGATAATTGGCGAGGCAAATTGACTTAAGGCGGGCCTGGAGTTGGATTGTGTGTAACATTTTTGTCCAAATTTTTGATGCATTACTTGCCAGGAGGATTAGGGTAGAGAGGTAAGGCAAGATTTTGTATTCAATTCAATTGATATAGGTTGAAAATTACAAAAAATTGTGGTTAACTTTTAAAAAGGAACTTTTTATTGTTTTTGAATGTTTCGGGTCAGATTATTCAAGAAATTTAAAATTTTGTTCTATGCAAAATTTGATGCCCTGAACAAACATTTTTCTCCTTTATATCTGTATGCATTTACCTCTGAAGTAGTCTTAGCTCAAAATTTGATACAATTTTATTATTAAAATTGTATTATTCTATCATATTTTGTCCTGCGATTTTGTGGCTTAAAAACTATGGGATATGTCAAAAAAGTAGTAAATTTGAATCTAGGATGGGTATTGAAAATATACTACCTGAGGAAAAAAAATCTAAATAGTGAAAAAACAACAAAAAACTTTCTTTAAAATACATAAAGACTTAGAAGAATCTGAGGCTGTGACATCACAACTAGTCTGATTTCAGTCCTTTCTACAGAAATGATACCAAACTTTAAACTTAGATATCCTCTTACAGAAAAACTAGCTTGCAGCAAGCTAACACTAGCTTGCAGCAAGCTAACGCTGGCTCGCGGCAAGCTAACGCTGGCTCGCGGCAAGCTAACGCTGGCCCGCGGCAAGCTAACGCTGGCCCGCGGCAAGCTAACGCTGGCCCCGGCAAGCTAACGCTGGCCCGCGGCAAGCTAACGCTGGCCCGCGGCAAGCCAACGCTGGCCCGCGGCAAGCTAACGCTGGCCCGCGGCATGTTAACGCTGGCCCGCGGCAAGCTACCGCTGGCCCGCGGCAAGCTCGCGCAGGCTTGCGCTAGCTCGCGCAGGCTTGCGCTAGCTCGTGCAGGCTTGGGCAAGCTAGCGCATGCTTGTGCAAGCTAGCGCATGTTTGTGCAAGCTAGCGCATGCTTGCGCAAGCCAACATTTAGCTTTTGCAAGTTAACATGAAGTTTTTGCTAGCTTGCGCAAGCTAGCATGTAATTTTTGTGAGCTTGCACAAGCTAACATCAAATTTTGCTAGCCTGCACAAGCTAACATCAAATTCATGCTAGCTTGCGCAAGCTAACATCAAATTTTGCTAGCTTGCACAAGCTAACATCAAACTTTTGCTAGCTTGCGCAAGCTAACATCAAATTTTTGCTAGCTTGTGCAAGCTAACATCAAATGTTTCTAACTTGCGCAAGCTAACATTAAGAATTTCTAGCTTGCGCAAGCTAACATCAAATTTTTGCTAGCTTGTGCAAGCTAACAAAGTTTTGTTAGCTTGTGCTAATTGTTGACGAGCTCGTGGTTAGCTCATGGCTATGTCTTGGGACATTCTTAAATGTAAAAGAAAAGTGATGCATTTTTGTAATAATTTTCAAAAACTTCTATTTTTTTTCTCTCTTCAACAAGGTTATTATGTTCTTATTTACCTCTCAGAATCACAATGAAAAGTAAATTTGAAAGTTGCAAAATAAATTGACATTGATTTTTTCAGGAATATGTCTTCTTACATTTTTCACTATGCAGAAAGGGGGAGGTTTCATCACAGAAATTAATTAAGTTACTGTATGTTTGAATTTACTTTTCAAGACTTTCAAGTCGATCACTTTATATTAAGTAAAATTACCCCTCGCTATCATCACTACAGTATTTCAGTCACACTTAAGGTTCCGACATACTGTAGTACTAAAAATTTCAAGTTTTCACAAGAGTCAAGCTTAAAAAACTTGCCAAAATCCGCATGATCCAAACCTTTGAAAAACTTGAAAACCTGTATCATATCACTTCCGAATCTCTTCTCCTTTAAAGTTGACAGATTAATTATTCTGAGGCACTTGGGGTAACCTAAAGAACGTGTAGTCCCCAAATCAACTTTTATGTTCTTCTTGATTTACCTTGAATTGTATTTAATGTTAACATTAAGGAATGAATTTTCGCTACTAGTTTCCCAAAATGCCATAAAAATGTCAAATTCGTAATCTTACATAGACTTTGCCCTTTGATATACAATCTTTCCTTTTTGCGTGATGAGTACTATTAAAATGCATGATTCTTTTTGGAAACAGTTATTGAGACTGATTAGAGAGCCTACTTCAGAGTAGAGGATTTTATTTAATCTTGTAATATATGAAAGATAATTAGCGGTTTAAAGTGCGTTAGATTTTATGTGTATACACATTCAAGTATAGCAATTATGCAATTCAAATACACAAGTTAGTTTGAATTTTGAGAATAATTTTGATAACAGCCAGATATATTATTAAAGGTAAGATTCAGATTCAAGGTTAAGACCATTAAAAAAGATAATTTTGGTGTATTTCTTTTAAAATGTTCTTTTCTTTTATTTAGAGTACAGGCCCCAGAGAGGCAAAGCAGGTTCCTTTATGGAGTGCATTAAAAATTATGTTTCCAGTGATTTAGAAAGATGTGGTTCATTTTGAAAGAATTAATTTTATGATTGTCTTGGATCTGCAAGTGTGACATCATACTGCACACTGCACTGTTCACTTTTCAACACACTGATGAAATCTTTGCAATGTAAGAGCTCCCAAATGGAATAAGATATCAAACATGTTTTTCACCAATTTGTTTATTTAATTGTACTCGATCATGAATATATATGTAAATGAAAATTCACATTAATTTTCCTTTAAGAAGTTTGCTGTATGATTTTTGCTTGCAGCTTCTAGAACAGCGTTTCTTAATAGGCGGCCTGTGAGCCAAATCTGGCCCACCAGACAATCCAATCTGACCCGCGAACAATAACCGTAGCAGAAAAAAATCCGAATAAAATCTGTAAAAATCCCGAAATATTCGTTTATTTCGAATTTTTCCTAGGCAGATCAGCGCACTATAAAATAATGGATTATCAAGCAAAATGTTATTTTTAGTTCCGCTATAAAATGGGCAGACTCGTGGCACGTCAAAGGAAGGCTGATAAGAGAACCGTCAAAGGAAGGCGAATAAGAGAACCGCCAAGATCTGGCATACATCCTTCATCCTTCATATAGCACGCGCTCTCAACTTGTATTCAGGGATTGTTTTGAAGGGTTTTGTTTGTCATGTGACACTAGTTTGCCATGTGATTGGCTCATAGCCTGAGGCTTTTGTGAAATGATGGCCCTTGGGAAAAAATTAATTAAGAACCCGTGTTTTAGAATGTCTGTAAAATTTGAGTTATTTTGTCAAATGTGTCACATCGGAATTGTGACCCCAAGTTGCAAGAATCAAGAGAAAAAAATATTGTTTAGTTTGGGTGCCAGTTCAATAAAAGTATACCCAAAGCAACCCCTATTGTAATATTCCAAAAATGTGTAAATACATATCTCTTTCATGTTTGTAAAATGACTGTTTAATTATTAATGGATGCTCTATATTTGTGTATAGACAAATTTGTGATCCATCCAGATAATACTATAAGTTTCATTTTGTCAAAAGTTTGAAAATTGATAAAAGATTGTACTCTTGGAGCCAATTGCTGGGGTACACTTACAGAAATTTTAGTTTGCAGCACGCTTGCCACAAGCTAACAAATTTTAGCTTGCGCAAGCATGCAGCTAATATTTCTGTAAGGGTAACCACAATACTTTTTCTTTTCCCTTTGTTTACTGTATGAACTGTATAGCCAGTATGCGCAGTTACTATGTTGAATATGTCTATGGATTTGCAGACTTTAATAAGAATATTCGGAAAAGTAGATTTTAGTTACCACATAGTAACCTTTTTCAATCTTTTGCTTTTTGAGCCATTGCTGATAAAAGTTTGAGGAATTTTCAAAATACTGAATACGGGAGGTGCAGTGGCTCAAGGAGTCATGCTCGTATGCGAAATGTACCGGGCTCGATTCTTGATTTTGTGAGTGCTGCATTGTGCCCTTCAGCAAGACACTTTACTCTTCTTGTTCCAGTCCACCTAGCTATTAATTGAGTAGCACCAGCATTGCTGGGGATTTAACCTGAGATGCACTGGCCAGGGGGGGAGTCATGTGCTCTCATTCGCTAATTTGACATAAAACTTTGGATAAGCACTGGCCCTATGGACATCATGGCTTGGATAGATTTTAATCTAAATTTGGTTGAAATAGTATGATTGCACAGAAAGCTTAAAATCTACTGCAATATATGTAATTCCTTTAATTTCTTTCTTAAATCTTAGTGACTGCAAATGATGTCACAGATGAGAACCAAATTTGATTAACTTTTTGCTACATTTATAATATTACCAAATTTTACAATAGACTTATATATATGTTGGCTTTTAATTTTGATAATTTTATGTCATTATTTTCTGTTCAATGCATAATCCCTAAATTTCTAATATCTTATTGATTGAAGCTAGAAATTTACCTATGTGCAGCAAAATGATTACAAATATGATTATTGCGCTCCCTAAATTAATACTCTACACCAATATCTAGTTTACAAGTGGAGGGCATCCAGTTATGAAATGTTAGTGAAGCATTATATTTTTGTTAATCATTCAAGCCACGACTTTCATTAACAAGTTTTGTCACGATACGTTTGGACTTATATTACGAAGCAGACATTATTACTCTCATTCTTTTTCATTCATTCAGGACTCAAGGTGGAATTCAGAAAATTATTAGATGAAAGACTATACGAAGAAACAATAGCATTTCTTGGAAATTACAAAAGTATGATGCCGACTGATATATTACATAATGGGTGGATGTTGTACTTGTTATAAGAGTTTTAGTGAGGACGGGACACTTAGTAACCCGGGAGTCCAGCTAAACAAAAGGATTATGGAAGCATTAAGGAATCAGTCTCCCCTTGTAAAGAATCAACTAAAGAAACAGATTTGCTCATCAAAACTGCTGATAGTCAAGATGACAAAATCGAAGTGGCGGCAAAACCCCCTAGCTCTCCCCTATCCGCAAGGGTGATGCCGACAGGTTTGAAAGACAGAAGCGAGAGTGTGACTATTTCTGAGAAAGTGACGGAACAAAAGCAGATACAGGGGACTCAGTTAAGTGTTGGGACACAGAGCATGGACACCCCAGATGAGGAAGAAAGTGAGGATGAAGAGGAAGAACACTTTTCAGAAATGGATGATGATGCATTCTTGGTTGCCACGCCGACGAAAAAAGAGCCTGCTGAAGCTCCTGGGAATGGTGACGATCATTCAAAGGAAAAGAAGAAAAAAGGGGAACGGAAGGGGTTGATTAAAATTACTAGTCATTCGATGGGAAAGGCGACAAAGAAAGCAAGTGCAAAAATGAAGAAAGCTTGGAAGAAGAAGGAGAAGGAAGATAAAGAGAAAGAGAAGGTGGCAGATGACCAACCGGCAGAAACGCCGCAAGCAAAACCAGCCAAAAGTGAGTAGACCCTTAGAGAAATATTAACTTGCAGCAAGCTTGCAGCACTCTTGCGACAAGATAACATTTTTAGTATGCTGCAAGCTAGTATTTGAAACAAATTGTTTGAACAAAAATTAGTTTGAGCAAGCTAACAAAACTTTCTGCAAGCTGTGCAAGCTAACAAAACTATTTGCAAGCTAATGTTAGCTTGCAAGCTTAACAAAATACTAGCTTGCACTTGCTGCAAGCTTGCAAGCTTGCAGCATAAAAATGTTAGCTTGCAGCATGCTTGCGCAAGCTAAAATTGTTAGTTTGTCGCAAGCGTGCTGCAAGCTGAAATTTCTGTAAGGGGATCTTTCTTCATATTCTGTACAAAAAAATATCTCATTAAAGTCCCTTTTTCTTATAAGATTAAACTTCTTAACTACTGAACTATATTAAATTAATCTTTGAACAGCATATCTGATCATCACAGGCAGCTGTAAGAGATTATAGTTGAATGGGCATAACATGATGGGGGAGAGGAGGGAGGGTGAAATTCCAACCTTTCTTTAATCATACATAATTAAATACAAAAAACAAATAATTATCAAATCTATGGTGGAGGGGGGGAGTGCACTCCTTGCTATGACGGCAAGCCGCCCATGTTGATAATAATGTTTCCAAAGCATGTACTGACAACAACAAAGGCTTTGTTTTATTCGAATGTGGCACAGAACAATCATTCAGTTCTGAACCAAAGAATTCCAATTCTGACCAAACGGACTGTAGATTTTGTAAACAAAAAATTTTTGTGTTTCAGAATTTTCTGATCCATATGCAATGACTCATCATTTCCCCTCCACTTTGCAGTAATTATCTCATCAAAATTGTGACTTTTATGATGTGGCAGCTAGATCGTCAATTTTCATATTTTCAAGTCAGTCAAGCATGTAAGCAATGTGATCATGGGTAAGAATAGACCTAAACACAGGAAAATTTTAGGTTAATTTAAAAAGAGTTAATTTTCAGGGGCGGTTCTAATAACTATTTGGTAAATTAGTTGTGATTAAACAGTTTGGTCCATCTTCACACCCAGGAAGGGGAGATCTCCCAATCTGGATTTTTTTTTGTCTTTTTGTCATTGTTAACCCACAATGCTTTTTTCCAAATTCAAATTTTTGTATAGAAATACTTAATGGTAAAATGGGTTTAAGCCACATGCAGGAAAAATATTGTCATTTTATTGGTGCAACAGAACAAGTAAATTATTTTCTCCACTTTCACCAGTGCTAATTTGACTGTCACCAGGGAATTTTATGGTAATCTTTAAAAATTAATTAGTTAGATTGAAAAATTCTATTCACAAGCGATAGCTCAAGAAAGAATTTGAAGTTTCAGAATTATTAATTTTAATGTCATTTTTAAAGATGCAGTTATTCTATTCAAGCAACAAATTTTCGAATAACAAAATTTCAAAAGCACAAAAATGTTTAACGGCTGGACTTATTAACAAAATTTTGATTATGGTAACTGTGCATGTCTTGTTCTCCCAATCAGGAGATCTCCTAATTGGGAGCTAATTTGCTCCACAGTTAATATACAGGAATGTAAAACACTCTTGTACCATTTTGTTTGTTGTTATTTGTACATGAGCATTGCAAAAGTTGCACAGCTTTGGTAGAACTTTGTTGAATTATTTTTTGATAGTTTCAGCAAGTCATCTTCTTATAGTATATTATATAGTATATTTAGTTATAGTATATTTGAATACAATCTACAATCTTGGACAAGCTTCCTTGAGACACTTAGTATTCAATTGTGTTTTCTGTTGTCAAAATTGCTTCTTTTTTTTTCGTATAAAATATATCTATTGGGTTATTGTAGACCATGGGGAATGTTTATTTATAGATGGCGTTAAGAGCATGATTTAAAATTTATTTTCACCTCTTTGCCCTCCACACCGCCAAGCATCCCCTCACCCCCACTTCTCCAATTCAATGTTGACAAATATAAAGTTGACTTGAACTACTGTTCATTCAAAAAAGTAATGCAGAAAAATTATGGTTGAACATTGAAAGGGGGTGTTGTGGAGGGGAGGAGAGAGGGAAAAGGGATTTATTGATTGTTTTGAAATTTATTTCAATTTTAAAAATAGTTAGTGAGTGTCTCAAGTATTTTGTCCAAGATTGTAGATAAAAGTGGCATTTCCCTGCTTTAAGATGTTGTTAATCCTTTAAAGTAGTATTTCCAGATATCAGTTTAGTATGTTTCCTTCTGGAAAGTGCCAAACTCAAGAAACTTGTATCCTTTTTGGTGAGCATGCGAAACATAATGAGAACCTATGTAATGGCGATTTCGTCTGTCTGGCCGTCAACAGTTTTTCCTGAGATTTCCTCAGAAAATATTAAAGTTTTTTGAGAATTCCTCAGAAAATGTTAAAGTTTCTCAAGAATTCCTCAGAAAAAGTTAAAAGTTTCTTCAGATTTCCTTATGGGAGTTTAGAATTAACTTACAAAATGTTAGTTTTTCAGAGACAGTTAAGACAGATCGAAGACTAGTTTCCTTAAAAAGTCTACAAAACATTTTATATTTCCTGAGAAGATAACTGTAAAATGAAATAGTTTTCCAATGTTCTTCAAGATCCTCAAGCATCTTTCTCATAGCACTGGAGATTTGAAATCCTTAAAATTCTTCAACATATTTGGGTGTAATGGTTGTATCAGGCATGATTATAGAACTCCGCCTTTATTATTGTGGTCATTTGCATAAAGTTGCTACAGTATATGAACTGACCAGACTTTTTTATTTAGTATGCTCAGTCAGGGAGTGTGACAGGATATGACTGCATATGGACATAGGGAGGGATGCCACGTGGGACATGGATGGGGGCCATGCGGGACATATGATATAATTTATACCATGTGGTATACATCAAGGGCTATATCAGGCATAATTATTTGACTACAAATTTGTTTCTTATTCGACAAGTCATTTGCATATTACTTATTTTTATGAACTGACACTTTCATACATAGTATGCTCAATCAGGGACTGTGATAGCTAGGATGAGACTTCTTATGGAGCCTATGGGATGTCATGTGGGATAAGGATGGGATGCCATGTGGGACACTGGGTGGGATGCCATGTGGGATACTGGGTGGGATGCCATGTGGGACACAGGGTGGGATGCCATGTGGAACAGGGTGGAATGCCATGTAGGATATGGTGGAATGCCATGCGGGACATGGGGTGGAATGCCATGGGATGGGATGTCATGTGGGACATGGGATGTCATGTGGGACATGGGATGTCATGTGGGACATGGGGTGGGATGCCATGTGGGACATGGGGTGGGATTCCATGAGTAATACAGAGTGTGACATAGGTTGAGATGCCATGTGTGGCATAGGATAGGAGGCTATGTGGGACAGAGGGCAGGAAGCCATGGGTACATTAAGTAGGATGCCATTGGGACATTGGGAAGGATACCATGTGGAAGTATGGTGGGATCCAATGTGGGACATAAGGTGGGATGCCATGTGGGACATCAGTTAGGAAGCCACTTATGCGGGACATAAGGTGGAATGCCATGGGCGACATAGGGAGAGATACCATGTGGGACACAGGGAGGGATGCCATGTGGGACATAGGAAGGGATGCCATGTGGGACATAGGAAGGGATGCCATGTGGGACATAGGGAGGGATGTCATGTGGTACATATGGTTGGATTAATGTGGGACACACATGTAGGATTGGATCCATGTGGGACATAGGATGGGATGTCATGTTGGTCATAGGGTGCGATGCCATGTGAGACATGGTGGAATGCCATGTGGACATACGGTGGAATGCCATGTGAGACATACTGTATGGTGGAATGCCATGTGGGTCATAGGATGGGATGCCATGTGGGACATATGGTGTATTGCCAAATGGGACAAGAGATGGGATGTCATGTGGGACATGGGGTGGGATGCCATGTGAGAGATATGGTGGAATGCCATGTGGGACAAGGGATGGAAGGGGATGTCATGTGGGACAGGGTGGGATGGAATGGGATGTCATGTGGGACAGGGTGGGATGGAATGTGGAACATAGGGTGGGATGCCATGTGGGACATGGGATGCCATGTGGGACATGGGATACCATGTGGGACATAGGATGCCATGTGGGACATGGGATGCCATGTGGGACATGGGATGCCATGTGGGACATGGGATGCCATGTGGGACATGGGATGCCATGGGACATGGGATGCATGGATGGATGCTATGGGACATGGGATGCTATGTGGGACATGGGATGCCATGTGGGACATGGGATGCCATGTGGGACATGGGATGCCATGTGGGACATGCGATGCCATGTGGGACATGGTATGCCATGTTGGGCTTAGTGTGAGATGGCATTTTTATAATTGGCCAGGGCATATGATATGATTCCAATCAATTCTTTCTACTATTTGTTTGTCAGCTGTAGTAACAGCTGCCTTCTACGAGGACCAAATTAACCTGTAAAACTTGTTAAGTGTGGTAAAAGAAGGAGCCATCTTGAAGGATGAAATATATTGTCATCAGTGCTCGAAATTATCATAAGCCTGCTAGCACGGGGGCCGGGGTTAAAGTTGATTTTATGTATGGGCTTGCACAATTTCTATTATTTCAGCCCACCGGGCTAGTTGTAAAATCATAAAATTCCAGTGTGTTTATGTCAGACATAAAGAAAAGGGCATGTGGAAAGTTCAGTCTGGCTAGTGATATGTGGGGCGAGAAAGCCCGACGGGCTAGTGATAACCAATGCTAATTTTGAGCTCTGATTGTCATCTTTTTTTCAGATTTTTCTCATTTTGGAGAGATATTTGAGTTTCATATGTAGTTTCATTAAGGACCTTTTACTCATATGAACAGTGGTAGGCTCAAAGTATTGTACATAGGCATTAGAGGGGCAACTACCCTTATAGAAATTTTAGCTTGCAGCACGCTTGCGACAAGCTAATAATTTTTAGCTTGCGCATGCATGCTTTTAACTTGCGCAAACAGAAAGCATGCTGCAAGCTAGTATTTAGAACAAATACTAGCTTGCTAGCTCGCGCAAGCTAAAATTAGCTTACACAAGCTAGCATAAGATATTTGTTAGCTTGCAGAAAGTTTTGCTAGCTTGCAGATAGTTTTTGCTAGCTTGCGCAAACTAATTTGTTCCAAATACTAGCTTGCAGCATGCTTGCGCAAGCTAAAAATGTTATCTTGTCGCAAGCTTGCTCCAAGCTAATATTTCTCTAAGGATAGCTGTGCTATAAAGGTAGCCAGCATTATATGTGTTTCAGTTACTCCTCCTCCACCTCCTGCTCCTGCTCCTCCTAATTCTCAAGAGAATGCTTGTCTTTGTCAGGAATATAAGACTGATCTTACTTCATATTAAATTTCAGTCATTTCTACATACACAATCTCTTAAACATTGAAGAATCTTTATTGGCCCTTAATAAGGTAAGTGCATGTGCTTGAATGCTTAACTTTTTCTTTAAACTCATCAATATTTATCATTCTTCTAAATGTCAAATATTAATAAATCTCTTGGGATATTTTAATTTTTCATATATAAAGATTTTTTTAGAAAGAGGGTTTGGGGCATGAAACAAACTTTTTAATAACCTTGGCCCCAGCATCAAAGGGGCCTCTTGTCGAAAATAGGCTCCAACTCAGCCTCAACCGGCTGCAAGACTGGTGCAACAATAACAGTTTTAAATTCTCCAAAGACAAGTCTGCATGCACTTCTGTTAATTCAACATCCTCCCCCAACCCGAACCTCGTGCTCAATGGCATTCGCATTCCTAAACTTTTAAAATCAGTGATTTATCGGAATCATGCCTGTCTCGGCTAGATATCTAGATCATGCCCTCCCGACTTGGCATTATGATAGGCACCGATCTTATATAGTCAGGCAGAGGTGTAAAATGTTCTTTTTAAATCAGTGATTTATCGGAATCATTCCTTACTCAGCTAGATATCCGGATCATGCTCTCCTGACTCGGCAAAATATACTTAGATACTTAGGCACCGATCTTGGTTAGTCAGGCAGAGATGTAAAATGTTCTTTTTAAATCAGTAATTTATCGGAATCTTGCCTGATTTGGCAAGATTTCCCGATGATTAAAGAAAAATTTCGCGAAAATCAAAAGACTGTCCGGAAATGGAAGAAAATGTTTCGTTAATTGAAAAAAGTTGCCCGGAAATAAAGAAAAGTTCCAGAAAATTGAGGAGAATTTCCTGTAAATTTGCTGAAAATTTACAAAAATATTTTTTTAAATGCCAGAAAATTGAAGGAAATTTCCCTAAAGTTGAATAAAATTTCCCGGAAATGAAAGCAATTTTCTGAAAATTGAAGAAAAGTACCTGTAAATTGTTTCCAAAGGCTATCCTCCGCCGTCACCCCCCACCCCTCCCCCCCCCTCCTTCTTCTCCCCTCCTGCTCCCTATGCCAAAAACTCTGGTGAATTTATCACTAAAAATTAATTGTTTATTGACAGATTCATTGCGAATTGTCCTTCGTAATAGGTTTTTGAGTCAGGCAAAAAGTCACCGCCCCCTTGGGTAAGAATCTGTGCCTCCATGCTGGTATGTACTAAATAAATACCATCTCCATCAAATAAGTTAACTTATATGGTACATAATTTAGTTCTAATAAGGTTGCAGTTTACAGTGTTTCAATTTGTCGTAAGTGATGATCTGTAAATTTGGGCAGAAATCCAAGTATAATAACTGATGTTACTTATCAATTTTCTTGTGCTAATGAGGCCTTGTCCACTGTTGATCAGAATGTTGACACACCTGCTCTTACAGGACAAAACTTGTAGAGAGTAAGAATTTGTAGAGAGTGGAGGAAAATTCCCACCCCCGTACCCGCTCAAACAGCCATTTTGAGGGTCTTTCTAAATCTTCAAATTTTCCATTCTCTGTATTTGAATCTTGTCATTTCTCCAGCTGTCATCATAGGCGAGCTTTGGGGGTGCAAGGAAGCATTTGCCACCACCTTTTTTTCCTATTGATATCTTTTAGTCTTTTTGTATTTCAGTGTAATTTAATCATTTTGGTAGGCAAATTTCATTTTAAGACTTCTCCCCTCCCCACCCCCACACACACACTTTTGGTGAGCAAATCCCACCCAATGTCTGTAATTTTTCAGCAAATTTTATTCTTCATCATTTTCTCTTCTTTATTAGACAAAACTGCTGTCAGTTTAAAGGATAAGTATAATACACGCATAGTTACCAAGGTGCTATCCGACGCTAGCCAAAATAGACGTTTTATGGCGTTTAATAATCCCATGGCATTTAGTCCGCTTAATGCAAAGTAGTTCAAGTATTAATCCTGGTCAATCAGTCATGTTTCTTTCACGTTTCTTGTCATCCCTTACAAAAAAAACTAGCTTGCAAGCTTGCAAGCGCAAGCTAGCAAAAACTTTCTGCAAGCTTGCACAAGCTCAAAATGTTGGCTTGTCACAAGCTTACTGCAAGATAGATTTTTTTGAAAGGGATATGTCTTTTTCCTTTGTATTCATATATTGAACAATTTTTTGGTTCATATCAATTGTCATTAAAATATGTACCATCTGTATTTTTACACCTTGAAAAATGATAAAGGCATTTCATATTTATTTGTACACTTTTTAGGTAAGAGACAAAAGTGGTATGTTTTTACATGCAGTGATCATGGTGCAATTTTTGAAGAAGGAGGGAGGGGGTGGGGCTGAAACAGTGGATGATGAAAAAAGAAACCATCATAAGCAATTAAACACATTTCACATTATTTCCCTCATTTCATACTAGATTATTATTATTTTTTTTTTTTTTTATAAAATCTGCAAACATGCCCAGAGGTTGTAAGCTAGCTGCAAACTTGGGAAATTATTAAAATAGAATGTTGTATTCAAAGACACTTAAACTTTTAATTTGATGCTAGTTAGTCTGAATTTGTGCTTTGGTGGAATTATATTTTTGAATCCCCTCTTCACATGTTTTGTGTCTTAATCATCATGTATCATATTGAAGATTCACATACTTGACTGCTAGACTTTACCTTAACACAAGTCAGTATTTTCAATAGACTAACACATAATTGCAAGTCCCTCACATACACTGGTTTGTAAAACAACAGTATTTATGATATTTATATTCATCTCACAAGTTTTTTAATTTGATCGATGTTTTTCTCATTTTTACCAAGATTTCTGCATTAATTAACTTCATGTTCGATGTACTGTATGCATGGTGTATCTTGATGTGTTATAACTATGGGTTTAATTTGGAAGTGAAAGGGGGGAAGGGGGTGGGGGTGACCAAAATTTGTATGGCAGAAGGTGGGGGAAGTCATACATTTTATTTTATTGGGTTACAGTTTAAAAACTTGAATATCTTTGCAATAAACTATTGAATTTAGTATGATAAATATATAAATTTGTTTAAATTCTTCAAATTTTGCTTCATTTAAATTACTTTTTATCCCTTTTTTGAGTGTGAGAAATGATCATATTCATAATTGTTACACTGAGTAATAATGCATAGAGGGGGAGAGGCAAATGTGGAGAACAAGTTGCCATGGGTCCATCCACCAAAGGTCTGCCCTTGTGAGCTCACCCTCTAGGGGGCATGGCCTTTAGGACCTGTCCTCTTGGTGGTGTAGGAACCAAAAGTGCATGTGAAAAGAAAGTAAAAACAGGTCCTACAAACATTTGGGCTGAATTCTGCTACAGTTATACATACAAAAATGAATTTCAATTTGGTTCTGTAAAGGTACCCATTTTTTAGTTTGTTCCTAATCCCCTGCAATTAATTCTCTTGGGGCCAATGGTTTACTAATTTCACTTAGTTGTTATTCTTCACATGAGTACTAATGGTTTGTTGATGTATTTTTGTTTATTATGATTCAGCAATTGATATACATAAATCTAAAAAAAGTATTGTAAAATGAAATGAAAGGTAAGGTGATAAGTATGGGTGTATTTTGCTTGAGTCTCAAGAATATTCAAACACTCTTTTCCCACTTGCATTGGTACTTTGATACAAAGTATAATCATAATTAATCATAATTATTTTTTATGGATATTTATGTAATTTTTCAACAACACAATTAGTATCAAAAGTTATGAATTTTAACCCTTACTATACCAGCAATTTTTTGGAAACGCGCTCGGAAGGCAGAGATTTAATATCGGCGCATGGTAAAGTAAGGGTTAATCAAGGGCTGATTATTGAAGGGTCCTCTGTCTTCCGAGCAGCAGAATCGGGCTCGTTCCACTTCAGTGATCTGCTGGGCCGCTCACCAGGATCATGCCGCATATATTTTCGAGTTGGCACACTTGTTGCGGGTTGATTAATCCTTACTCTACCAGCACTTTTTGAAAACGTGCTTGGGAGGCGGAGTTTAAATGGCAATATCGCCGCGTGGTAGAGTAAGGGTTAAGGTTGAACAAATGCCTGGGATCCCCAGACCATGGTCCACGCTCAGATATAAAAATATAAAAAAACAGACATGTTATCTGAAAATTCTCTTGTACTTATATTTTTGTTCAATAGGAATAAAAACAGCAAATATTTTAGAATTATGATTAGGTTTCCAGCTGCATTCCCATTTCCTTTTCAAGGGAATATCATTTCCAGAGATAATGTCTGGTTGGAGTACACAATCCTCTTATATTAGGGATTAATTTTAGTTCTTGCATTTCATTCTTTAAAGAAAAAAGAGTTTTATAGATGATTCCAAATACGGTACAAAATAAGAACCCTTTTTTCTAAGTAATTAACTCTTAGAAATACTCCCTGAAGAACCTGAGAAGGTTCTAATACAGGACAATCTAAATGTAGAAACCTTTTTCCTAAGTAATTGATTCTTAGAAATACTCCCTGTAGAACCTAGAACCTGAGTAGGTTCTAAGTACAGAACCCTTTTTTTAAAGTAATTTACTCTTAGAAATACTCCTTAAAGAACCTGAGAAGGTTCCAAGTACAGGACAATCTAAATGTAGAAACCTTTTTCCTAAGTAATTAATTCTTAGAAATACTCCCTGTATAACCTAGAACCTGAGAAGGTTCAAAGTACAGAACCTTTTTTTAAAAGTAATTTACTCTTAGAAATACTCCTAGTACAGGACAATCTATATGTAGCCTAAGTAATTAAATCTTTGAAATACTCTCTGAAGAACCTGAGAAGGTTCCAATTACAGGACAAGCTAGAACCCTTTTTTTATAAGAGTGTTGAGTATAAGAGACATCTAGGAAATACTTTATTAGCTGAGATCAACACAGCTTTGAATATTGAGTATAGCAATAGTGAACTTTTAAGGGTTTAAGGGTTTAATTTTACAAGTATCTTTTTAAATAAGGGCCAGACTAAAAAGGTTTGATTATTTCTCATACTTTTGATGCAACATGTACAGTACCCTTATAGAAAAATGAGCTCGTAATAAGCTCGTTTCGAGCTCGTTTTAGGTATTACAAGCTAGTTTTTGTATTACGAGCTAGTTTCTGGTGTTACAACTCATTTTTGCCAAGACAAGCTTGTTTTCGGCAAGACAAGTTCGTTTTATCAAGAGACTATTGCCTTTTATGTAGAGACTAGCTTGTTTTTTTTCTAATGATGAGCTAGTTTTCATAAACGAGTTTGTTTTATTTCATGACAAGATCGTTTTGTTTGATGACAAGCTTGTTTTGTATTATGACTAGTTAGTTTAACATAGACGAGCTAGTTTCATTTCATGACGTGCTCATTTTGTCTCATGACTAGCTCGTTTTTTCTTTTGACGAGCTTGTTTTACAAAGACATGCTTGTTTCATCCTATGACGAGCTTATTTTAAATTTAAACAAGCTCTTTTTAATTGACGAGCTCATTTCATTTCATAATGAGCTTTTTATTTTGAAACTATAGCATGCGAAAGCAAATTCTATAGTTTGTGTAATCATGTTTGGTTTCATTTACGATATATACTTTAGCACTAGAGGAGCTCGGTAGACCTTTAAAATTCTTCATGTTTGTGAAACAAATTAATTATTGCTTGAAAATTACTAAGCATATAGTAACAATAGATATACCACATTATTATGTCTTTCTGAGCAGACTCACTTTGCAAATAATGAATTCCAATCATGGAGATTAAATGTTAAAACTGTTCTTTGTAGCTCGGGTTTTGGTCATGTATAGTATAACCAAGGTGTGTGTTGGTGATGATAATTTATTCATGGATATTTTTAAGCAAAGGATTTTAGACATTGATGAGCAGGATTGGATGAGTGCTCTCCATGAATTTGATTATTTACGTACCTATAAGTTGTTTAAATGTGGTAAATTGATAGAAACTTATGTTTTTTATCTTCATGATTATAATCAAAGGAAATTTTGGGCTAAGATTGCGTTGTGGCTATATTGGTATAAATGTGAATACCGGGTGCATGAAAAACATTGAATACAATCAAAGATTCTCAAAGAGTCTGTTCATTTTGTAATAGCGGGATATTGATAATGAGTTACAATTTTTTATTAAAGAATGTCCATTCCATTTATTTCTGCGCTCCATGGTCCATTGTTTTGTCCTTCCATTTAGTTCTGCGCTCAAAATATATTCCTTTATATTATTCATCCTGACTTAAATTAAGCTCTCTCCTAAATAGCGACTCCAAATCTGTTTCAAATTTTATAATGCATGCATTAAAATCTTGTGGAGCAGCCTGACATGCAGTCATGTGTATGCCCTGTGTTTCTTATGTCATTATTATATATCTCAAACGTCTTGTTTCGGAAGGCATGCACAGTTGTTTCAACAGCTCAAGCAAAGTGTCAATGTTATCATGAAATGTCTTATTTAAACCTTGGATTATATAATACTTTTGTTTGAAATGTAAAATACTTTATATGCTTCCTAATATCAATTTTTTTATTATTATTATTATTATTATTATTATTATTATTGTTACTTTTATTATTATTGTTTTATGTAGTTAAGTCCTTTTAGTCACTTTCACAACATGCGCACCTCATGTGATGGGTGAAACATTTTGTATGTATGCTATTGTAAATGTGAGGCCGATATCCTAGAGCACTATAAACAAAGCAAACTGAAATGAAATGAAACGTGAAGTTTGTTTTACTTGCTTATTTTACTTTCTGAATATTTGTTCCTTTAAACTGTCTGTTATGATAGAAGATAATGAAGAAATTAATGAATAAATCAATAAATGAAATTGAATATTTTGAAATTGCATTATTAAAGGTAGGACAGGCAATGATTTTGCCATCAATATGTTTCTTTTAATATTTTGAAGATTTTATTAACATACGTCTATCAGAAATTTCACATGTTTCTGAGATATTTACGAAAAAGGGAAGAATTAAGCCCTAAGAAATGGCTGGACTTCCACTATTAAAAAAAGGCATGTGACGTAAGAATAAGGACACAGCAAGGCCTACAACTTCCGCAGTGTCACTGTGTCACATTAATCTAAGGCTACTTGAAAACATCAGTTTTATTGAATCAGGCATCAGAATATTGCTTAATTAGCAATATGCTAAGTATTTTTGGACATTTTCTCGTGGATAAATTTGAAATATTGACTCAAGTTCAGCTCCATTATTTCTTTATGATTGGCGAACTCCACTTGTTACGTTAGGCTGTAAGCTAGTAATACTGTATGGTACATTGTAACTATCACCAAACGTTAGTGTTGTACTATCCTATCCTTACATCACGATTTTCCCACCCTATGTTACCCCAATCCTGGGAGTGTTGTCTTCTTCAAGTGTGTGTGAGGAAAAGGATGGTAGCATGTAAGAAAGGGGGAAGAGGGGGAACATGGGGCCACACATTTCCTCCACAAAAGTGTTTGTGGGAACAATGTTTTACAAATTCTTATGTATGTATATATATATATATATATATATATATATATATATATATATATATATATATATATATATATATATATATATATATATATATATATATATATATATATATATACATACATACATACATGTATGTATGTATGTATATATGTATGTATGTATGTATGTATTATGTATATATATATATAGATGTATATATATAGATAGATAGATAGATAGATAGATAGATAGATAGATATTATATATATATATGTGTTTGTGACACTTAGTGATCAATATTTCTTACGTACACCCTAAGTCAGTACAACAGGCAAATACATTATCTCTTATTTATTCATAAACTATTTTGCTTTTTCTTGTTGTCTAATCTTTTGTTCTTCAAATTACTTAATTTCCCCAATTTTGGAAAAAGAAGTATGACAATATTTGTGTACAGGGAGCAACAGGCAGGGGTATGATGGGGGTCTACAGCCATCCCATTTGCGACCTTTAGCCACACAGTTAGGAATTTTTTAATCTGTCAGCAAACAATGCAAAAAGTAATGTAGTTAGTAAGATTTTTTGGTTTAAATTTTTAGACCACCCGTTGAGGAGGTTATAGTCACCTTTTCGAACAAATCTTGACTCAGTGCCTTCTTGTTTTTTGTATATCGGGTAGAAGAAGAAAAAATGTTTCTACAATGTTTAAGACTTTAGGTAGCTTGATTTAGAGCAAATTCTTATAATGCAATAATAATTTGCATTTTTTTTTGGTGTATTTTAATAATTTACAACTGTCATTATTAGCAAATACATGCATCTGGGAGTTACTTCTCAACAAGTCCTGGATATGCTATAAAAATGTCACTTTGTAGCACATAAAAGCTGCACAAAACAGTTTAATGCTATGCACATTCATTTGATCCTTACTCTGCTTTGTGAGTGGAATGTACATTGTCAACCTTGATCAATAAACAAATCACTCAAGCATCTTATCAAAAGCCAGGCAGAATATAAACTTTGGAATCCATCAGCAAAGAAAGAGACAATAATGCAAATAAATGCATCAGGGGTTGCAAGCTGGTGCATTTGTGTAATACAGAACAACACTATAACACTGTATGTTAAATGTTGGAAATCTGTGGGAGATGATGTCAGTGAGAGAGAATATACGACTAATGAAAAATTCAGCAGTTGCAGTTTCGTTTCTTTTCAGTTGTATTTAAGTATTAAAAAGGGATAGGATTGAATGCTGCCTGTAATTTTGTGTAAGAAAGGAGGAATTATTGAAGGAGATCTGTTGCTGAGCATGATGCATGATCACTGCAAGACTTAACAGTTTAATTGCATTGTAGCGGAGTAAATTGTGGGTGTGGAGGAGAAGAAATCATGTCGGGGAACATTAGACACAAGAAGCCGGATGGAGGTTGGTACGACAAGGAGTACTTCACTAATTGACTTGTCAATATTTCATATCATTTATTCATTTGTTTCATCCCAACATTCATATTTCATTATAACATTATAACAATAGGAAAATAAATATATGATAACATTACGAAAGTTGTGAAAGGAATTGCTCTAAAAAAAATTAACGGCTTAACGAGTAGAGCACTCCCTTCTAATATCTAGATAATATAAGCATTTATTTTGAGTATGTATGTGTATGTCGTGTATGTCTCCTTGGAAAAAAAGTGCATATGTGATTGTGTTGAATTGAAGTCACAATGAGCTTTAAAGGAATATTCCAATGGGTTTTTTTTGATTTTCATTATCATTATTTGAAAGAGCATACTTGTAGAGCCAATTTGGTACAAAAATCAGGTTGATAACATTTTCCGTTGAGGAGATATGGATTTTTTTAAGAATTCCCAATAGCATTTAAAAAATTTTGTATAATGATTACGTGTTTGAGTTCGTGTTTGATGATGTCATACAGGCAATTCCATTGCAAATGTTTATGTATTTCTTTGAATGTTAATTAGTTGTTTCTGTATGATAAGAAACAATTTTCCAAAAGTTATTGAAGTAGGATATATTTGGCAATGTATATAAGCACCTAACTTTCATCAATTTATTATTCTAGCAGGTTTTACTAATAAAAAGGATGATAAATTATAACGAAATACATTAACTTTGTGGGAGAATGTGTTGCTGTGATGTCATACTGAACCTTTTCCTATTCGTTTATTGGCATTTTTTGTGAACCTTAAAATTTGAATATCTCCTGGTAGGAACAACATATCAACATGACTTTTGTACTAAATTGTTTCTAAAATTTGTCTTTTTCTTATGAAAGGTTAAAAAAAAATGGGACCCTTTACTTGTCAATAAGTTCTAAATGAATGTTCCGAAGTTTCTTTAAAAAAGTGTCTATTAAGTTGCAGTACCCTGGAACAGCTTGATGGATTTGTGAGACACAGCTCCCGACACAGCTCACCTACAAAACTATTGAAATAGATCAACAACAGTTTATTACAATTCTTTTTCCATGTTGTTAAATTTGCAAAGTGCAACAATTCAGTCATTGACTGACTCGTTTGTATGTTATGCACTTGTAATTGTGTGACTCACTTCTACACCCTGGACAAAGTGAGTCATTGCCCCAAGGTGGGTGACCAAAACATGTACATTGACGCACCCCTCAGTCACGTAGGTGACTGACACTTTTTATGAAATGACTTACCCAAAACACCCACCTCTGTACAAGGTCAATGGGTCTGAAGTAAATTGACTCACCCCAGTGTCACTGACAATTTGGTACAACAAAGCACATAAGCTCTGGTCATTTGAAAGTGACCTGTGCCATAGGTTATACAGCTGCACAGTGTGTCTTTTGCAGTAGTTTCTCAATGCAAGTCATGTGCAGTTGTAGAGCAAGTTGTTACAAAAGTACTGAAAAAACCCGAAATTGATCGCATTTTTTGACGGTAAGTTATCTTAATATTAATGGTGACATTTATGGTTACTAATTTAAGCAAATTTGGGAAAATAGCTTGCCTAAATTGTGTTTTTGGGGTTATTTCCTGCAGGTTCCTGCAAATGACGTTTGGACGAGTTGCACTTCTGACAGTGCTTGTATGTGTGCAATGTTGTCCAATCGAGAAAATCACACTCTTTGGGGGCACTTTTTTGGTCTAATTTTCAGGTTGTTTCTATGGTAGCTACTTTTTACCCAGTGTTATTTTGATGTGTACTAAAACACTTGGAAATTGTTGAACAATTTGGTCTTAAAATAGTAGGAATAAGATTAAAAATCCAAGGCCAAGAAAGTTAAGTTGTATTTGTTACTTATTTTACTGCAGTGCTAAAACGTTGTCAAGTTAGTGTGCCAGGATAAGCCTTGGGCCTAACTAAAAACAAAATTGGACCCATTCTAGGACCTAGGCCTAGATCTAAAATAAATGAAGTTATATATGGTGATGGAATGCAAGATTCTTTTTAAAATGACTACACTTGTTATGTACTGTAGTAATGTGGCTCAGAAGTTTGTGCAGGCTAAAGCCAAAAGCAATTTTAAAAGATTTTTTTTTATTTATAAACAATGGGAAATAGGCCTACCCTTTTTTTTCTTCTTTTTTTCATGCAATATTTTGGCTCTAATTTCAAAATTGTTGAAAGAATTTGCACATCATCTTTCTTTGATATGTTACTGCACTGCATTATGTTCATGGCATAAAAATAAACACTTTAGTTTTAAAATGATAGAGGCCTAGGGAAATAATTTCAGGCCGTAATTTTTGTGTCATGCTCCATTGAATCTACTATCACACATTAATTGGCTATGTACCTTGATTAGGGGTGAGGGTGATGGGGTGGTAGAACAATTTTTTCTCTCCAAAATTGTGGTCTTTAAACTGTTCAGAGGCTAAATTCTACTGAAGAGCAGAAAAAAGGTCATATTGCCTCAAAATCTTAGACTTTATCAAAACGACTGAACCTATTATCAAAATTTCTGAACCTTTTATCAAAATGTCTGGACCTTTTATCAAAATGTCTGGACCTTTTATCAATAAGTCTGGAGCTTTTATCAAAATGTCTGGAGCTTTTATCAAAATGTCTGGACCTTTTATCAAAATGTCTGGACCTTTTATCAATAAGTCTGGAGCTTTTATCAAAATGTCTGGAGCTTTTATCAAAATGTCTGAACCTTTTATCAAAATATCTGGAGCTTTTATCAAAATATCTGGAGCTTTTATCAAAATATCTGGACCTTTTTTCAAAATGTCTGGAGCTTTATCAAAATATCTGGACCTTTTATTATAATGTCTGGACCTCTTATCAACATTTCTGGACCTCTTATTAAAATATCTGGAGCTTTTATCAAAATATCTGGACCTTTTATCAAAATGCCTGGACCTTTTATCAAAATGTCTGGACCTTTTATCAAAATGTCTGGACCTTTTATCAAAATGTCTGGACCTTTTATCAAAATGCCTGGACCTTTTATCAAAATGTCTGGACCTTTTATCAAAATGTCTGGACCTTTTATTAAATTGTCTGGACTCTTTATCAAAATGTCTAAACCTTTTATCAAAATGTCTGGAATTTTTATCAAAATGTCTGGAACTTTTAGGAAAATGTCTGAGCTTTTATCAAAATGTCTGAACCTTTTATCAAAATGTCTGGACCTTTTATTAAATTGTCTGGACTCTTTATCAAAATGTCTAAACCTTTTATCAAAATGTCTGGAATTTTTATCAAAATGTCTGGAACTTTTAGGAAAATGTCTGGAGCTTTTATCAAAATGTCTGAACCTTTTATCAAAATGTCAGGACCTCTTATCAAAATGTCTGGACCTCTTATCAAAATGTCTGGACCTTTTAATAAATTGTCTGGACTTTTATCAAAATGTCTGGACCTTTATCAAAATGTCTGGACCTTTTATCAAAATGTTTAGACCTTTTATAAAAATTGTCTGAACTCTTTATCAAAATGTCTGGAGCTTTTATCAAAATGTCTGGAACTTTTATCAAAATGTCTGGAGCTTTTATCAAAATGTCTGGAGAAATTGTCTGGACCTTTTATCAAAATATCAGGAACGTTTATCAAAATATCTGGAACTTTTATCAAAATGTTTAGACCTTTTATAAAAATGTCTGGACCTATTATAAAAAT
The DNA here is from genome assembly GCA_020152595.1 of Chiridota heheva. Lineage (NCBI taxonomy): Eukaryota > Metazoa > Echinodermata > Holothuroidea > Apodida > Chiridotidae > Chiridota > Chiridota heheva. The sequence goes on from JAIGNY010000022.1 coordinate 186,839, forward strand.
GTCTGGACCTTTGTTAAATGTCTGGACCTTTTATCAAATGTCTGGACCTTTTATCAAAATGTCTGGACCTTTTATAAAATGTCTGGACCTTTTATAAAATGTCTGGACCTTTTATAAAATGTTTGGACCTTTTATAAAATGTCTGGACCTTTTATCAAAATGTTTGGACATTTTAGTAAAATTTCTGGACCATTTTACCTTATGGGGAGCCAGTTGGAGGTCAAGTGACTCGGATGAGACACCCCAGACCACACCCATGATGGGGATATTGAGATAGTTAGGGTTGTAAAGGTATGTGCTCTTCATCCGGCCCTCCTAGGAGGAAGGGTAGTAGTTGATAAAAATGAATAATTGCATTGCCCTTGCTGTGTTGGAAAAGTCTCAGTTAATCCAAACCCAATTAATTTATCTGCAGTTCAATTTGTAGGGTTTGGCAAATCAATCATCTGCCTGCCCATGCAGGCAAGCAAATATTGTATCCAGGCAGCCAGAATTCAATTAATCTCAACAAACACATTTCCCCACCTTTCAGGATCTAGATGAACTCCCACTCCCCCAAAGCCAACATCAATATTTTCTCGATTGCCAGACACACTATCCCACCCACACCTTCCTGGATTATTCAACTATTCACCCCCCCCCCCCTTCCCCCCAAGGTATACCTTGGTCTTTACCAAAGCTTTCCACAACCCAGCTTCTTCCGCTCCAAATCCTGCCAACTCAGTAGACATTTCCACGACGACTCCTTCCTGTTCACTGACGGATTCACACGGAAAGCTCATCTGCTGGCTCCATCTCGCCCACTCCCGTCCCCGCCCGCCCCGTCCCTCGCCCGCCCCGTCCCGCCCGCCCCGTCCCTCGCCCGCCCCGTCCCCGCCCGCCCCGTCCCCGCCGCCCCGTCCCTCGCCGCCCCGTCCCGCCCGCCCCGTCCCTCGCCCGCCCCGTCTCTGGCCGTCCCTCGCCCGCCCCGTCTCGCCGCCCTCGCCCGCCCGTCCCTTGCCTGCCTCGCCCGCCCGTCCTCGCCCGCCCCGTCCCTCGCCGCCCCGTCCCTCGCCGCTCCTCCCCGCCCCGCCCCGTCCCGCCCCGTCCCTCGCCCGCCCCGTCCCCGCCCGCCCCGTCCCTCGCCCAAGCCGCCCGCCCCGTCTCGCCCGTCCCTCGCCCGCCCCGTCCCTCGCCCGCCCCGTCCCTTGCCTGCCTCTTGCCTGCCCCTACGCCGCCCGTCCCCGCCCCCGTCCCTCGCCCGCCCCGTCCCTTGCCCGCCCGTCCCTCGCCCGCCCCGTCCCACGCCCGTCCCGTCCCGCCCGTCCCTCGCCCGTCCCTCGCCCGCCCCGTCCCTCGCCGCCCCGTCCCTCGCCCGCCCCGTCCCCGCCCCGTCCCTCGCCCGCCCCGTCCCTCGCCCGTCCCTCGCCGCCCCGTCCCCCGCCCGCCCCGTCCCTACGCCGCGCCCCGTCCCTCGCCCGCCCCGCCGCCGCCCGCCCCGTCCCTCGCCGTCCCTCGCCCGCCCCGTCCCCGCCCGCCCCGTCGCCGCCCCCTTTCGCCCGCCCCGTCTCGCCGCCCTCGCCCGCCCCATCTCTCGCCCGCCCCTGTCTCTCGCCCCCGTTTCCTTCCTGGCTCCCCTTTCTCTCTCTGCCCCACCTGCAACACAGAATTCTCTATCAAGCATATCCTCTTAACCTGTCCACTATACCTGAACTCCAGGTCTCTTCTTCCCTCACCCACCTCAATTTTGGATCTATTCAAAAGCACTCTTCCTCCAACATTATCAACCTCCTCTGCATGCAACAACCTATTTCACTATATCTAATCTTCCTTTCTCTTTCTTTCTAAACCTAACCATACACACCCCTTTCTTTTCACCTTAATTTTCCCCCCAAATTCACCCTATCCTCCATGTCATCTCTGCCGTAACTCTTAATTACACCTTAATTTTTTAACACCCTCTTGGTAGATTTGACTTTCAAAGAATTTTTGCTGGGAGTATCCTTCAGATAACCAAATTATTTGTTGCATACAGGTTTTGAATTATTCATTTAAAATGTTTAGTTGAATTATGAATGTATAAATATTATATAGTTGTATATTTTCAATGTTGGAAAATAACTTGGATCTGCAACTTTTAACATTCACTTCCAACATTGAAGTGGAGTACAAGGGGTAAAAAAAAGGCTCAAATACTTTTGTCCATGATTGTCTGAGTTTTGTGTGAAGAATTATACACAGTGTGTATAAAGAAATGGAATGAACATAATATATTTTAGGTAAGAACTTTATACACACATTTCAACCACTAAGAAAATATTAGGACGTTTTGATTTGTATGTAATGAAGATTTTGTTTTTGTGGAAACGTATCTGAAAAATAGTGGATTAAATAATGAAATTGTTTTAATGGGAAAGAAGGTATATTAAGGTAAAGTGAAGAAATTTTGAACAAAATAGGAAGGTTTGTAATTTTAAGCAATTATTTGATGATGGTTCCATGTGTCACTCAATTAGTGGCTTTGTTTACTGTCTGGGCAAGAGATTCATTTGAAAATTGCCAAAGACTAATTATCAGTGAAACATGGGCATTTTTCTGTAAGTCACAGACTGACAGAGATATGATTAAAAACAAATATTTGAAATACACAAGAGTGCCAACGAGGACCACCTAGAAAGTTAGCTTAGAGAAAAGGGCATGCACTTGATTGTTACGAGTTGATCAAAAAGTGTGTTAGGCCTATATTGATGTTGCTGAAAATTGTTGTGTTTCTGTGTCAAGTGGATTGTTTAGCCAAGAAATCAAAATCTCTAAGCCTGTATTTCACGGAAAAATGGGCCGTCCTTGGAAACTGATGAGCACAACGAGAGAACATTTTTATGAGCTTTGCCGAAATTGCACCTACTCACGGCAAAGGGGTCATATCATGTAAACATTGAGGACATCTTTAAGATTGCATACAAGCGAAATATGAGGTGATTTCTTCAAGATGGCGACCCTTCCCAGAATAGCGCAAAAGCAAATGCGGATCCGCGCATTTGTTTAAAATTCCACCAAGGTGCCCCGGCCAGCACAATATCTGAAAACACTTGTCTTTCCAAAATGCACTTTAAATTAAGATTACCGCCCTTATCGTTTAATGGTACAGTCGGTTCTACATGTAAAACCAATTGTAAAAAAAAAACGTGAATGTCGAAAATGTTTAAAGATACGTACTGTGTACTGTCAATTATTTTTGAATGGTTCACCATCTGTACATGTACAGAAGGCCTTGTCTAAAGGGATATCAATCAACAAAAACTGCATCAACTTGAAGAAAAAAAACATTTCTTAATTGTTTGAAACATTTCTTAAAACATTTAACATTTTTTAAATCCCCTGTCCTTCACTAAGATTCTTCTTTTCCTTTAACATTTCTTAAATCCCCTGCACTTCATTAAGGTTCTTCTTTTCCTTTAACATTTTTTAAATCCCCTGCCCTTCACTAAGACTCTTCTTTTCCTTTAACATTTCCTAAATCCCCTGCCCTTCACCAAGACTCTTCTTTTCCTTAAACATTTCTTAAATCACCTGCCCTTAACTAAGATTCTTCCTTTCCTTCAACATTTCTTAAATCTCCTGCCCTTCACTAAGACTCTTCTTTTCCTTTAACATTTCTTAAATCTCCTGTCCTTCACTAAGACTTTTCTTTTCCTTTAACATTTCTTAAATCCCCTGCTCCTCACTAAGATTCTTCCTTTCCTTCGACATTTCTTAAATCTCCTGCCCTTCCCCTTCCAATAATTGATAGGAAGAAGCAGAACCTCCATACTTTCCCTTTTCTTGAAATTTACTTCTAAAGTTAGCAACTAAAAATACATTTATGCTGACAAAGTAAAACATCATTGCTGCATAACTGTATTTTGAAAATCCTTAATTTACACACATTATCTTGATGGTAAGACAGTATACATCCTGCCCTGGTTCTCTGATCACTATTTAAAAAAGAGAAGCGTGAAAAGCGGTGTTCATCCACTTCTGTCCTGATCCAGTCAATAAGACGCTGATCTCGAGCTGCAGCCTAAAGAATTTGACTGGCACACAAGGAGACGATGTAGAATTGTGATATTGCGCATTATAAGAAACTGATACAATACGTACTTGCTTAACCGATACAATCTAATTTTCTCAAACAATCATGAACAAAAGTCCCCCCCTCCCATCACCCCCTCACACTTCTACCCCGTTTCAAAGATGGGACATAACTTGGACATGCAACTTTTAACATTCACTTCCAGCATTTAAATGGGGTACAATGGGTGAAGAAAAAGGGTCAAATACTTTTGTCCAGGATTGTATAGGCTATTACTGTTTATTTGGGTGTTTGAACTTTTATTTTCAACATACAATTGTATATGCACTGCACCACCTTAGAATGAAATATCTTACATGAATATCTTGCATATATATATATATATATATATATATATATATATATATATATATATATATATATATATATATATATATAATATGTATATATAATAATATATATATGTATATATATATATATATATATATATATATGTATATATATATATATATATATATATGTATATATATATATATATGTTTATATATATATATATGTATATATATATATATGTATATATATATATATATATATATATATATATGTTTATGTATTTATATATATATATATATATATATATATATATATATATATATATATATATATATGTTTTATATATATATATATATGTATATGTATATGTATATATATATATATATATATATATATGTTTATATATATATATATATATATATATATATATATATATATATATATATATATATGTATTTATATATATACAGCAAAATGGAAATGTGATGGTTATCATACATCATAACTCACAGACCTTATTAAGTTGTATTCCTTTTAGTTTTCTCATTTGTGTGTCCAGCCATGGTAATAAAAACTTATCATGCAAGATTAAGAGTGGTTGTACTTTCCATTTGCTAAAGGACATGATTCATTTTCTATCTTCTTCAACAAAATTGTATGTATAATAATTGTTTGAAAACTTTTTATTGGTTTTTCCTCACATATCCTGCAGGGCAGAAAATGATAGTATTTCAGATAGTATTTTCATTTCACTATAAATTCTTTATATGTTGTATTTTTATTCCTGTAATTTTCACTGTGTTCTGGAGATATTCTAGCCAGATCTGTGTGTCAATCATTTATATTGCTTTCTATTTGAACAAGGAGGTATCACTTGCTGTAAGAAAAAAAAAAAAATTTTCTCTCTTAGTTTCATTTCTACATGAACTAAGCAAGGAACTTCCCTTAGAGAAATATTAGCTTGCAGAAAGCTTGCGACAAGATAACCTTCTTAGCTTGGGAAAGCTAGCAGCAAGCACGCTGCAAGCTAGTATTTGGAACAAATTAGTTGGACAAGCTAGCGAAAAACTATCTGCAAGCTTGCACAAGCTAGCAAAACTTTCTGTGAGCTTGTGCAAGTTAACAAATATCTTATGCTAGCTTGTGCAAACTAATGTTAGCTTACACAAGCTAGTATTTGTTCCAAATACTAGCTTGCTGCAAGCTTGCAGCATGCTTGTGCAAGCTTGCAGCACGCTTGCACAAGCTAAAAATGTTAGCTTGTCGCAAGAGTGTTGCAAGCTAAAATTTCTGTAAGGGTTATACTGTATAACTTGATCCTTAAAATAATATCCATAATTTGCAAAAATTGTGATCAGGAGGGGTAAGTGGAAGGAGAAGATTGACCGAACCATTTATTTTTGGACAGGCCCTTAGTGAGCATGGGGTTTTGTTCCCCCCCCCCCTCCCTCTCTTCCTTTGCAAACAGTCATGGCTACAGGCCTGATTTGGCTTAAAATCTGGTTAAAAGTATATACAATTCCTGGGGCATTAAGAATTTTGTCCCTTTTGACCCTTCCAACCCGACACCCTCAATTTTCTCAAAATCAGGGTAATCCACACCATTCAATCGAGAGACTTCACAATTCATTGACTAGCATCCAGCTATTGTTACACCATACACAACATAAGGGTAATCTATACCTTCAAACTGACAGCATCTTCATAGTCTATTAACAGTTCACTATAGCAACTAGCTACTGTTACATTGTACACAATAGGTCATTCAGTCTGGAGCTCAGCCGCATAACTAGCTGTGCAGTGCAAAACCCATGAATGATTGATAAACCATTCCTCCTAAGGATGGTTATTTCCTCATATGTGTTGGAGTTTTTTTGTTTTTTTTTGGGGGTGGGGTGGGGAAGGGGTTGCATGAAAATGCAACCAGAGCTAGTCTGCCCGCAGATATATCATTTCAAGGGAAATGCACCCTGTGATTCCTCATCTCATATGCCTATGCCAACATTTGATAATCTCAGGTTGTATTTTATGATATTGTTCAATGTAGCAAACAAGGATTCAGGTTGGTGTTATGGGTGACATTTCCAACAGATTTCAAGCAAGCTTTTAAATGTATAAGAAATTGATCAATTCACAAGATATCGAGTGTTGAACAAATATCAGAACTAAATTATTTTTTTATTTTGAAAAGAATTGTATAATTGGCAAAAAATAAGCTAATAATTGATGTTGTGCAATACACTGAGTTTCATATTTACTTTCCAGAGATTTTGCATTTGAAAATTTGTTAGTTTGGTGAAGAAAATGATATGATTTTTTAGGTCCACTGTACGTATTTATAAGTTCATGAAAGTTACTATCTTAGACAAAACTGTTGGAACAGTTCATGTGTCAAAAAGTGCTAAATATTTAGTTTTGTTATTCTTCATTAGTGTCTTCCTTGATTTTTAACTCCCCCTCCCTTTCTTTTTAATTTGTGTGTTTTTGTCTAATTTAAACACCCACACTAACAATGGTCAAGATTGTATGGGGTGAGGGAGGGATTGGCAGGTTGATATATTAAGGTAGGGTAGGGGACACTAGGGAAAGGAATTTTAGAATAAAAACTAAAGAAAAAAAGATGGAATACAGATCAACAATCACTACGAAAAAAGTGGCATCTTGAATGGATGTTGAATAATAAAGAATATAAAAGTATGTTGATACAAAGAGTGCAAATTTTCATCAAGTGTTCTAACAGTTTTGTTCAAGATTGTAGTCAAAAATGGTGGGCACCTCTTACTCATTTGCCCATGAGGGTCAAAGGATCATTTCCATGTACAGGCAACCTTGATCATCATTGAAATATTTTTTCATTCTTTAAGAATTGGATGTAGGGAAAATGTTCTCCCATAAATTTGCCTAGTGCAGGAGGCCTCCTTATCCCCCAACTCCTTTCTCCCACTTGTCCCCTCCAATGGAGGGGGAACAAGTGCCTTTGCCGCTTCTTAGATCAAAACACTTTATCTCAATACATTACACCTACTACAGTATACCTTTTATCACTTGCACCTACAGCTCACAAAAGTGCCTTCGAACGCGGCCATCTAGAGAGAGTTTCGTCAGATCGAATGAAATCTAAATATGCAAGAGGTAAGATTTATGTAAAGATTCTGTTTCATTTGTAAAAGAAAGCAGTTTTTAAGAAACAAACTTGAACGTATCTTAATGCAGTAAAGAGGCTTTTAGTACACTGCACAGCACTTATGCAGAAATTAACAACAAGGACATGTTAAGTTGATGGAGGACATGATTTTTGACATTTCCATTCCTGTTGAAGGAAGCCTTTATTTTGATTTACTGTTCTGAAAGTCAACTACACTGATGTAAAATTCTGTTTCACTTTCAGCCAGACCAACTAGTGAGCAAGGTGAGGGGAGCAAGGTGGGGGAGGGGAAAGGTGGGAGGAGGGGCAAGGTGGGAAGGGGCAAGGTGGGAGGGGCAAGGTGGGAAAGGAGCAAGGTGGGGAGGGGCAAGGTGGGAAGGGGCAAAGTGGGGAGGGGCAAGGTGGGGAAGGGAAAAGTGGGGAGGGGCAAGGTGGGGAAGGGGCAAGGTGGGGAGGGGCAAGGTGGGGAGGAGCAAGGTGGTGGAGAGGCAAGCAAGGGTGATGGAAGGGCAAGGTGGGGAGGGGCAAGGTGGGGGACGAAGCTTGCAGCATCGCAAGCTAAAAATGTTAGCATGTCGCAAGTGTGCTGCAAGCTGAAATTTATATAAGGGTTAGTTTGATTCCAAAGTGTAATGTGATAACTGAATTTTGATAATACATGTTGTAAATATTTATGAAGATTGGAATGCGTATATGCTAAGTGTGAAGTAATTGATAATATATGTTGTAATGAATAGCAAATGAAAGTGGGAAAAAGGTGAAAACCGGGGCTCCTGGAAGAGTGCATTTTTCTTATTTAAACAAATAAAAGAAAAGAAATACCCCATGTTGCAGGTAGTTGATCAACTATGATGTTAAAGCAAACCTTTGCTATATACTAAATATTGCATTAGTTTAAAAAAAAATACCCACTGCAAAACTATATATTTAAGCAAGAATTTGCTATATTCCACCAGTAGCCCCCTCCAAACACCTTGGTAAAGTGGCAATTGTGTATTTCTAAGCAATCATCGCCAGACATGCATAGATATCTGTTTTTGTCACGTGGGTGTGACAGTACAATTATTGCAAACACACTGCCAGCTGTGCAGGCTCTTTGAAAAGCCAAATTTGAACATTTTTTGAGCATGATGTCTAGCACGTAGCACACGTATAACAATTAAGCTTAGCACACACAGTTTGAATATTCATGAGATGAGCTTGTATCCAATTGAAAATCTGGTATGTGATAATATCATAGTTTACAAATTCATGAGATGGGCTTGTGTCCAATTAAAAACCTGGAACAGTATATGATAATATCATAGAAGCTGTTAATGATATCTTAAATAATAGATGAATAATCTGTGCCTGCATGGGAAGAAATTCTGGCTTTACCAAAATAGGTTCTTTAATACTGACAGAAGGATTGCATTTCATGAAAACAGGAAATGGTTAGCTTATGTTACATCTGCTTCGAAAAATTATATCACAATTAAAGGTTAATGTGGAAGGCTGCATCATGATTTCCGTGAAAACGATTTATTGCAAACGATTTGTCTGGTAAGAATCGAGTACAAACAGGTTAGCATTAAATGTTATTCATCCGAGTAAGATGTACATCATCAGAGCTCTTTATGCCTTTTTTTATTCAAATCATCAGAGCTTTTATTCACTTGATTTTTTTCTTCAAATATGCAAGATAGAAGTTTTCAATATTTCACTTGATGTTTTTCTTTTTTTTTCTATGATTTTGATGTTTAAATTTCAAAACTGTGTCAACCAAAGAGATGGGTTTTGCATGAGCATAAATTTCAAGATCTTCCATCCAAAAGTATTTGAAATAATGTTTTTTTTAAACTTTAAAATCATTGCTGTTCTTTCAAGATAGCATGTTGTGTGTCATATTTAGGTCCTGCAAATGATCAATGCTGTGACCTTTCCAAAAGTATTATGAAATGTTTTTCAGGGTTTTTTAAACTTTAAAATCATTGCTATGATTTTGCATGAGCATAAATTTGGTTTCCTTCCACAAAGTGGGGTCAAATGCTGAACTTCTGAAAAGTATGGGGGCATGCTGGCCATTCCCAATTTTGGTGTCACAGTTTTGCAAAGGGCATCCAAGGTCATCACTAGCATGGGGAATGGAAGTTCACTTTTTGGGATTAATTGCAGTTATTATGCATTAAATTTGTAACTCGTGTAGAGTTATATGGATGTACCAACATTGACAGCATTAACAAACAGTTTAGTGTTCATGTATTGCATTTTTATCTGTTGTAAGAGGGTGTGTGAATGTTTTGCGTTGGTGCCCTTCTGTGGCCACCGCTCATTTTTTTTGTTGTCAACAACCTTGTTAGAGGAAATCTTACAATCAAGAAGTTATTTGCTATTTTCAATCATCTTGGATGTTCAAACCAGGGATCATCTATTTAGAAACCCAGATTGTTTGCAAACTTATTTAGTATTTTATTTGGTGTCAGAAATGGGATACTTGTATATGCATTTAATTCCACATATAGTATCAGTGTTCCTGAATCCTGAAGTGTGCTCTTTATTGATCTTGCAGAGAGAATGGAAGTGATGGAGAAGGAGAGAGAGGTGAAGAAACATGAGTCAACGAAGCATCACTCCTCAGGAGTCAGGGATCCCAGACAGGTGTGTATCATAATCATGTCCCAGATACCAGGGGCGCAGATCTATGTATGAGTTTGAGGGGGCAAAATCTTGAGCAGTGACGAAGCTAGACTTTTTGGGAGGGCAAAAGAAGTGAAATTTCCATAAATGTGTGAGTATCCCCCCTCCCATCCTCCCTCCCCTCCAAAAGAAAATGAAAAATCAAGTATGCAAAACCTAAAAGAAGTTGTGTTTACGATTGTTCTGGAAAAGATTTCAATTATTTTCTCCATATTATTTTCTTTTATAGCTATGCAATATTTTCTCTGAGTATTCATCAAAGCTTTCTGAAAATAAAAGGAAATTATACAAAATGCAATTGAAGCAAATTTAATAAAAGAAGCAAATTTTATAAAAAGAAGCAAATTTCACAAACATGAAGGATATCTAAATTTAAGAAAATTTCCAGAAAATGAAAGCATGAAAACTGAAGCAAATTTCATGGAAATTGAAGACAACTTCTCGTTGTTGAAGAAATTTTCCCAAAAATGCGGAAAGAAATTGCACAAAAATTTAAACAAATTTCAAGAAAATAAAAGAAATTGTGCCAAAATTGAAGCAAATTTTACAAAATGAAGCAAATTTTCCGAAAATTTAAGGTAAGTGCACAAAAATTGAAGCAAATTTGCCAAAAATGAGGGCAATTGCACAAAGATTAAAGCAAATTTCCCGAAAATGAAGGAAATTGTGCAAAAATTGAAACTAAAATTTAAGCAAAACAACCGATTTTGGTTCAAATATGGATGCATTTAATTTCATTAATTCAAATTTTTTATACGGGCAGACTCATATTTTTGAGGGGGACAAACGATACTATTAACCCCTAGCATTTCATCTTTTGCCCCCTTCCCCTTGACCAAAGGTTGGGATCCGTTGGTACCATGTTGGGTTATTGGTATGCTAACGTTGGAAATGGAGTTGGCTTTGCACGTTGGTTGTTCATCACCCAAGGAGCACCCTGGCTCCATACAAAGGTTTTCCATCGTAGGGCCATTGAATGTGTGACTGCAACCATTTGACAAGATTGTCCCAACCTAACTGTGCTATCAGGGGTGTCTCATATGTAGCACAGCACTTCCCAGAACAGTGAGGATTAGAAGTTTGGGGCCATGGAGAGCCAAAGCTGATTATAGGGGCGCCTTTCCGAAAAAGTGAGGGGGCCATTCCATAATTTTAGTTAGTTGGAATGCATGCAAATGCTTGCAAAAAATTTATGTTGTTGTTGATTACATAATAGTTTATTTCTACATCCCTGTGGGGTCCTCTTGCATGGGCCTGTCATTAAAGCATGGGCTGGAATTCTCAAGCCTTAGAGTCACAAGCCTATAATGTTTAATGTAACATTTTTGAAAATAATGCTTGAATTTTTTTGGGCCCTGGGGCAAGTTTCTGTTTCTGCTACAGTGGTAATCTGGCTCTCTGCTGTCCACATGGCTGGTGCACAGTGCATTATTGAATTGATGAGTAGAAGTGAATGATTTCCAACAAAATAATGCTTCTGTAAATTGTTCTCTGTGTTATAATAGTTTGGGTGCATTATAGACAGACTTTATGGCATGAAGCTAGGTGACACAAATTTGGGGTAGAGTTTTATATATATTCAGTTCATTATTCAGTATATTGAGTGGAAATACCATGCCTTCTGGTTTACCCTTTTGTGCCATCATTTTCTGACCTTTCAGGCTGCTCACGAGCGTGGCGAGAGGTTGGGAGAACTGCATGATGCCTCAGATGAGATGAGACAGCGCGCCGCAGGCTTTGCCCACACTGCGTCACAACTTGCCCACAGGAAGTGAGATGACCGGTCCATAATTATCCAGCAATATTAAGTTCCAGGGCGTTATTGTTATTTCAGCCTGTTTGTATTGTGCCTATATTGTCAACTGCTTATTTCAACTCTAATAACCTTTACTGTGTAGCTGAATCATTATTTTCTTCTCTGTAAAGGTTGTATGTAGTGGTGTCAAGGTACAAATTTATGAGGGTGATCTTTGTTTGACCATCAAAGATCAAAAAGAAGGCTTGTCAAAAAGAGGTACTAGCTAACCTAAAATGGCCGAAATGGAACAATGTTTGTTGTGCAATTTTGATGAAACTGAAATTCTTGGTATCTGAGAGAGCGTAGTGTCAATCATTTCCATAGAAATGGGAAAAGTATGGCAATCAGTACAGATACTTTCATGGCAGGTTCTGAACCCCCAGTATTCTACTAGGGACTTTTGGGGTCACCCCTTGATTCCACGCCATGGATCATTAGCTATCCCTCCCCCCTTAAATATATATGTTGGGCTGAAGGTATCTAAATGTCCAATTGTTTCATAGCAAATCGAGTAGTGGTTCAATACCTGTTTGTGCCTAAACAGTACCTAGCTTTGTTACAGTATTGGTTGTTATGGCAGGTTTACCAAGCGAGTTTACCTGTGTGTGCCTAAGTCAGCACCTTTGTGCCTAGGTGAGTACTTTTTTGTTTAAGAGTCTCAATTTATGTCGCCATGAGTGGCAAAATGAGCACCTGTTTGTGCCTAAGTGAGCACCTGTTTCTTCAGTCCAAAGTCTAAATGTGTGTCACTACAAGTAGCAGGACTCATTTTGTGTAACGAATTAACACAAGTAGCAGGTTGCAATAAGTGAGCACGTGTTTGTGCTTAACCCTTAAAGGCCCTAACCGAACTGGCAATTCGATTGGACTTACACAAGTTTTCCCCAAAATAGTTTCTGGACATACCAAATTCTCACAGGGAAGATTTAAGTATCATTCGAAAGAGCTTGCTTTGTTCTCTCCTACAATGACATATATGTTAAGAATTTTTTCGTAAATTTTGTCTAAACATGGAGGATTTTCCAAAATTGTTAAAAAATGTGGAACATTTGAAGCAGAAAATTGGAAATAGTTAGAAAGATACTTAGAAATCACCTATCAAGTTCAAAATTGTTTTATAGAATTTAAGAAAGATCTATTTTTGTAATTCTGATAGATTTTGGATAAATCCTGAAAAAATTTGAAATCATGTTCAAAAAATGCGGCAAATTTTTGACACAATCTTAACCCATTTTTACCCTTTTTTCCCCTTCAAAAATCATAGCTATCCGTCTCGGCCACTCCTCTCTTACTAACTCCCATCTCTTATCCGGCTCCCCTGCCCCACTTGCAACACCGATCTCTCCATCAAGCATATTTTCTTAAACTGTCCCTATACCAGAACTCTTCTCTCCTCAATCTCAGACCTATTCGAAAACAATTCTTCCTCAAACATTAACTTCCTCCACAACAACAATCTCTTCCACCACATATAATCTCCTCCCCTCCTCCTGTTGCCATGGTGCAGTTAAGCCCTCATCAAACAAACAAACCTTTCTACACCTAACCTTACACACCCCTTTCTTTTCACCTAAATTTTTCTCCCACATTCAGCTTTTTCCCTTTATCTCTCTTACAAACCTTTCATCTCCTCACTATCCTTACTCTTACACCATAATTTATTAACACCCTCTTGGCACATTTGACTCTGACTGTCGCGGTGCCGTTAAAAATCAACAAACCAAACCAAACCAAAACTTTTCATCAGAATGTAGCATTTACTGTGTTAGTACAGTAAGTGGAAGAGCAGGGGCTGTGCTATTAAATGACATGGAGTTTGTTGCATAGCCCCACCAATTGATCATAATTTGCACACAAATGGGCAGTTTGTCACACTTCAGTTATATGGTAAACTTGGGCCCATATGTACTCTGTGTGAGGATAGGCTTAGTGTTAACTTGTAAACCCAATGCAGAAGTTATTCATGATGAGTAAAAATGACAAAATTCATAAAAAAATAATTCTTAGCTCTTAATTCATGCTTGGTATCATTTGAAAGCTTATTTTATCATCCAAAAATGCCTTTAGAAAAGAGTTTTTCAAGTTGAGGGGCTAGCAAAGCAACAGGAGTGTCAATTTTGTAATAGCAGCATGCTTCATAACTAACCTCATTTGCATAGAATATGCAATTATTATTTAACAGTAAGTTTTACAGTAACATTTCAAGAGAAATAAACATGCATTCTTCCAACATCAAGCTGGGCCTTTAAGGGTTAAGTGAGTACTTTTTTTCTTCATGAGTCTCAATTTGTGTCACCATGAGAGTAGCAGGTTACATTTAGTGAGTACCGCTTTGGGCCTAAGTGAGTTCCTGTTTTGCAACAAGTAGGTTATACTAAGTGAGCACCTGCTTCTGTATAAGTGAGTGCATGTTTCTGCAAAATTCTTAAGTTTGTTTCACTATTTGTAACGGGTTGTTTCTCAGTGGGTACCATTTTGCTAAACATTGAGTACCTCCATAGAACAGTATTGTCAGTGTGTGCCAAGGTAAATTCCAGCATGGACCACATGAAGTCCCAATTTGTTTGTGCTAGATCTGTAGGCTGCAGAAATGATTGAACTACAGTGGGTATCATAGGTGTAGGAATCGGGGGCTACTGGGGGAACGTGCCTTCACTTATCCAAAAACTGAAAAAGTGCCCCTTTTAAAAATAAAATCGGCCCTCAATTATGTCCAATTAGTAGGAAACTGGCAACATTTGTCAGTCCCATGTACGGGAGGAATGTGTCCCCATTGGAAAAGTGCCCTTTCTAAAAATGAAGTGCCCCTTTGACTTTGTTGTTTTGGACCCGCTTATTCTATCTACAGATTGGGATGGAGGATATTTGACTTGGGAAGTGTCCCCTGTGAGGTCATGCTCCCCACTTTTTGAAAGCTTTCTACACCCCTGGTGGGTATGCAGGTGTTTTCTTAGACTCTAGTTTACCATCACACTCATTTCACTTATGCTGCATCTTGTGAGGCTGTTTTTTTAAAATATGTAGTGGAACTATTAAGATTTGATAGATATTTGTTTGGAAATGTGATTAACACTTAGCTTTCAGGCTGGTGTAAATACTTCAACAGATTCAACAAATTGAGATCATAGAATATGTAACAAATGAATCCTGCTGACAGTATTGAACATTTTTTAGCAGGTAAGACTTAGGACAGTGGTGCAATTGAGGTTCTTTTAGGCTTATGGGGAATTTGACATACAGGCAGAGGTGTCAATTTGTTGCTGCCAGCATCTATTTCTAGCTGAGCTTAAGTTAGGAAAGATATAATAAAGCCAGCTCCTAAAGTAATTGACAGTCAGAATCAACCACTATACTCCACCCCCTAAAACGTACCTACAATTTTGGACAAGCTTCCGTGAGACACTTAGTATTCAATTGTATTTTCTGTAAAAGCTCTTGTCAAAATTTCTTCTTTACTTTTCGTATAAAATATATCTATTGGGTTATTGTTGACCATGGGGAATGTTTATTTACAGATGATGTTAAGAGCATGATTTATAATTATTTTCACCTCTTTTCCCTCCTCAACACCAAGCATCCCCCCCTACCCTCCCAATCAATGTTGGCATATGTATATAGTAGACTTGAACTACCATTTATTCAAAAGATGATAATGCAGAAAAATTATGGTCCAACATTGGCGGGAAGAAGGGGGACTTTATTGATTGTATATTTGGATATATTTCAATTTAAAGAAAAATAGTGAGTGTCTCAAGTATTTTGTCCAAAATTGTGGATAAGGATCCTGCTACCCCCTTTTGGCTATGTTTCTGGTTCAAAGAAATTCAGTCACAAGGATTAAAACCTTATGCAGCAAACTAATCAAGTCTTTAATACCAAATATATTTCTTTGTGCCACAAATTGCCAAGGTTCTTAATTAGATCTTAATTTCAAAGTCAGTATTCTATATGCTATATGATTTATTTCCCCTTATATTACAAATTATATTCTTTTCTAAAAAATTCCATTTAAGAACATTCCTTGGCAGAATTAAGTCACTCAATATCAAATCTTAAGAATTCCAAGTAATTTAGATATTACAATAGCTCAGCTGTACATGTTATAACAAACTTTTTTTCTGCCAATTTATATAAAATGTAAATTACTTCTTTTGTGCAAAAACTGCCTTTTTCATATCCTTTTTAGATAATTTATCTTTCTAAAAAAGTTTGTTGTTTTCATTTGTGTTTTGTTTTGTTCAAAATTTGAGTCAACTTATATTTGTCCTCAAGCATCGAATGTTTTCTTCATGTAAAACCCTGGAGAAAAGTCCTTAGAAATCATTAAGATTTTTTGGGTTGGCTCAATGCATTATCTCGCTGCTCCAGATAATTTCACCCTCAATGGCATGAAGGGTTAAAAGGTAACATCTTTGGAAGAAACTTGTGTAAGCAAGATAGTATCTCATCATCATCATGATGTCATTGCAGCATATTGAAATATGAAGGAGGTGCGTAATAATGGTAAATGTTGTTGAAGTGCTTTCTGAATCTGATCGAGAAAGTAGATCTATTTTGTTGTTTTTTTGTCAAGAAAAGTCAAACAGTTTGGTTTAAATCATTTCAAATTGGACCCAGCTGGCCGATGAGCTTGTCAGCTAACCTTCACTTTTTACTATGTGCCAAATATAGAATTCATAACAAAAAAATAAACTAGAATGAGATTTAGAAATGTAGAAAAAAATCTTATCACTTTTTTTCTAATTTGCTTTGGGGTCTGGTTTCGTAAATGGTTGTCCCTTTGTTCCCAATTAATTTAGGAATAAAATGTAATAAAAATAATACATTACAAATTTTTTTAATCAAGTTTACACTTCATCAAGCACATACAATGCAATAAAAAACAATAAATTATTACCTTTTTTTCCTTGTCCTGCAGTGCCTGCATAGTCATTCTTTAATAGCAGAATAAGTCACAGTTGAATTACATATTATGCAATTCTCTGTGTACTCAATATGCCAAACTTATTTCACCAGAGAAATTCAATGCACGAACGAGAAAGGTTCACGCTTTAAAGCTGCTGACATTTTTTTTTTCATCTAAAAATGACATTTTTAATTTTACGTCATCTGATTTATCGGCTTTGTTCATGTTTCCACGTCTCATGTTGATTGCAAATCAAAATGACTCACTTATTTGAAAGACAAAAAATCCTTCTCTTTCTTTCTTTAAGCTTTTATTAATATCCGGTATATGAGTCATTAGGAGCCTCCTGTCACTCTGTTCGCAGCAATTGGATAAATCTTAGAAATAAATTATGGCCATTTTGGTTTTTATCGACTGAATGAAAAGGCGATATTGAGGGGTTTTGCATTTTATATAGTAAGATCAATTGACACTTTTTGTTAAATATTATTTATGTAATATTGTTTGTTTTTGGTTCCAATGCGATATCATCAGGAACCTATGCGGTCATGATGACATGGGTGTATGTATGCGGCGGTGTAAACGCGACATCTCAAGACCGGTATACTGGATTCATGTCATATGTGGTACACAGATAGCCTATTGTCCGTAAATTTGCCTTATTGTTATTGATGGTGATGACATGCATGCATATTAATGAGTAGGCAGGGCTTAATGTAAAAATCTTGAAATGTTCATATTTTAGCAACCGTGTCTGTTTTGTTTCATATTTGGTATAATTATGTTAGCCGGTGTGTACATGTTCATGATGTAAAAAAGTTGCATTTTATTAATATGCGTAGTGGGTTGGGTTTAATATGATTTTGCTGAAAAAAGCTTGTAAATATGGTATCTCAAGAATGGTAAACTGGATTCATGTTGTCATATTCGATACACAAATAGCCCATGGTCTGTAAATGTGCCCTATTGTGTTTTATGGTGATGTCATGCATATTAATGATTAGGCGGGGCTTAATGTAAACTATCTTGAAATGTTCATATTTTAACAACCACATGTCCGTTTTATTTCATATTTGGTACAATGATGTTAGCTGGTGTGTACATGTTCATGATGTAAAAATGTTGAATTTCAATAATATGCATAGTGGTTGGAGCTAAATATGATTTTTCTGAAAAGAGCTTGTAAACAAGGTATCTCAAGAATGGTAAACTGGATTCATGTCATATTTCGTACACAGCCCATGGTCTGCAGATGTGCCCTATTGTTTTTGGTGGTCATTAAATGTGCAAGCTCTTTCCTTTCAGTATGCTATCATAGGGGCATTAATAGTATGCCAAACGTGTATCAGATAGAGGCATCATATTACACTCGCTTGTGTTGACAATGTAATTAGATCGTAGCTGTGCCAGGTCAAGCAAATAATGATATCATATTAGATTGCCCTTGCTCTGGCGAGACGTGTGATGTGCAACCATTGATTTTGGCCAAAATCAGGGGTTGCAGTGCATACTAAACGGAAAGCGGAGGTACATCTCATGGTGATGTCGTGCATATTAATGAGTAAGTGGGGCTTAAAATGAAAATCTTGAAATGTTCATATTTTAACAACCGCATATCTGTTTCGTTTAATATTTGGTACAATTATGTCACCTGGTGTGTACATGTTCATGATGTAAAAACATTGAATTTCTTTAATAGGCAAAGTGGGCAGAGCTTAATATGATTTTGCTGAAAAGACCTTTTAAACACGGTATCCGAATAACGGTAAACTGGATTCATGCCACATTTGGTACATAGATAGACCATAGTGTGTAGATGTGCCTTCTTGTTTCTGGTTGTGTTATCATGCATGTTAATGAGGAGGGTGGGGGGAAGCTTAATGTAAAAATCTTGAAATGTTCATATTTTAACAACACATGTCTCTGTTTTGTTGCACATTTAGTCTAAATATGTTAGCAGGTGCGTACATTTTCATGATGTAAAAATGTTGAATTTCATTAATATGCATAGTGGGCGGGGCTCAATATGATTTTGCTGAAAAAGCTTGTAAAAAGAGTATCTCAAGATCCGTAAACTGGATTCATGTTATATTGGGTACACAAACAGCCCATGGTCTATAAAGTAGCTCTATTGTTTTTGGTGGTGATATCATGCATATTGATAAGTGGACAGGGCTTACAGTGATTTTTTTTTTTAAAGTGATAAATGAGCAACGGTATATGCATTTTGCATCATATTGGCATGATAAATTTGTTGGTTATTTTGCACATGGTTTTGTTATCAGCAGATGTCATTAGTATGCATGGTGGGCATGTCCTAATGTAAAAGTGCTAAATGATGTAAAGACCATACTGTATTTTATAAACAATATAAAAGATTTATGCTATATATGGTACACGGATGGGTCATGGTCTGTACATATGTTTTAATGTTGTGGTAGTGATGTCACGAGTAGGCGGAGCTCACTGACAAAATTCTTGAAATAAAATAAATGAGCAACCGTTTTTATGGCATACTTGCTAATGTTGTTAACTTTTTTATTGATCTGTTGTATGGTGGTTGTGGCTTATGAATAAATATCATGGAACAAATATTTTATGATATGCAATGACATGACAGTTAATACAAATTTTGCAAATCAAATCTGCTTACGTAAAAAAAAGCATCGGAATTACAAGACCTTTTAGCTCTGGTTATATTTACAACAGGAATTCTAAAGACAATCACTTGAAGCAGGGTCTGGTGGGGTGGTGGAGGAGGGGACAGCTAGTAGCATCATGGGACTGGGATCCAGATTATCATTATCAATATTATTATTATTATACATAGATTTATAAAGCCTTTTAGATTGGTTTTCCGAGAAACCTAATTTTCTTTCAAGCATTCAATAATTGCTAAAAGCTTGTGTTTTCTCCCCAACACAACACACTTATGAATAGTTTCCCATGCCACTGCTTCTTGAAGTAAATAAATTGATGTTAGGAGTTGTGCAGGGATTTGTAAAATTGAAATAACATGCACTGTGAATTGGAAGTCACAAAATTGAATGAAGTCATATTTTTACGTATGAACAGTTAAAAGTCATTGCCTGGTGGCATATTTCATTCCATTGTAGATGACGTCAATGCCTAGATCTACAATTCATATCAAAAATAGTAGAATTCACACCATGGCTAATAGTTTTCTTTTTAAATGAGGTGTTAATAATATGAATCAACCCATCTTATTCGCATAATAAGTAGGCCTGTGCCAGTTGCCTACAGATATGGTTAACAGTAAGACCAATGGTTTTCTTTTTAAATAAGGTGTTGAATTCGTAATAACATGAACTGACCAGTCTTATTCGCATGATATGGTTAATAGTAAGCTGAGAATTTCTCTGAGAATTTTTCCCCATGAAGTGTTTGGTACGTGGCAAAATTTATCAAGGTGCGGGGGGGCAGAAAATACGTCAAAAGTATAAATGTTGAGGACTTTCTTGTTATGAATTTGCAGATTTAAGGATCTAGACAAAACAGTTTAGGATCTAGACAAAACAGTTTAGGGATCAAGACAAAACAGTTTAAGGATCTAGACAAAACAGTTTAAGGATCTAGACAAAACAGTTTAGGATCTAGACAAAACAGTTGAAGGATCTAGACAAAACAGTTTAAGGATCTAGACAAAACAGTTTGAAGGATCTAGACAAAACAGTTGAAGGATCTAGACAAAACAGTTGAAGGATCTAGACAAAACAGTTGAAGGATCTAGACAAAACAGTTGAAGGATCTAGACAAAACAGTTGAAGGATCTAGACAAAACAGTTGAAGGATCTAGACAAAACAGTTGAAGGATCTAGACAAAACAGTTTAAGGATCTAGACAAAACAGTTTAAGGATCTAGACAAAACAGTTTAAGGATCTAGACAAAACAGTTTAAGGATCTAGACAAAACAGTCTCACTGAAAAGATGTTAGCCCTGCTGGTACAGCACATGATGGTGATTTCTATAAAACAAATATTTTTATTTTTACATATGGTAGTCATATTTAATTTGTTCGCCTGAACGTACTTACAGGTGGAATGTAAATGTTGAAAGCAGCTCATTTTTCTTTATCAATATTCTTGCCATGCCTTACTTTATAAAATGTGGTCACATAAAACTTTCTTAACAATGTCTTTACATGTAAGTCTTCAGATGAACAAGAAAGTTATGGACTTAATAAGAATTAGAAAATAAGAGGAGAAATAATATGAATGGGGTACAGGGCCGTGATTCACCTCAGTGAAGTGGTGGGGGCGACTGCGGAAAATCCCCAGTCGGTATTAGCAAGGTCCCCCTTCTCCCAACATAATGATTTATAAAACACAGCGAGTTGACAAAATTATGCAATAAATATGTAAACAAAAGCATTTAGGGGGAGAGGAGGGGGACAGGGGTGGGACAGAGCCCGGCATTAACAACCCTGATTGGGTTCTTTTCTGGGGGAAAAGATAATGAAATTGAATTGAGAAGATTATCAAGAAGGGACTCAATGCACATAATTGTGAGATGCTACGAATGGTGCAACTATTGAGCCAGTCAGGTAAACCAGTCCATAGAATGGGACTCATCTGTAGGTAGGGTGAGGGAAGATTGATTGGATCTGCTGGAGGGGGAGGGAGGAGGGGGTGCATATGAAGATTGTTGGACTGGTTCTCCTGAAGGATCCAGGAAAATGTTTCCTTCCCATTTTCAAACTTCCCTCCTTGAGTGATCGATTGATTTTTATTTCTTCCTTTAAATTATCCTTCTGTATACCAGTAGCATCTGGCCCACTGGGAGCATTATCCTTCTGTATAGTCTGGCCCACTGGGAGCATTATCCTTCTGTATAGTCTGGCCCACTGGGAGCATCCACTGGGAGCATTATCCTTCTGTAGACCTGTAATCTCGGGTCCACTGGGAGCATTATCCTTCTGTAGACCTGTAATCTCTGGTCCACTGGGAGCTTTATCCTTCTGTAGACCTGTGTATAGTTAATGGCCCACTGGGAGCATTATCCTTCTGTAGACCTGTATATAGTCTCTGGCCCACTGGGAGCATTATCCTTCTGTAGACCTGTATATAGTCTCTGGCCCACTGGCCCCACCCCCTCTCTCTTTACATTATTTTTCCACCCATACACCTCTCTCGATCCCAGCTTTCTGGCTTTTAGTTCTCGTGTTTTTCTCAATCTCCCCCTGTTTACTCTCCTTCCTACCTCTGGAATGATCTAACCCCTCAGGCACAATTTGACCCTTGCTGTTGTGGTGCCGTTAACCTCTCATCAAACAAACTGGGATTATTCTTCTGTAGACTTATCAAGTTATGCATAGGCCCCCACTAACTCAAACTTACAGGTTCATAGTTGCTTGTCATTGAATAAGGCCTAAAATCAATGTTTGTGTGCCCTATCTTGACAGAATTAAAACATTTCACTTTATTTCCAGACTGTTGGTTCCCTTTAATTTGCCTCGTTTTTATATCTCACTTCTGCTTTTTGTGTGATTTGGGATTTTCTTTCTCTCACCTAACACACTTGCTACAGGCAGGACAATTTTGTATTCTATCACAAGCTCTTGTGGGTTGCAGGCTTCATTTTTAAGCATATGGATTTTTAAAAGAAAGAAGAAAAAAAATGGAGGGCACAACAACTTTTTTTTTAGGACTAATTAAGATTTCCAAGCAATTTTGGACATAACTCGAATAGTAACCCAATATTTTGGACAAACTAGGTCTTGTTTGACCCCCTTCGGGTCCCAATGTAATTCTCACCCCTGCCTGTTGATGGAAACTCAATATTTTGGACAAATTAGTATTTTAATCCCATTCAGGTTCCAATGCAATTCTCACCCCTCCCTGTTGATGGGTCCGTTTGTGAGAACAAGTACCATTTTCAAAAGCAATACTTGCTACAAATACATTAGAGTTATATTATACATTAGACATTGCATGCAATTAAGTTTTCTCAAGGTTTAACATTAAATTAAGTTTAACAAATAGATTGATAAACAATTCTTGATGTGTTAATGTTTTTTCTTTAATAATTTGTTAGTTACAAGAGAAATTAATCTGATAAAGAGGGCTCCAAGGAAACTTGATGTTTCCAAGGGGCAATAATTTGTTAGTTACAAGAGAAATTAATCTGATTAAGGAGGACTCCAAGGGAATCTTGATGTTTCCAAGGGGCTGTCCGATCGGTAAAGAATATTACAACAGAAAATATATCTTTGGTAGAGTTGCTACAATCACGGAGAGTATACTATTTCCCCTCGCTTTATACCTCTGTTCAATGTTGCACATATATTACCCAAAACTTGCATCCCAACATTGGATTGTGATCGAGGGAAAATTGCAACTCAACGTTGGGTTGAGATCGATGGAAAATTGCATCCTAACGTTGGATTGTGATCGATGGAAAATTGCATCCGAACGTTGGATTGTGATTGATGGAAAATTGCATCCCAACATTGGATTGTGATCAATGGAAAATTGCATCCTAACGTTGAAATCCGAATGTTGGATTGTGATTGATGGAAAATTTCATCCCAACATTGGATTGTGATCAATGGAAAATTGCATCTTAACGTAGGAATGTGATCAGAGGGAAAATTGCATCCGAACGTTGGATTGTGATCAAGGAACAAAAAGTTGTGTATGGACCTTTTACAGAATGGAAAATGTATTCCCAGTGTCAATTTTTCCACAACAAATGTGTTTTTTTTTAATTTGTAATTCATGGAAACTGGGTTCGAGCCCGTCTGGTTAAGTGTTACTTTTCATTTTGCTTAGGGCCTTATTTTTCATATTGTCAAAGAATATTGGGTAGCTTGAGGACCTGGCAACCATTTCAAGGGGGAATAACAGACAAATCAAAAGCCCATTATAGGGGACTACACATCTTGATAAGGGAAGGTGGGAGGATTGCGAAGCCAAGAGTTAAATTGAACATCTGGGGACCCCATATAGGAGGTAAATTCTGAAGAGCAAAAAAAACATGTCCCCACCTATTTCTGTTCCAATTTTAACCGTTTTTGTCGTTTGTCAAAAGCTTGTGTCTTTTGGGACCCACCTTTTTTAGCACATTACTTTTCCTAATTTTTAAGGCCGTTTATGACCTAGGCCCCCTGGACGGCAATGGCCCCCTTCTGACAATCCCCCTCTCTGCAGCACTGGTTAAAAGTGTTCTGTGTTGTCCATAGGGAATGATGTACCTCAACACCTTTCAGTCAGTCACTTTGTGGCCTCAAGACTAAAATTGATATAATTACTACAAGAACACAACAGACAATTAAAAAAAAGAAGAGAGACTCGACAGCAAAATATCCTATTTACCACTTTCATTTTATGAATGTATGTGTCATTTTGACAATATTTCTTTTTTATGTTGGAAGTGATGTTTTTTTATCATAGAGCATTTTTTATACATTTTTTAAAGATGAAGAAAGTTATTCAAGTTTTACAATAGCAATGACATATATGCATGGTGCAAACTTACTAAAAACTGAAATCAATCACAATGAAAATTACTATATAAAAAAAAAAAAAATCCCTTCTGAACTTCGCTTTTTCTCATTACGCTCTATGCCAATATATCTGAAAGGTTTTGAACTTGACAAACTAAAAAGAGTTATTTGCACTGTATCTGAATAAAATGACAAAAACATGCAAGGTTAATTTGAAAATGACACTAAATAGTAACGTTTCCCCCAAAAAATGCATAAAAACATTAATACTGAATCCACAATTCTGTCACCAATAGTTACAGCAATAACATGGACATCAAAATAAAATGTATTTACCTCTATTTGAAATGGAACACTCTTAAGCAGGTATTATATCTTCCCTTCCTTCAGAAAAAATAAAATAAATTCTAAATGTTAGGTAATATGTCCAATCGCCAGTCTGGTATGTATGTGATACAACTATGGGCCCATAAGCATCAAACTTTATATCTTGCTCTTATCAGCGAGAGAAATAGAAATAGGTTTCACTAAATATCAGTACAACTATGAACCCGTATGATATTCACACTTGTGATGTCTTTGATGGTGTCCGAATATGGAAATCATAGGAAGACCTATAACTGCGTGACTTGTTGTAAAAACAATTGGAGTAAAGAAACAACCATGAAAGTGATACTTAAAACAAACCAGACTGACTTCTTTAAAAGAAAGCTTGTAAAAACTTTCCAGTCAGATATTTTTTATAAGGGTTATCATCCACTGAATAACTTCCATGTTCCCTAGGAGTGAACAGAATACTATTGATATGTCGATGAGGTTGGGGAAAAGGTGAACCTTCTCGTGTTTGCAACAAGAAGATACTGAAGATTTTTCTTCTTCAATGTTTCTTTCTCTCAATTTGTGGAAACAAAACTTCCTTTCACTTGCAGAAGAAATGAAAAATAAAATCTTGCAACAAGAGCAAGAATTAAAAACATGAAAAAATTTACCACCACACAAATTCTTGAAAAAAATTATTGAAGTGCTGCTATCCAAGAGGTTTCATTTAGTATCCAAATAATACGCTTCGTACTTTTGAAATTTTAATGAGTGCTTAGGCTACTGTAACTTTGGTAACATGCGAAAACAATATCTACATTGTGAATTGAAACAACCACAAGTTTTTTCATTCATTTTTGACATTTTAAAAAGTAAAGAAAATTAATACAAGAAAAATACACCACTAAAAAGTATGTTGTTAACAAATTAAACTGTACATTCAATTTCATTAACAAAAACTGCTGGAGGATGAAGTTTAAGATTTTTTAGGTGAAACTTGAATTAAGATGCTTCTTTCCAAACATTTGGCAGCAGTGTGTTGCTCATTCCATAATGCCCAGGTTTCTTCAATATCTAAATATTGGGTGAATGTTGTGTCATGTTCTTTATGCCTTTTACACCTGATGTTGTTTTCGCCCAGTTTTAATCCCTTTCTACAGTTGTGATTTAAAACTACTAAGAGTGGTTTTAATTTTTTCTCAAAAACAAGTGGCAAACCTACCAAAAACCTTGTTGACAGTTGAAGATATAACTTCTGCAAACACAACCAGCTGCTCATCTGCTAAATTTGTTAAAACCACTTGATCATCTTCTAAACTCAGTTAAAAGCTCTGCTGTAAATCTGCTAAACGCAATTAAAACCAACTGATCATCTGCTAGACTCTAGATAAAACCAGTGGTTTATCTGCTATAAACATGGTTAAATTGCACCACTTCCGAATAATGAAAGCAATCAGCTGATCAAATTCTGTAAGCTGATCAAGACCTATAACAGCTGAATGACAGCCGCTGATGCATTGTCAAAGGACAGATGATTATATGCCTTCGCCAAAACCACCATAGAAACAGGACCTGACCAAAAAGGCAGCTGTTGATCAACTGGAAAAACCACTTCATTGACTAAAGTACCAGTTTATTGACTTGGCCACAATCAACAGAGGCATACCACTTGATAAACTGGCAATACACTTGAGTTACCAGATTGTTGACTTAGCCAAAATCTAGTGGGCAGCAGTTGATCAACTGGCAGTCTGGCAATGACACTTGAGATACCAGTTAATTAACTTTGCTAAAATCAACAGAGGGCACTACCAATTGATGACTGGCAATACCACTTATGTACCAGTTCACCAAATTGGCTAAAATCAACAGAGGGCACCAGTTGATCAATTGGCAATACCACTTATGGGGCACCACTTGTACAACTGCCAAAATCACTTACAGCTAGGGGATACCAGTTAGTCAACAAACAAAGCCAGATAAATGGGCAAAAACTGATCAGTTTTTACTCACTATCTTTTTCTTCTTCAAACTGATAACCCCACAAATGGATAAAAAGCCACGTAGGAAGAATCTGCTCAACAGAGAAGAAGCAAGTGTTGCACTTCTACCACCTTTCATGTTGTTTTTACACACTACATAAGCCACTAGCTACTAAGTTTTTTTTGTATATATATATTTATTTTTTACAAGCAATTAAATTTCACACAAAAATTACATTCAAAGAAATCGCCATCTATGAACAAGTCATGTCTATGATAAGTCAAGAACAAAAATGGTTTTTATAACAATTTCTAAAATTACTTCTTTCAGGATCAAAGTTACTTCAACATATTACAAATGATTGGTTTTACAACTTAATTCCTCCAGCAGAGAGAGAAAAAAAAACACCACCACAATACCTTTGTATAACACTGAGTAGAAACTCCATTTAAACACCAAAAAGAAACCAAATTTGACTATACATATACATTAGATAATCTTAACAATCTTTTGTAACATGGTTTAATACCGACAAAATCTTCACAAAAAAAGTTTATTATGGTGCATCAAATCACTTTATACTACATTGAGAGCCAGCTCTTTCAGAACAATTCTTCTTTGACCTACCATACACACGAATAAATCACATCTGTTATTCAAAAGAAAAGAGAAAAAAAACACCGATGAACAGTTTTCCACTTTCCAAATCTTACTTTTTAAATAAAAAGAAATAACAATAGGATAATTTCAAATTTCACCATTTTCATTCAATTCAAATCAAAACCCCGACAAGAGCTAGGACTACACCATATTTTCATCAACAACAGATCAACACACAGAAATAACCTTTATTCAGAAAATGAATCAGAGGGAGAGAAAAAAGCTACTCTGAAATACCATATCTGAAAAATATTTTTCAATCAGAAATAACAAAATCCTTGAATTTGTGAATTTCACAAATTCTGCCTGCAGCACTGAAAAATATGTAATTTGCATAGATAATTGGAAATTTAAAGCCAGAATTGAATGTTCACTCTTAACCTTTTCATAAACAAAGAGCACATGATCAAATCATTCACTTGACATGCAAGGCTGATGCAAAACTGATCACAATCGATTAGGAAGTCCACCCACAGAATCCCTGATGTAAAGACGGAATGGAATGTTAATTGCTAGTCTGTGCTGTTCGAAATGATTTATTAAAAGGCCAGTTATTGTGTTCACGTAGAATTAAACAAAACAACTTAACGTTTCTGATTGGTTGAATTATTTACACAAATAAACAACAAGCCAATCACAAACCGCAGCGCAAGTGATGTCACTGGTTACATTTCAGACAACTCGTCACATGTCAAGTAATTTTGTTGAGACTTCAGATTCCCTTTAACATTCCAGAAGTATTTGGAGAAAGTGGGTACACCGGAGTTCAGGGTTGCAATGTTACTGGTACTGAGGAAACAAAATTATTCTTAAAATCTTCTTGAAAGAAATTCAGCAATCAGTGGCAGTGGGAGATGCCTTCTCTTGACCCTGATAGCAAAACAAGGAAATGGTGACCGATAGATAAAAAGTGTCAAGTCTCCCAGCTCATCTACAAGCTGAATAATCCATCTCTAATCACAGTGTAAGGACGTTATCATATTAAACCCAGAGCTCTCGTTAGAAAGATGGGCAGTGGATGTTATGTACCAAATAGGGGGCAATTCTCCAGCTGGGTACATGCGACAGGACTGTGAAATGCCCCTAGTAGATCCTAATATAGCCAAATTGTTGTGTAGTCAGATCGATCACAACATACAGAGGGAGACACTGACAACAAAGTTTGCAGAACAAAAACAAGTAATGAAAGAGCCACTATAAATAGTGGGAAATGAATTCTTGAGCAAGAGAGGGAAAACGAAAGACAACTGCAGGATACCAATTTACCAAAACTACAATCTTCTACTGGAACAGAAAATACACCAATACCATAAAAGTCTTAATTACACAATCTAAAGCAATAACAAAACCCCATTTGAACCCTACTGTTGAACATACCAGCATTACGTATAAAGCTAAGCATTCTGTAAAGGCTAACTTGTGGAAACATTTCTACCTCAAATTATGAATACTTACTTATTTTGATCATGCGAAAAATATAACAAGAAACAAGAAATACAAACATGATTTTTTTCCCAACAATATGACAGTACATAACATATTTTAGTCAGTAAGAATTGTTGCTATTTCTCTTTGCACATCTTAATACTTACTACATAAGAGAAAACTTGCACTGAATTAATAATTCTTCTTGAATTTTACAACTAATTTAGAAGAACAAACAGAAAATCATCCTGGAAAAAAAAGTATATACAAAATTTTACCAATACCCTCATGCATTCAATAATTAAAACTTTAATGTATGTCACGAAAAAATGTGTGAAACTATTGAAGAATAATGAATTTTAAAATCAATACAAATTTACTGTCACTGACCAGATAAATGGAAAGACCCAAGGATGGTTCTGCTTTCTTACAATACAATACTTTAAAAACAAAGATTTCTTATAATTATTATCTTGATTTAGGGTGTTTGTTTTTTAACTTAATGGCATTGAATTTCTAAAAGCAGACACCAATAAAGATTTTTTTTACTTTTTTTTTATTTCCCCTAACCCTTCTTATGCTGCTTTTCCCCAAAGTTTCTAAATTCTTCTTTTCCATTGGCCAAAGAGTTGATTTTTGAACTACCAACAATCTTTATATGTTCAGTCTGAATTTTCACAGACAATTTTGCATGATTCATGCAATTTTTACAATATATATCCATTAAACGGCCTAACAATCAATATCAGTCACATACTATCTTTTCTTGATAACATCTCTCCCAACCTTTTTGAAATGCCCTGATATGCAACTTATTCATAATCTTAAAAACCTTTTTTAACTGCAAAGTTCTGACCTCTTCAACCTACTCTTATCTAGCTAGTTCCACTTCCTTAGGACACAATCCAATTACAGACAGACTTCAATGATCTTATTCTAAAGGTCATCTTTTTTTTCAAAGCTATTTTTGAGCCAGGATTTCAATAGAATTGTTTCTTGGATCATGTGCTAAATTTGAGTGTAAAACATTACTTCCCCAGAGTTATCTGATCAAAAGGCCTTTTTTTGTCTTTTTATTTTTTACTAACATTTTTACCTAACCCTTAATAATATACCAACAAAATTCAAAACTACCTAACTATTTATAAAAGCAAAATAATAAAAGCTGTTTACATATAAAATGCTTCTGAATTGCTGGTACTAAACCGACATGGCTCCCCTCTTTTGTGGGTTGTCTCAAAGCTAAAGGATTTAATGAAATAAAAGGGTGAAATTTCAAAGTTTTATTACAGAAAAAGAAAAAACAGGTAAGTTTCAAGGGCAAAGCTTTAAATAAGGATAAATATTTGGTTAACTATTTGCTAGGATACAAAGTAACACTCCAATAATAAGTGCATGATGCATTTAGGCGAAAGCAAAAAGGGTCAAATTTTAAGCAAAAGCAAAAAAACAAAACAGAAACAACCCTGAGTGAATCTTTTATCAACTGCATATAGGTGATGTGTCTTAGGGGGTTATTTTCATTCTTACTTCTTTACCACAACAAACGCACACCCACAGAAATCCTTTACACAAACCAAACTCAAAGTTTCTAAAGTCCTCTTTTATTTTCACTGAATTTTTGTTTCCAAGAACCCAGAATACAACCTGCAAACCAAAGTTCTTTTTTTTTCTTCAACAAAGCATGTCTTTTTCACAAGCATAGTCAAGTTTATCACAAAACAAGTCAGTTTGTCACAAAACAAGTCAGTTTGTCACAAAACAAGTCAGTTTGTCACAAAACAAGTCAGTTTGTCACAAAACAAGTCAGTTTGTCACAAAACAAGTCAGTTTGTCACAAAACAAGTCAGTTTGTCACAAAACAAGTCAGTTTGTCACAAAACAAGTCTTGTTTATCAAAAAAAAAGAATTGTTTGTCACAAAACAAGTCTGTTTGTCACAAAACAAGTCTGTTTGTCACAAAACAAGTCTGTTTGTCACAAAACAAGTCTGTTTATCACAAAACAAGTATTGCTTATCACAAAACAAGTCTTGCTGATCACAAAACAAGTCTTGCTTATCACAAAACACACCATGTCTTCCACAAACAATGTCCACTTTCCATGCATCAATTCAAAACTGCAATAAATATCATTTTTACAAACATATTGAACTGGATGATTTGTGTAGTAACTTGCAGACCCTTTAAATAAAACCCCTGTATTAAAAACAAAAATAGTAATAATCTGATGCCATGAAAGGTATTGATTGATTGATAAGCATAAAGGTGTATGGACCTAGATTCTTTGAAAAATGAAATGAAAAAAAAAAAAAAAAAGAATCCACTCATTCAGCTACTAAAAGTGCTTCTTTAAATGAACGAGGCATCATTAGAGGCTGACGCATCATTGGATACAGATTACCTCAAAATGCATTCTATTGAGGTTACAGGTGCCAAGGCAAATATTTTTTGCTTAGTGACACACTCTTGAATAAAATACTTAAATGAATATGATATCCACTATATCTTGAAAATAAAAGCAGATAAAAATAAAAAAGGGCACTAAACCCATCCTTTTTGGTAGAATGTAGGTCCATACATTTTTGGGCTTGCTAAAGTATCAACACACATCCACGCCACACACTTCAACAGTATATTTGAGATTCCCATGGGTGGACGTATTCAAAGGTGGTTATAATGAACCGAAAACAAGCAGGTTCATTTCATATGAAAGAGGATTACAAAGTAACAGAAATAATCTTTCCAGGTTACAAAATAGGCCACACCCACCATAGCAATGTGGTAACTAGGTGGGGCAAACAAACCTAAAATCCGCAATTATACATGGCAAATGCATTGACATTTGGATGTTCATGTGGCCTTTCCGCAAGCTTTGATCCATTTATGGCACTTATCAGGATTTTTTTAGTTTTTAGCAAAAGAAATTCAAAAAAACTTGCTAACTATTCTGGAAAACGGGAATAGGATTAACAAAGCCCGAAGTGGGCTCGTAAGCGCATTTTTTGTTCACCATTTTTTGCTGTCACTCGATCGGCCTGAGTGCAGAAATTTGTTTTGGACAGTGTGTGCATTGACAACATGAGCGACACCGCTAGCTAGCTGTACTGTATCAGTACCGCGTAGGGTGTTTGCCCCCACTTAGTTACACAGATTTTGTTGCTAGGCAAATTTGTGCGGTGATTGGTGAAAACAAGCTGTCAATTATTAAACCCAGAGAGGTAATTTAGGACAAATACACAAGTTTGATGTTCTACCATATTTGTGTGGAGCATACAGTGACATCACATCATCAAAAGTAAATATTTCTGATGACTAGGTGAATGGTATCGTTTGAATTATACGATCAATTTTAAAGTAAAACAAAAAATATTATTTGTGACTTCTTTTATTTAGTTTACTTTTTAAAGAAAGTAATCTTAAATATACTCATTTGTCCCCATTATAGCTGCTTATGGCTGTACTAACAGCTGGCGAAAGTGTACATGCTGTACCTTCAAGAGCACCAAGGCTCGAGAAAGGATACAAAAATTGAAGAAAAGGGGGTCGGGGGTGGACAATTTTAAGTAAGAACCTTAATATGACAAATCTCTGACCATGTCTTTTACGTCCCATCAGTACCCAATTACTTTCTGAATAGCCATTAAAATGTAACAGAAGAGTGCCTTGTGACAAAGGTTGAACAAACTATCTGAGATATGTTATACACTTTATTTTTATTTCATATTATGCAAATCTTATGCAAATTTAGAAATGTTATTCATACCGCTTCTCTTTTAATTTTTTTTAGAAATACAATTTTTGTACGACAAAAAAGATTAGAGATTTTTTGGTAAAATGATAACTTGTAGCTGGAATAACCTTTTGAAAAATATGACTTGTGCATGAGTATGTTTTAAGAGAGTTACTTCAAAGACAGGTCAGGATTTTAAACGAATGTAATTTTTCTGCAAATTTGTCCATAAGGCTCCACAAAAGCTGCTATTGGCCAAACCACAGCTGGCTGAAGTGTAGAAATAGTTTCTTCAAAGATGGACGACATCTATCAATCACATCCATGAGAGAACCAATCTAATCCATTAAAAAAAAATCACTTCTTATGCAAGTGTTATAAAAAAAGTATAAAAAAGGGGGGTGCATCATATAAAAAAAATTCACCTACAAACATAAATGGCGGGCTACATATACGTAAAAAAAAGAAGGAAACTTTTGGATACCCTTTTAAAGCAAATGAAGGGCTGGACCGCAAAAGTGGAGTCATGTGACCTAATTGTGTGGATTCATTATTCTCTCAAGTAACTAAGATGGAGATCTAATACATCAACCAAGCAACATGGAGATAGCACTGCATCCCGCCAGTTGCCAGTACAATATTCGCAACATTATATACATATTCAACTACCTAATGAATCAACCAAAATTACAGTTAACAATTCTTTGGAGAAGAGAGAAACAGAGAGAGAAAAACAAAGCAATCAAAACAATTCATACAATATACATGCAATACCAATGTTAAAGTGGAAGCTCAAAGAACACAAAGCACCAATAGGCATGTAAAGACAGTCAGTCATTGATACAGCGATCTGGTACAGGTTCCAGTATCAGGTCATTTTTAAGCAGAAATATATGGAATTTACAACCAGATTTTATAAGACAATCCCCCAGATTGGGAAAAATGTTCTGAATTTCCAATAACAGGTAAATTTTTCCAGAAACCTTTGAAAGTGAAGCAGTAAGTTTTATTTTGCTCATTTTTGAAAAATCTCAAGTATACTCTTCCCCTTAATTTTAAAGGCATGTAAAGAGAGTCAGTCATTGATACAACGATCTTGTACAGGTTCCAGTATCAGGTCATTTCTAAGCAGAAATATATGGAATTTACAACCAGATTTCATAAGACCATCACCCAGAATGGGAAAAATGTTCAGAATTTCCAATAACAGCTAAATTTTCCCAGAAACCTTTGAAAGTCAAGCAGTATGTTTTATTTTGCTCATTTTGGAAAAATCTCAAGTATACTCTTCCCCTCAATTTTCCATGGCTTTAAC
Source organism: Chiridota heheva (assembly GCA_020152595.1). NCBI lineage: Eukaryota > Metazoa > Echinodermata > Holothuroidea > Apodida > Chiridotidae > Chiridota > Chiridota heheva. The sequence goes on from JAIGNY010000022.1 coordinate 220,646, forward strand.
CGCAGGATCCTTAGCATTTTCTAGATACGCAACTGTGCACAATATCCAAGGAAAAATGGTTACCCTATGGCAAAAATCTATGACAAGGTCCAAAATGATTGGGTACCAAAATGATGATGATCGAAAACGATGTGTGATGCCAACATACACTGCAACTTTCCTATTATAGCTGAATAAAAACAAAAATGCACAATGGTGCATACACAAGGTCTTAATGGTTGTGCGACTCTTGTGCAAGTTCCACGATAGTATACCACAGCTTAACCTACAGCAAAATGCCAAGACAAGACCTTCTGCAAAGTACCGTTGACAATACCTGTGGTGTATCATTTAAAAAAAAAAAGTGGTGCCATCAACGCTTTAAAATGTTGCACCAACAAATACTGAAAGATGGTAAAGCATGTCATGATGATGTACCATAACAAGATCCAAGGTGTCATTTCAACATCGTGGATGGTGACCAAGAAATAGTCCAAGGTGGCATACCACAAAAAGATCCTGATTCACAAAAAAGCTTTCAATCGAGATCAAACAAAAGATGGGATTGATAATCAGTATTATTTTTTACCAGATAGGAGAGAAATCTGCACAACTTTTTTCAGTTTCAAACCCTTCAAAACAGCTGCATGCTATCAATTACATGTAGTGCTGTCACAACATGGCTTTATTACTTATCGATTATTTTGAAGCAAAATATCGCAATATATTGGTATATCGCGATACTTTTCAAGAAGAAAACTGACTCACAACACATTGTTAATCACTAACGTTATTTTATGATGATCGCAAGAAAAAACAATTTGCAGATCGAACAGACGACATGATTGCGTGGCTATTACGTTCATCACGCATGTTCAGCCAACGTGACCATGAATCATCAAAGTGAGAGCCTGAGAAGCATGTTCTGGGCCAACTTTTCGCTCTTTTTGCTAACTTTTATCGTTGGAGCATGTCAGCATGGGGTGAGGGAGTGTGATTTTAATTATTTTTTAGTTTTAGTTTTTTTTTTTTAAGTAATGTTTCACGATATTTTTGCACGTTTTAATGGCCTGAACTTTGACTTTTAAATTTAATACTGTAACATTAGAATTGGAACATAGGAAGTAGCCTAGCCTAGTTGCACGGCAAATTTCTTAGTCAAGTATTAGTTTTTTTGTATCGCGATATGTGATTGAAAGGCATATTTTATGTCGTTGGGAAAAACAGATATCGCGATAATTGACATGTCATGACAGTACTAATTATATGAGATACACGCTGCCATGAGATACAAGCTGCACTTGGCAGTATAACGCTCAGGTTCTAACCCTGGAGCATAACCTCTGTACCAGCAAGGGAGTAAATGTTTTTGTTTTTTTCTTACAAAATTCAGAGAAATCCGGTCACGTTTTATTAAAAACAAAATTACCATACCAAAAGATCTTGATGGCAGTGTGGTAAAGTTTTGGCTTACCATCTAAAACTACCACCCCCTGAATCTCGGGCAAGTCTCCGGCCAATACTCCACAACTGGTTAACAAAATAATCATGGACACCTTGGATGTAAATATCCTAGGTGGTCTGTTGGGACATTGTAAACATTGGTAAAATCAATGATGGAGGAAACGAAAAGAATAAAAGTATTGATACTACGACTTAAAAGGAGTACAGAAAAGCACTTTTAGTGATATGAATGACCAGCCCAAGTGAAATGAATGACCAGTGCAAGTAAAATTAATGACAAAGTCAAAAGATGAAAAATATTTGCGTATGAAGGTTTCATCCTTGTTGTATACAAAATAGGAATCCCTCAATCTTAATTTTTGATGGACTCCCTCATGAATTGGTACAGTGCTACCTTAACAGGACTAAATGCACTTAACTAGCAGGCTATTCAAACCAAAAGACTGCCATAGCCAGAATAATACACTGCATCTACCACAGATAGGAATATTTTGAAATAAAACTTTCCTTACAAAAAATATCCATACAAGACAAACTATGACTGTTACACCCACAGATGCCACAAAAACGACCAGTATTTTCATACACCAATTAAGCATTATTTCCACAAAAATTCCACACACAACTTCCAAAAAATAAATGTTTTAGAAACTCCACAAAATAGGAGTTATATTTTTTGCACTAAAAAGAACTTTTCTCATGAAGAAATTTTTTTATCTTATAATCTGAACTCAAAAAATTTCTATATTTACTTATATTTACATGTAAATGTGCAAAAAAGAATAAAGTTCACTTAATGCTCTTTTTTTGTTTTTTTCAACTTACAACTTAAGCAAGAATATACCCCTAGTTACCAAAATATACCTTTGTTCTAGTATCTTACACCACATCATACAATTATAACTTTCCAAAAAAAATTGATCACCTTGAAGAAGGAAAAAAAAAAAAAAAATCAAATAAGAAAACTAAAATGATCATGGATTAGAATGATGTAATCCTACAACACACACCCAATGTTACTCAGCAATTAAGGAAAAATCTTCTAAAGGACCTCGCTAAATCAATGTCCTTCCCAAAAATCTGTTTATTATAACCAATGCCATCATTGTTACCACAAACTTTCAAGTTGAACACAAAACTATAGGTGGTACAAAAGCAATTTAAATTTGACCAAACTGGTATCTCTGTCAAAGTGAGATGCTTCCCTCTTTATTTGTTCTTGGTTTATAATAAAAGCATTTTCAAACCCAAAACCTAGAAACGTGCAAACCAATCAAATAATTTATTTTGTATCTTGAGAATATTTGAAGGACTTTATGGAGGTAAAATCTTCAGACAGAATCACTTCTTCTTTTAAACAATGGTACTTTTGTTGGGGTCAAGTAGGTGCTCCCTACCTGAGATTGCACCAGAACTTTTGTGTGTACATGCACCAGAACTTTTGTGTGTACATGCACCAGAACTTTTGTGTGTATATGCACCAGAACTTTTGTGTGTACATGCACCAGAACTTTTGTGTGTACATGCACCAGAACTTTTGTGTGTAAATGCACCCAAACCTTTGTGTACATGCACCAGAACTTTTGTGTGTACATGCACCAGAACTTTAGTGTGTGTACACGCAACATAACTTTTGTGTGTACATGCACCCAAACCTTTGTGTACATGCACCAGAACTTTTGTGTGTACATGCACCAGAACTTTAGTGTGTGTACACGCAACATAACTTTTGTGTGTACATGCACCAGAACTTTTGTGTGTAAGTTGTTTGCATTACCAGATTCTCTTGGACATATAATAGGAATCAAAATTACTGTTCCCCCAAGCATTTTTTCTGGGACATAATATATACCAGTTCACAGTTCCAGTCTGCTCATGTGCACAAGTACGTTTTACCTTCCAAGATGCAAGCAAACAAACCAGATGAGCGTACAGCAAGTAAACATATAAAGAGCGCACAGCAAAATACGCTCTTGGTACACACGTAGTATTATTGCGCGTCGTTTAGAAATACGCACATTGTACATGGCCTAAGGTTATAAAATCTGCCCAAAATTTCATCTTCTGTAGGCTTTCCTGATGACCTAATATTACCTAGAATACCAAAACTTACATAGCATATTAAGAAAGTAAAAAAATTGAAACGACAGAATTTTAAATAAAGTGACTTTAACAAAGAATTGGTTGTATAAGAATTTAAGGGCACAGCACTCCTTTGATTCTGTGTATTTGTAGGATCAGCAATCAGCTCAGAATTTGAGAAATGAGTCCTTATTTTTTCATCCGTTTTCTAAGCAATATGCAAGAATGGATAAAACCACAATGCAGCTTCTTTGTACTTTCTTTTTCTACTGCAATCATCTCCTAAAAGATATTCCTTCAATTTTAAGTAAATGTGACAAGGCTTGATAACAAATGTGACAAGGCTTGATAACAAATGTGACCAAGCTTGATAACAAATGTGACAAGGCTTGATAACAAATGTAACCCAGAAAGAAAGAAAAAATGTGAGAAGTGGCTAAAGCCTAATGCTTTTGAGGACAGAACTAAAACAATCACCTAAAGAAACCCTGTACAAAATCCTTACATTTCTAATGTGATCGTTAAAATATGTTCCCAAATTTACAAAAAAATCATACAATTTCTTATCGGATAAGTGAGATTAATTATTAGCTAAAGTGTAGGAAACTGAGCCATTCTTTTAGAGGGTCTTTTCGACACTTTAACCATTGTATGAGAATTTTTTTTCTTCTATGATTAAAACTATCAACATTTCAGAGCATTTCTCATTTATTGCAACTAAATATGTTCCAAAATTTTGTCAAATAAAATATACTGAAGGGCAAGTCATTCATTCTAGTCTTGAATGAACTTTAAGAGGATTTTTGATTTACTAAATGATATCAATTGTAAATAACAAAGTTGACTAAATACAGGAAAATATATTTTAAAAAGATTCAATGTTTATACACAAAGACCTAAAAAAAAAAAAAAATTTGCTTTATAAGCTTCAAATATCTTACGATAATATTTTACTGTAAACAACTAGTGGAATGATTGTTGTTGAAAAGTATAATAATAATTAAACCTGTATAAAACAGGTAACAGCGATTGAAATACTTCTTATAGTATTAGTTCAGTGGTCAAGCATGTTTATCTTATATGAAAGACGACTTCAAAAGAATTGAAACAGTGAAGAAAGCATTCAAAAATCTCATTCCATTTAGGAGATATTTAAGTTTAAAGTGTGATATCATTTGTGTAGAAATGACTGAAATCAGACTAGTTGTGATGTTATAGCCTCAAATTCCTCAAAGTCTTGATGTATTCTATCATATTTTGACCAATGATTGTGCGGCTTAAAAACCATGGGACATGTCAAAAAAGTAATTAAACTGAATCTAGGAAGGGTATTTATAAAAAATACCACCTGAAGAAAATTTGAGGGAAAATAATTAAAATAGTGAAAAAATTAAATAAACCTTCTTTAAAATACATAAAGACTGAGGAATCTGAGGCTGTGACATCACAATTAATCTGATTTTTATCATTTCTACACAAATAATACAAAACTTAAACTTAATTATCTCCTTAACGGAATAAGATTTTGCAATGCTTTCTTCACCATTTTGTTTCTTTTGAAGTCCTCTTTTATATGAGATAAACGTGCTTGACCACTGAACTAATCCTTAAAAAAAAAAAAAAAACCTTAAAAATGGCTGAATAGATTTTCACCATACAAAAAAAAAAACACTTCCCTTTCTGATACATATCTTTCAAAGTCATATCACCAGATGACCTTAATAAGCAGTCTTCCCGACATGAATCTCATCAAATTTGTGACATAAAAAAACTGCTTTGAGCTATCAAAACACTAAACACAAGCATGATGAAGAAAGAGGGCCTTCCTCAATAAAATTAGACATTTCCAGAATCTTAACTTCCCTTTAAATATTTTACACACTTTTATCTCCCCAAATTTATGGTTTCCTTCTTAAACATGTTTATTCCACTTTGTGGAATATTAACACTCCTAAACATGAAATAAACAAGGTGTGTACTTATCTGAAATCAAATAATTTGCTTCAAAAGAGCAGCCACCTCAATGTTGCCAATTGCAGTATTCCCCAGAGGCCAGGCATCCTATACATGGAGTACCAATTTACTCATTTTACTTTTCTTCATAGGAAGAAGCAGCAGCCCTGACATGACGGTCACACACACTGACATCACCATGTGATAGCTTTCTGACGCACCGTAAGATGGCCTCACGCATCGCCATGTGACAATTTGACCCAGCAATAGGTCATAGTCTCACATATTACTATTCAATTATTAAATAGTAAGAACCAACACCATGTGAGACACAACCACCATCTGGTAGGTACTACAACACCTTGATAAACTGTCACCTATCTGATACCCATCTTAGAACTACTCTGTGCAAGAGAATCTTGCAGCAAATCCACACTGTTCCTATACCACTCAAGTAAGTGCCTGCCAACTACAGCAAGCTATGCAGCTATAATTTGGTGTGACCTTTTTCACAAAAATTGCACGACTGCACAATTGTGGTGTTGGAATGCCACCAACATGCCCACTTTTCAGTGACAATCCCCTCTGCCACACATCAAACCAAGGATCTTATGAAAACCTGTCAGCATAAGATGAAATGATCTCCTGTTACATAATAGTTGTTATCTATTATCTGTACGGTCATCGTCATTTGACATGCAAACATATCAATGGTGCGGGTACCAATAAACATCTTCATGTTACCACCTGGTGGCAGGGGCAACACACTGTCCATCCTTAAATTCCTTCACCCCATCTTGTTGTAACATTTAATCTACACCACTATGCCAGGGGACTTTTATCATAGATCTTTTAGAATCCAAGCAACCCCTGGTAGCCATGCATTGCAGGATAATTATCAATAACCATTCCTGAAATTTCAACAGTTGTGATCTTTACACTTGATTAAATTCATTTCTTTCACAAAGAAAGGATGTAAGGAGCAAAAGCACCCTCGCCCTTAACACATAAAAGATTGAAATAGAACCAGTGACTCGCACATTCAACAAATTTTGTATCAAGATCTATCTGTCCCTTTACAACGCTCCACTGATATTTGTCTCCCATGATTTATTCTGTTATATCAACCCATTTAAGTCCTAAAATACTTGAATTTTTAAAGTATTTCTGAACAAATTTATGTTTGTACTTGAGCAAACACACACACACACTCAGGTAATAACCTTCCCTTGTTACAATGGCCTACAAATCTTGGAACGAACATACCAAAATTACTTTCTCCTCTGGCAAACCATAACTCTTGGCCTCAAATTATCTCCATGCGCCTTACATTACAGTTGCCTTCCCACATACACCAACAAAAGTTAAGCAAACTAACACTGAAAGGCAAGACCTAATTACTTCAAGTGATTTTTCCATTACAGGATACCTGAAAACTTTTCATCCTTACCTTCAAAAGAATTACAATACGTGGGAGTTCTGTGCACATAAAACACATTCTCTTAAACAAGAGCCTACACTAAACAGATTTTGCCTGCAACATTTCTCTGCCTCACATGGGAAGGGCAATCCAGCAATGGCTTTGTGAATAAAGGTTTTTCAACCAAAGGTTTTTTAACCAAAGGCTTTTCAACCAAAGCTTTTCGACCAAAGGCTTTTCAACCAAAGGCCTTTTAACCAACTTCTTTCCTTGTGAAACTTCATGGCACTGATATCCAGAGGCTCCGTTTCTTCTACCATCATCCCAAGTGCGTTATTTCCTGAAACATCACCTAGGAAGTCTGCTACTGGCTTCACCCTTCAGGTCCTCAAATTACACCTGAATATGAAAGGTTCTTCCCACTAATGAAATCAAGGCTGTCCCATAAAATACATCTTTGCTTAAAATATATTCAAATGAGTTGCTTCTTCCTGAAAATATAGCAAGCTCAATGGCAGCTTTCTGCCTTAGCTCTGATAAGCCCATTCCCTTTCAAAATCTTCTTTGGCAAAATCAAGCTAAATAATAGTTATTTTAAAATCTCAGATTTGCGCTGAATGTGAGCAAGTTGACAAATTTGAAGCAATCCTCTCTCTTTAAAACAAAGGCACACGAGTAAGTATTCAACTTCCACTTGAGGTCCACATGATCCACACTTCACATGCTCAATGCAACAAAACAGCAACTTCTGAATTCTTGTACATCCAACAAACACTTGTAGATGATCTCTACCCTCCATGTCACTTAATCTGCCATATCAACAGCAGAAGCTAAACAACAACACAACAGTGAGTTAACTTTTCAAATCAAGCAAATGACAAAAGAAGCATGCTTCTTTCAACTTTGTAACAACTTCACCTAAAGTGATATTCCTGCAATGAATGGATCAAGCATGCATTCCCTGTGATCGATTCTGATCGTCTCACGACTACGAAATCCACTTTGCCAATTAGAGGAACATTCTCATAAGTTAGGAGTGTCATTGGAACTGTGTTTACTCCTACTACCGGTGGTAATGCTATTTCAGGAGTCTTTTCTAACCACAATCTATGATAGCAGCTTCAAATAACTTTCATCATTTTACATGTCCATCCATAACACATTCCGACCAAAATTAGCAGCTATGGCAAAAACTTTCAGGTTTTTCATCCCAATAATCTCCAATCGTGATCATATATTTTCAGTGATCAATTCAAATATTTCATTTATCCATTTTTTTATATATATTTTTTCTCCTCCAAACTTGCAGCACCTTTGAATCAAAATTTATACAGGTTTTGCAGGAGGGGTGACTTTCCTTCCATACATTTCCCGATGATTATTTGACCTCACATCCCCATTCATCTCCCCCTTTCGGTACCTTGGACGATCTCGCTGTCTGTCTCTATCACGTGGGGGTTTGGGGGCAGAGTTTGATCTTGAATCCTGTCTAGATTCTGATCGATTGTCTGTGCGAGAGTCTGTTTTCGTATCTGATCCTTGTTGCACTGAATGATTGCTTCGTTGGGACTGAGAGGACTGGCTACTCTGTTGTGGGGTGGGGCTAGTGGCACTAGGTTTTTCAGAAGAATTGGCATTTTGTGAGGTTGTCTGGGTTGATTCTGTAGCATTCACCTGGTTAGGTGGTTTGGGCTTGCTGATGACCTGGGCGTAACTCAGACGAGCAGGAATATCCTTTGAGACAAAGAAAAAATAAAGATGATAATAAACGATTAGATAAAAATAACCTTAGAAAATGTGTGCAAAGTCAATGCCGTAGAAAGTATTTATTTTACAAGTATGACTTTGAACACCTTACTTGTGAAACCTTAAAATTGGAGCCACTGAACATTCTAAATATTTGTATATGTATATAAACAGCACTTACTGTATGAGATGTTTCTTTAACTACTCAGAACCAATAATAAAAGTTTAATGCCACCGTTCTCTTAAAAAATGTTGATAATTCTCAGCACAACAAATGAAACCTTTTTAACATATGGTAAACGGAAAACCATGCTTTTAAAAATCACAAAGCCAAGCAAAAAACTCACAACTGGCTTCTTCACAGAAGTCCCTGAGGCACTTGAAGATGTGGATGACATCACAGTTGGTGTTGCCGTAGAAACAGTAGTGGATGTACACACTGCCACAGAGGTGGTGGCAGAGGATGTGGGTTGGGCTGAAGTTTGTAATGAATGAGTTGGTCTGTTGACTGCTTCTTGCTGCTTGTGGTTATTTTCCTCCAGATCCGTTTGAGTGGCAACTTGAATTTGTGCTTGCCTAAAAAGAAAGTACAAAAGTATGGTTACATCATATGTCATTATGAGTTTTTAATCTAACGCATATCAACAAATGATCTAAATAGTCCTTTTTCATAACATCAAAAGTTTGTGATACGCTTGTCTCTACAACACCTAGATAGACAAGAGAATACTTAGTGTAAATTCACGCCCACGATATATTAAAGAACTAGTGAGTTATACTTCATCAAAATTAGCTGTTAAAGAATATCAGTCGTTGACCCTCAAAACCCAAGTTCATCTTATATGAAAGGACTTCAAAAGAAACAAAATGGTGAAAAGCTTCAGAACTCTTATTCGTTAAGGAGATATTCAAGTTTTAAGTTTGAGAACATTTGTGAAGAAACGACTGAAATCAGACTAGTTGTGATCTGATAGCCTCAGATTACTCGGTCTTTATGTATTGTATCATATTTTGTCCTGCAAATTTGTGGCTTAAAAATCAAGAAATGTGTTAAAAAAGTAGTATAACTGAATCTAGGAAGGCTATTTATAATATACCACCTAAAGAAACTTTTGATAAAAAATAAATAGTAAAAGAATTAAACACTCTTTAAAATGCCAACTTTCCATAGTAGACTTACTATACCAGTCGTTTCTACACAGATGAGACAGGAGCATTAAACTTGAATATTTCCTTAACGGAATAAGATTTTAAGATGCTATCTTCACCATTTTGTTTCTTTCGAAGTCCTTTTTCATATGAGATGCACATGCTTGATCACCTGGCTAATCCTTTAATATTTCCTTAACGGAATAAGATTTTTGAAGGCTTTCTTCACCATTTTGTTTCTTTCGAAGTCCTTTTTCATATGAGATGCACATGCTTGACCACTGGGCTAATCCTTTAATATTTCCTTAACGGAATAAGATTTTTGAAGGCTTTCTTTACCATTTTGTTTCTTTTGACATCCTCTTTTAGGTTAGATGGATGCTTGACCACTGGGCTAATCATTTAAGGACTGTTCTATCAATAATTTGATGCTCTTTGCCATATGTATGATAGGGCAAGATATCACTCATCCATAAACGATAAAACATCGTTACTACAAACATCTTCAAAAAGTGCTTTACCTTGAGACAGGTTGATGCGAAACAGGAGCAGGCGGAGCTGTTTCCTCCTTCTTATCACTTGCACTAGGGTTACTCTCAACAGAGTTTGCTGAACTGTCCTTTAATGATGGTAACAAGGTAGGTGGAGGGGGCGGAGGAGGGGGTTGTTTGGGCTCAGGCACCTTAACCGGGGGTCTCTGAAAGAGGCAAAAATAAATATGAAACCTTTCGAGTATGATATAACTGACAGATACACAACTTTGTAAGGTGTGATACTTTTGTAATCTTAGGGTGGAAATAATGATCTCCAATGAAAATTTCAAAATATTTTATCTAGATAGGCTTGCATCAAGAGCTACATGTTGTACAATGATTTTCCAAGCAAGATTAGCAATCCACAATACACAATTTATCTCAGAAGTAAATATTACTTGATTTAAATAAATGTAAAAAAAAAAAAAACACTGCCAAATTTGTCTTAAACACAAGCAGAACACAAATTTTTCTGATGCCTGACTATTTTAAATCAAACACTAAAATTTTCCACCCAAAAATTGATTTTCTGCTTGTTCTGTATCTGACTATCCGTACCATATCAACTTTTAACATTTTAACCAAATAACAATTTAAAGACATTCAAGAGCCTCCGAGGTAGTACAGGTGTTTACGTCCCTATCTCAAGAGCTTCGGGTATATAGAAATGTCTAAGGCCATTTCGTAAACCAGTTGTGAATCAATCATTGGTGAGGACCGGGGAATTGATCCAGAGATGATAAGCTTGCCAAGCTGGTGCTATGACTGGAGGTCTCACAAGAGCTCAGCTTGAAAAGGGTCCAAATACTATATATACCTTGATGGGATCTTTAACACCTTTGACGATATCCGCCATGGGTGTGAAAGATTGCTCCTCGTCATCCTTGGATCCGTCCTCCTTGGACACCGATCTTCCCGGAAGAGGAGGAAAGGCTGAGAAATCAGGAGGAGGCGGGGGACTGGACTGAAGATTCGTCTCCTCTTTCTTCTGACTGGTTTTATTCACAGATGACGATCTTGTGTCTTCTCGTCGTCTGCCCCGGTACCCTGAACCACCACTGAGATTTCTTCTGACAAAAAAAAAAAAAAAAATCCATTTCATAAATAAAGTAGATCAATTAAATGGATATGCTTTCAATTTGTAAATTGTTTGCATGAGGTTCTAGTAACAAAGTTCACACTGGTCTCATAGTCCAATCAGTTCCAACCATGCATGGACCAACTGGTTCCATCCCCACCCCCTACACAAAAACATAGAAAATCAAAAAAGACAAGAAATTTTATTTGCAATTTTCTACAGTTTAAATGGATATATTTGTCAAACAACTTATTTCAAATTGGTCCGGAAGCAATCATTTTTAAATGGGAGATGCTTAACTTTGTTGCATTTATGGAAAAGATAGCCAAATCTGTGACTACTTATAATTCTCAAAGCTCATAATTGCTATTTTCAAAGCACAATTTGCAAAAACACAAATGCAGTATAATAAGGTGGTAAAGTCTTCTTACAATAGCGACAAAAAAACATTATATCTGAAAAAACCTTAAAAAAAAGCCGTTTAAGGGTAAAAGACAAACAAGATCCTTAACCAGATTATGCATGTACATGTAAATAGATCATGGGCTGAATATAAACAAAAATAGCAAGTTCGATGACCCTTCAGAGCATTCTCCCCTTCCTTGAGGAACTGTACCTCAAGCCCTTAAAATGTATATGTTCACGCATACATTAATACTCGTATACAATTACATCTTTTAATCATAATATAAAACAACAAAATGAAACGTAACATGATAAGTATCAGTGAGAAGTCACCCTGCAATTATTCATGTAATTAGCATATCACAAAGACATCAATATCAACCTAATGCTAATGACCTTGAAATACTTCCATGGAATTTCATTTCTATGTGTCTGATAGAGAAAAATTTAAGAGATTGGTACAAAAACCATGATGATATCTTATTCCTAGAAGAAGTTGTTGAGCTTTAAAGAGTTTTCTTACCCGCATAAAAATGACTTTTGTACTAAGTCCAAGTGAGCACTCCCTGTACTAATCTTTATGTATTTCTTTAAAAAATAATCACCAATTTTTCATAATTCAAATATAAGTAACAGATTGGTAAATTTTGTTGTAAATTTTATTCTACGCTATTCTTAATAATTTTTTAAGAAAAAGAAATGTTCCCAATCATTTAGAAATATGAAATTAATTTTCAAAGAAATACATAAAGAATAGTACAGAAGTGCTGTGATGACATCATCAGACTCAGACCAACAATCTTTTACACAGACAAGAAAAATATTTAAATTTTAATAACTTCTTGTAGGAATAAAACATTAACTTGCTTTCTTTTATTGTCTTCTATCAAATATATTAAAATGAATTTCCATGGGAATATTCCTTTTAAATCTTTGTTAAAAAAAATTCTCCAAATATAGAATTTACAAAAGGTAAATGCAGTATAATAAGGTGTTAATGCCCTTACAAATTAGGTGACAACTTTTTCACATAATCACTGATAAGAGAGAGAGAACTCTGAAAGTGCAATTCAAGGGTTAATGAACTGGTAAAACTTTGACAAGATTAACTTTCAACTTCAAGAGAATTTCACAGAATCCACGAAAAAATTCAGCACGCAAAATCAAAGTTCAGTGAATCTCCCTTTTCATAAGAACCTTCGCATGATAGAAACATTGCACAATATAGTGTGATTTAAAAGAATGTTAGTGAAGCAGCTTTACTGGATTATCAAGAACTTACTTTTAAGGTTAAAGTGTGTGCATTTTACTTATGGATGAGCATTAATTAACAACTGTTAGACAATCTTATGTTCTATGATCAGAGATAATCATTCCTAAATTGTCCAACAAATGATTTATAACAAAAATTGCCACCAAAATACTAAAGAAATAACAACACAAAACACCCCATAAAACCTGTTACTTCTCAAATTTCTGCACCGACAGTCCAATTATATGATAAATCTCAAGCAACAATAACAGGTAAAACTACAAAATTATTTGTGAGGATTCTAAAGTCACAAAGAATAAAAAAATAAAAAAATCTGGGTTGTGCTCACAAAATCCTCCCCTACCCCTCCCTCATTTTTTTCCTTCTTCATTTTTTCCACATATAGTACTTGTCAAGGAAACAACACCTTTCTGTTTTTATGGAATGACCTCGTAATGTTAGGTTTAAGAATCCCCCTCACTCTCTCAGCAAATGTTATGTCAATGAAGCAGATACATTTCTTTGAACATGGATTTGAACTTATCTTCACATCTAATTGATCAACAGACATGCTGTTTAAGGAAACAGACATGCTGTTTAAGGAAACAGACATGCTGTTACAGGAACAATTTGTGCATATACTTTGAAAGAGTTGTAGAGATTCCTACACTTTGTTGCTTTACTGTAACAGACTCTTCTCTATACTTCTATAAAAGCATGATAATCAAAGGTCTGCCAGAATATGTCTTGTGACATTGTAGACCGCGTTATACATAAACGTTTGTCTGACCTTTAACCCTACCGAGTTATAAATGCAACTAATTATTCCACAAATGACTCATAAAATAAACAAATATAACACTTTGTTCTTCCTGTCTAAACAAGTATTTGCATGACATTTGATCAAGATAAGAAAACCCACACGTGAACTCAGATCGAGTGATGACTCCACCCGACTTCACATACCCATATCAAATTCTGCCATAGGTGACAAAAGATTTGAAATACTTGCATCCAGATCCTGGAACACTTTACCCACCCAAATAAAAAACTCTCCATCCACCACAGTATTTAAAAAACTCTTCAAGACCCACATATTTTTCATTTTGTTTTATTTCACTTTGTAAGCGCCATGGTACTTTGGTGAATGGCGTATTTAAGTAACATTTATTATTATTATTTATGCCTTACCTTTGATTTCCTGACATTGAGCTTCCAAACGTACTTCCAATTGCTGTATCATCGTTAAATCTACTCTTATGAGGAATCTCTCTCCTTCTTTGGGAGAAGCTGCTCCCCAGTTCCTTCTCCTCCCTCCTCTCAATCAGGTCCCTTTCGATTGTTCCTTGGGGACTGATAAGATGGTGGGTGGAGGTGCTGTTAGGCACACTTCGCCGATCAACTTGACTTTTGTGGAGGGAAGTAGTATCGGGAAGGCTGAGCGTGTCTGTGAGCTCTGGAGTACTTGTTGAACGATGGGCATGCAGTGGCTTGCTTTGTTGCCTAGGTAGAAGAATAAATAAACAACTGTGTCATATGACAAGGGGAGTGGGGGAGTTATGATAAAAAAAATAAAAAAAATTAACAACTTGGAGAAAATTTACTTCAAGTAACAAAAAAAAACACATTTCTTTAAATTGTGGCATAACAGTGAAATGTACTATTTTCGATTAGGGAAGGCTCACAATTCCAATTGCCCAGACATGGCCAGTGATGTCATGCTGCAGTGCATATATACTATGCACTTTTTATGTATATATGCACTGAAACATGACTTCATTGGCCATGTCTGGGCAGTTGGAATTGTGAGCCTTTCCGTAGATAATGAATACTGCAATACATCATCATCAATTACTTTCTACTTGGTATTACAAAGTAGTAATAAACAAGACAATCAAATTCTAAAGTTGTTTCTACCATAGCTAGCTTGAAATAACAAATCAAACACATCTTCTTCTACTTTCTTTATAACCTTTAAAGAACACAAAAACAAAAATACCTTGTATCCTTAACAGACATTGCACAATATCCACCCCCATACCGTCCTTCTCCATTGACCACCAAACCCATTCACAACGAATAATTAATTTCAATTCATGCAACACCTAGCAACCATTTAATCAAGGAGACCAATATCTATTTCAAAATTCAATCCTTTTGTGCAAAACCAAACAATTTAGGGATTGAAAAGAGAAAATGAACCATTGTAACAGATGAAAATGCAATTAATCATTCAAATAATCGAGTAGCTAAATTCATTAGGAGTATAAAGTCCCTAAAATGTTTTTAATCACAGGTATGATAACAAATTGTTTGGTGAGGTTTCACAGCACCCATGACAGCAATGGTAATTGCGCCAGAGACATTAGATTATGTCAGATGTGAAAATAGGTTATAGAAGTCAAACATAGTGCAGTGGGTAGATATAGAATGGATAGGGTTAGGGTGATATTAATTATATATAGTTATAGTAGCAGGAAGGAGACTATTTTTCTCCTTTTTTTTTGGTGAGTTTTTGCAGAAGAGCTCAGGTTAAAGGGGTATTTTTGAGCGTGGAGTAACTTACCTCAGCCGTGTATGGTATTGAGCTCAGGTTAAAGGGGTATTTTGGGCGTGGAGTAACTTACCTCAGCCGTGTATGGTATGTCTGCTGCGGTTGTCTGTTAACATTCGAGACCGAGAAGTTTGGCGACGGAAAGGCACTTGCTGCACCATAGCCCTGCTGCAAGAGAACAAATTACAGGTATTCATTAAAACGCGCAATCTTGAATGAATACACCAGACCTAGAACAATGCACGGTTCTGGTGGTTATAAGCGTGGGAATGATGGGAATTAGTCGTAAAAAACTATATATATATATAAAATGAACTCATTTGTTCTATTTATCTATATAAAAATATATATATATAAATATTTTTGGATAGATTTCTTTAGTAAGCAACAGTATATCTATCTATCTATCTATATATATATATAGATATATATACATATAGATATAATATATATATATATATATACACCGCGCTATATTTACAGACTATGAGCCTCAGCCAGTCTCTCACCAGAGACGTTCGTTGAGAGGAAAACGCTATCGCCTTCATGGCTAGCACTCTCTCTTCTGGCACCCATAAGTGGCCATGAGTAAAGTCCAGAATGGTCGAGGTCTTGCAAAGTCTGGGAGTGTTAAAAGTATGCATCAGTCGCTAATGGCCGGTGGTGCGTGGGAGGCAGCAGCCTCTCCTCCACGGCCTGTGTGATCCAAGACGGAAGCCTGGATATTAAGGAGTCCATGAAAGAAAGAAACATCCTTCCATGGATTAACACTAATCTTATGTTCTTAGTCTTATGTTCTTATGTCCACGCCTGGGCTCAGTGGGAGGGAAGGAAGGAAGGAAGTGAGAAGTAAGGAAAGGACGGAAACTGTACTCTCAATTAATGCTTTCTCAGACGACTTGAAGAGGCTAAAAGAAAATGCCACACAGCGTAAAAACCTGCATGGTAGGGACTGTAAGGAAACAAATTGTTAGAAAAAGCTGGAATTTCTTTGGCCAGTTTCAGTGATATTGTGAAAGCAACGTGCTGAAAAGAAGTGAGGGTTATTAGAGGTATTATGGAGGTCAGGGCTGGTTGGACCAGATTGCATTATCTCTAGCATGGAAGGTAAGGTATAACTTGGTGTGTGTGTGGTGTGTATATATATATACATATATATATATATACATACACACACATTATATATATATATATATACACACACAGACACACACACACATATATATATATATATATAATGGTATAAATGTGCTTTAGAACGTAATCATGTAATTGTGTAATGAATAGCATTTAAATTGTGAAGTATAAAGCATTTAAAGATGTTTTTATAGATTTCATGTGTGTGTGTGTATATATATATCAATTGCAAAAGAGGGAAGCATATAAAGATTTTCTTACTACATTAACATTCTTTCTGTCACGATTTTTGGTGGGAAGGTTTGTCACCTTTATTCATGACCGTGGGAAATTAAATAATTAATTCCAACCCTGGAATATACCATATAGGACAAAGACCTTCACCTTGAAAATATTAGCTCAGTGAGGAATCTAGACATCTTGATCAAATTTTAAATCTTATACCAATGAGGACTAATTAAATGTTTTATACACAAGATAGGTGCAATCTACACAGGCATGGTACTAAAACATACAGGAAGGGAAGTACGTGCATTGATGTCATCCGCACACAGTGCAGGAAATCATCAATCACTTGTCAAAAAATTGTAAACAAACAAAAGCACACAGCAAAATACACTCTTGGTTTGCCTCCATGTGTTGGCATCTTTTATAACAAAACTGAACATTACTCAAATGAAAAACATTTCATTTCTGGTTATTTTAGGTTTGTAAAAATGTTATTTTTGTATTTTCTATCTTGTTTTTGATTACTGCAAGTGTCTGTTTGCTTTTTACAGTGGGCTTGACATAAAACCTACTTCCAGTACCCAAGAGGTACCTAGCTGAGTGGGTACCCAAGAGGTACCTAACTGAGTGGGTACCCAAGAGGTACCTAGCTGAGTGGGTATTCAAGAGGTACCTAGCTGACTGGGTACCCAAGAGGTTCCTAGCTGAGTGGGTACCCAAGAGGTACCTAGCTGAGTGGGTACCCAAGAAGTACCTAGCTGAGTGGGTACCCAAGAGGTACCTAGCTGAGTGGGTACCCAAGAGGTACCTAGCCGAGTGGGTACCCAAGAGGTACCTAACCGAGTGGGTACCCAAGAGGTACCTAACCGAGTGGGTACCCAAGAGGTACATACCCGAGTGGGTACACAAGAGGTACATAGCAGAGTGGGCACACAAGAGGTACATAGCAGAGTGGGTACCCAAGAGGTACATAGCCGAGTGGGTACCCAAGAGGTACCTAGCCGAGTGGGTACCCAAGAGGTACATAGCCGAGTGGGTACCCAAGAGGTACATAGCCGAGTGGGTACCCAAAAGGTTCCCAGCTGTGTGTACCCAAAAGGTTCCCAGCTGTGTGGGTACCCAAGGTGCCCAGCTGAGTGGGTACCCAAGAGGTACCTAGCTGAGTGGGTACCCAAGAGGTACCTAGCTGACTGGGTACCCAAGAGGTACCTAGCTGACTGGGTACCCAAGAGGTACCCAGCTGAGTGGGTACCCAAGAGGTACCCAGCTGAGTGGGTGCCCAAGAGGTACCCAGCTGACTGGGTACCCAAGAGGTACCTAGCTGACTGGGTACCCAAGAGGTACCTAGCAGTGGGTACCCAAGAGGTACCAACCAGTGGGTACCCAAGATGTACCCAGTTGAGTGGGTACCCAAGAGGTACCCATCTGAGAGGGTACCCAAGAGGTACCTAGCTGACTGGGTACACATGAGGTACCTAGCTGACTGGGTACCCAAGAGATACCTAGCTGACTGGGAAACCAAGAAGTACCTAGCTGACTGGGTACCCAAGAGGTACCTAGCTGACTGGGTACCCAAGAGGTACCTAGCTGACTGGGTACCCAAGAGGTACCTAGCTGACTGGGTACCCAAGAGGTACCCAGCTGAGTGGGTACCCAAGAGGTACCAGCTAAGTGCGTGTGATGTCACACGCACATACTCTCATTTCAATAAATTAAAAATATATCTGCACGATACTTCAGGGTCTACAAACAGCCACATTGTAGTGACTCTCTTGTGAGAGTTCTTATGAGGGAATTCTTTTTAATGGCATAGTTAGTTTTTCTTAAAGATATGGTCAAACACAGTTTTAAGATATTTTAATAAATCCAGAACAATTGTGATGCACGTCAGGATAGAATACATATATACTTGGTTCGTTTTTGATTCTCTCTCTCTCTCTCTCTCTCTCTCTCTCTCTTCCTTCATTTATTGCAGTAATTGAAAATGTCAAAAGGCAACTTTTTAATTATGTTGTTGCTTGGGGGCTATGCTTGTGATGAAAAATGTCTTTGTCTAAGTCTTGATCTTCAAATCAGAGAATTGGAACTTTAAGGTCAGAGAATTGTGACATGAGGATCCAAAAAGAAAGAAAAAAAACATTTATGTGGGTGGGTGGGTGGATACATATAGTTATCAGGTGTTTACCTCCCCCAAAAGGGGGTATACATTAGTTCAATTGGCGAGTCAGTATTCAATTGTTCCAGAAAAATATCTGTTACTAATTGTGTTTTTAAAAGATCAAGCAACTCTGGATCAAGCCGAATTGATTTTTTTTTTAATGATACATTTGACCTGTATTTGTCAACCTACATTCCATCCTGTCTGTCCTCATTTCATATTCTTTCACCTGCATCAAACAAATGCAATGGCCATGTTAGTTCTTTCATGACAGCAAGTATCAGAATCATGTCATAATGTATCCATACAGGCTCTCAAACAATACACACAATGCCAATATTGCTACAATAATTCATATTCTCCGAGATGAAATATGTTATATGATGAAAGATGCACCATGATGATAACAAGAACCAAAAGGTTTGGTGGTTACGATGATTTTTTTCATGCTGATTGATTTTGTATTAACTCTTAATGTCATTGCATTTGACATGACATGAATTTCTTGAGATATCGTATTTACAAGATCTTTTGTTTGTTTGTTTGTTTGATGAGGTCTTAACGGCACCACGACAACGAAGGTCAAATTGTGCCTGAGAGGTCAGATCATTTTAGAGGTAGTAAGGAAAGAGACCAGGGGAAGAATGAGAGAAATTCAAGAACAAAAGCCAGAAAGCTGTGATCGAGAGAGGAGGTGCATGGGTAAAACTAAAAACAAAGTAGAGAGGGGTGGAAGAGGAGAATTAAATATGGTTGTAGAGGATGCATGCTGAAGGAAGGAGACTATTTTATCTGGAGGATTTTTTTGGAAGAACTCAGCAATTGAGTTGTGGGGAGCGAGAGAAGCTCTGGGAAGGTTGTACAGGGGGCAAGCAAGGAGAGCGTGTTGGATTGTGAGGATGCAGAGGCAATTGTTACAGAGGGGTTGGGGGAACCAATAAGGAGGTGGGAGTGAGTGAGGTGGGTGTGACCAATTCTAAGACGGGTAATATGAATGTTGTCGTCTGAGAAAGGTTGTTGATGGTGGATTTGATCGGGATTGTGGGCTGGATAACATGGAGTTTGTTATCAATTTGGAAGTTCCATAAGGTTTGCCAGCGGTCACGAACAAGAGAAGCGATAAAGCGGTTTGATGTCAGAGAGGGTTTTGGGAAAAGGGGAAGGGAGGAGGTTAAGGGCAAGCTTAGCGGCTGTATCAGCCCTGTCATTGCCAGGGATGCCAACATGGCTGGGTATCCAGAAGAAAAGAACACTTTTCCTGCAGAGGGTGGGAGAAAAGAGTTTCGGAGGAGGAGGTGGCAGGTGAGGTTATCCCATTTAAGATTGAGTAATGAAGTAAGAACAGCCTTTGAGTCAGAGAAAAGGCAAAGTGACTAAGAGGAGAGTACTCAATAAAGTTGAGGGCGAGGAGAATGGCCTTAGCCTCAGCTGAAAAGATGGATGAGTGGTCAGGAAGTCTGCTACTGAGGGTGATGTCTTGGATGATGGCAGCAGCAGCTGTCTTGTTGCCTTCCTTGGAGCCATCAGTATAGATGGAGGTGTAATTTGAGAGTTGGTCTTTGATTTGGTTGTGGAGATTGATTAGGGTGAGTTGGAGTTTTGTTATAAGTGGAGAGGTCTAGGTGGACAGAAGGAAGGGGTGGCCCAAAGGCGGAAAAGTGGGCCAGGAATAGGTGCGAGAGTGGCGGGGTTGATGCCAAGTTGAAAGAGGTCTGATTTAATCGTAAGCTGAAGGGGGCGATAGGGTTTTAGTCCTATCAAAGAGGGAGGAGAAATTGGGGTACCTAATGAGGTTGTAAACAGGGTTCTGGGTGTTGGTGAGGACTCTAAAAGCATAGGAGAGTCTAAGCTTTTTACATCTAAGTAGAAAGGGGGGTTCGTTGGCTTCAACATGAAGGCTAGTGATTGGGGAGGTCCTGTAGGCTCCTAGACAAAGCCTGAGGGCTTCATTTTGGATGGTGTTAATGTGGTTGAGGTATGAGTTGTGAGCGACACAGTAAACAATATTGCCATAGTCAAGCTTGGCACGAATGGTGAGCCTGAAAATTTTGAGGAGAGCATAGCGGTTCGCTCCCCAAGTAGTGTTGGAGAGCAGTCGGAGGAGGTTGAGGGAGCTATTGCATTTTAGTTTCAGGTTGGTGATGTGTGGATTGTAGGTGAGCTTGGGGTCTAGAGTTAGACCAAGGAACTTTGTGTTTTCAACTTTTAAGCCCGCCCACTATGCATATTATTTATATGCATTTTTTTATAAATATTTTATATATATATATATATATATATATATATATATACATATATATATATATATATATTAGACACATACAAACTAGCTAACATCATAATTCTATTAAATATGAAACAAAACAGACATGTGATTTGCTAAAATATGAACATTGAAATATTTTAACATTAAGCCCAGCCTACTCATTAATATGCACGATGTCACCACCAAAAACAATAGGGCACATCTACAGACCATGGGCTATGTGAGTACTGCACATGAATCCTGTATTTCCATCTTGAGATAACGTGTTTTCAAGGTCTTTACAACTAAACCATATTAAGCCCAGCCCACTACGCATATTAATGAAATTCAATGTTTTTATACAATGAACATGTACATACACGTAAGCTAACAACATAATTATACTGTATATGAAACAAAACATGTGATTGTTAACATATAAGCATTTCAAGATTTTTACATTAAGCCACTCCTACTCATTAATATCCATGACATCACTACCAAAAACAATAGGGCACATCTACAGATCATGGCCTACTTATGCATTAAATATGACGTTTATACATCAGGAGCATGTATGCACCAGCTAACATCATAAATACACCAAATATGAAATAAAGCCGACATGCAGTTGTTAAAATATTATTTTTGTCCAATATTTCCTAATTTGGCTTTCATTACTCAAAAGATAAATATCTTAGCTTCCATTCCAACCAAACTTGTAACGAAAAAAAATGAAAGGAAAGTTGTCAAAAATGCATATAAAAAAAGTTACGAAAATTGGGCTCGCATTTTTCAAAGCCCTGGTAGAGAGTAAGGGTTAACCATGAAATAGATATGTAGGTGCATAGGGTATTTAACATCCCTTTCTTGTCAGCTAATGTTTCATAGAAAAGTCCATGGCCGTTTGTTAAAAACCAGTTGTGAATGAAGACCCACCAAGGATTAAAGCTAAGACCTCTAATATGCCAAGCTGATGCTATGACAGCTAGAGCACGGAGGTCTCCCTATCAAATACAAAACCATTTTCTTACCAGGCTTGTAGGGTCAAAGAAGGTGGGGCTTGTCGGCCACTGCTGTATGACACTTGCAGGGTAGAATGGGTACTGCTGTTGAGGATGAGGGGCTGCCGTGATCCCGTTCATGCCATTTATTCCATTTAACGTTTGCGTAGTTTGAAACGTGAACTGTTGAGGAGGATACACTGTGGTCTGTCCGGTGTTATGAGAGGTAAAACCGTTGGGTATCTTCGGGGAGAAGGACATCCTTTGCAAGGGTTTGGCTTTTATTCTTGCCTGTGGATGAGATAACCGACACAAATGTAGAAAATGTGGCAGAATCCAACTAGTGTCAAGCACTAACCCCAAAAAGTATCATAATTTCATTCATTTTCACTGGTGTCTATCACTAATTTTGATCCAGGACTTTCTGAAACTGCTCATCATACGAACAGTACGCAGAAGTTTTGCTTCATATGTAAAACTAGACCCAACCATGAATAATCAAGACAAGAATCGATTCTATATCAAAATATCAAATCAGATTTAATCATACTTCTTAGCAATGTACATACATTTTGACATTTACATTACCACAACATTTTAAACAACAACAAAATATGGTATTTTTGCACATTCCGATCAAACCATACTAAATGCACAGTATGCAAATCACACAAGCTTTATGCGAATCGTACTCATGACCGATTTTGTAACAACAACAAATAATAATAAATGAATAAATTTTGTTGCACCACTTATGTACATCTGTTGCTGAGTAGATCTAGGCTATGGATTTGCAAACCAGTAATTTACCCAAGATTCTTTGCAGTGAAAAATGATCACTAAAAGATGCAAGCTTCTTTGATAAGTGTGCAACAATAGTGCTGTGAATAATGTTTAAATTGCACTTTTGGTCAGATAAAAATGAGAAGAACAAAATGAAAAATTAGATAGCAATAGATATTCTCATCATAAAAAAGATTGCAATCATGTATTTTCCTAATAACTTACCATAATTGGCCTTCCTAAAAATGTTTTAACTTCTTCCCGCAAGTATCTATGCGCTGCCTGAGCATCTGTGTCAGATTCGAATGTGATGTACCAATTGTTATTATGAGCAAACTCACAACTCACAAACTTTGGGCACTTTACACTGTTAAAAAGGGCTTTCACATCCTGCAAGAAAAATAGAAGAAAAAAACTATCAGTCTCCTAGCTTGATTTGAATACATCATGATTGAAAATTAAACTGAATTACATTGTATTCTGTATCTAAACTGGACCTTGTTTCAAAAAGGAGCTATGAAAACATTTTTCTTTTTTACAACACGGGCCGCGCACCCAGGTAAAATCATTTCTTCCGCACTCTGCAGATAAGATTTTTAGTTCTACATGGATCTGAAACATTCAACAATGATAAGCAATATTTTTGGTCACTCAGAATCGTATAGAACGGCAAAACACATCTGTATTTGAACATTCTGTTTGTTCTTTCTACTTGTAAAAATGATATGCAGAGTGGAATACAGAAAAAATATTAATTTATGCATACCAACAAGCTAACAATGATTAGCAATATTTTTGGTCACTCAGAATCATATAGAACTGCAAAACACATCTGTATTTAATCATTCTGTTTGTTCTTTCTACTTATGAAATGATATGCAGAGCGAAATGCAGAGAAAATATTAATTTATGCCTACCAACAGGCTATTACCTAACAGGTCCGCAAAAAAAAACATATAAATTCGCTCCACTTCAAGCCAATAAAATCATTTGAGCTTGAACCCCCAAGCAAATAACATGTGGTGTGGGTCAATTATGTACAATACATGATTAGAACGGAAGATTTCATCACTCGCAGGCTACTACTAGGGGTAAATATATTTACAGGAGAACGGAAATAGTTCAAAACAAAATGCATGAAATCTTTCGTTTTTTTTTTTCAATCAGAACAATTTTGAACAGGACTGTTGTTCAGAGGTTTATTATACACATGGAAATGGATGATGGGAAGGAATACAAACTTTTTGAGGGAATGAATGATTGTTTTCACTTGTGACCTCATTGTGAAATGTGAATCATACCAGCTTGGTTTGATTCACAAACCAAGCTCGTGATAGCACAGGGATAATTTATCCTTGTTTAACGGTACAATAATATTCCATAACGGGCACGCAATTAATTACCATGCTACAGCTATTTATAGCGACGCTTTTTCCCAGCAGAAACTAAATTCAAACTCAATATGTTTTCTCTCAAAAATATGATGCAACAACACTTGAAAACCCATTCATTTATCATGTTACTATGACAACATATGAATATAGGGTCATACATGCAAAGTTTCATTTGTATCCACGGCCGTTAATCACAGCCCAAACACATTGAATAATGTGAAGTAACCTGTTTTAGCCTAATACAGTACACGCATAGGGTCAGTCAGTACAGCAGGGCGTGGCTGGGTGTGAATTCGTAAATGGCCTCATAATACTTGGCTTGCGATTTGCGATATATTTGTTGGGATTTATAATGGATTTCAAAGTACTTGGACTGGAGAAAGAATGCACATGACTTCAAATAAAGGGCTACAGACTGGTCAGGGAAATATTAGCAACCAGTTTTCAAAGCAATTGTCCTGTTTGGCTTATGACTGGTCCTTATCAGTCACAATAGTTTCAGTGTGAGGTATGATTATAGCTTCACCAGGAGCTTGAGCCTTAAGGGGGCCCCTGGACTCCACACCGAAAAGACACAGTGCTTCGCGCGTGCATTAATGTGCCCCTCAACAAGTCTAGCACCCTGCCCCTTTTTAAATCAAGCTAGGGGTCTGAACCATAATACAAAGTTCAAAATGCATATGTCCTGGCATTGATAGTGGGAAGGACAATACCATGAAACAGATACAGTCAAGGATATTGATACCCTGGTTTTCTAGTTTATGTTTAGCAAAACAAAATCTGGTTTATTTCATACTTCAAAAAACACAATTTTCTTCCTTCAAGTGCATTTTTCATATGTACCATAAGATTATTTCATCAATTTTTATATTTTTTACAGGCTTTGAGGGAATTCATTTAAGAATTCATTTCCTATCTTCAAAGATAGATTTAGTGTTCCACTTTTTTGTTTCCTTTTTTATTCAATTCTCAGTCATAAAATCAACAATGCCCTTCCTTAATTCAAATGTCCATAAAATAATCTCACACCTAAACTAACTTGCACCACCCTAAACAAACAATAAGTTGGTCAAAAATTTAATAAAATACTGAAAATATTTCTCCTGCTTGGTGGGTTCTCAAAATATTTGACTTACAATGAAGTAATTCTGTCATGCATAATTAAGGTTCAAATATCTAGGCAATATGCCTTTTTTGTTCATTAAATATAACACTGGACCATGAACGAAGATTCCATCTAAAGAAAAAATCAGGTATCCCCGAAGCTGAGACCCAAGTCTTTTCTGTCTCTTTTACTTAATTTATTAAATTTTTACCATAGCAGCAAAACAATTCTATTTATTATCCCTCTTTTGTAGCACCCAAAAACATTTAATACTGATTTCCTACAAAAATTAATCAACTGGTAATTTCAATAATGTGAAGTAATTTTAGGTTCATGAAAGTTTATTCTATGTGAACAATCTTCTGCAATCAAGATTTTCCTTGTGCATTAAAGAAAAGGCATCAAAACAAATTTGGAAGGGACAAAAAAAAATATAGGCTGCTGAAAAGATTGTTCAAGTATCAAATCTAAGAATCTAGTTGTCGTTAGTTACTAATAAATGAGTAAAAGACAGCTCGGAACATAAACCAGAGGGAGAAATCCCACATGATTCTGATGCTAACTTTGAATTAGATGCAATCTTTTTGTAACGTAAATCTTTCAATGTTGTGTTCTTACACGTTTAGTTTATTTATCATACTGGGACATGTAATTTGTGTATAATTTGTTGCTTGTTAAAGTGTTAAGGTTTTTGTCTTGAATTATAAGCTACAATAACATCAACCAATGAAAAATTGTATTTGGTTTCAACCAGGGTTCTATTTACGGCGGGCGGCGCTGGGCGAGCCCGCCCAGGACTCCCAATTCCCGCCCACCACTTAACTCTAAGATTCACTCTTCCGTCCAGCACTCAAAAATTCAATTCGATTAAATATCTAAGTGTTTAAACAGATCTTCTTTTATTCTCGCTCTATTTATGTCATCCGCTGATTTATACACATAACATAACATACATTACGCAAATTAAATTCCGATCAAAACAACTGAACTATAGGAATTTAACGCAATTGAATGTACATACTGTATTATCATAAAATCATCCATACACGAAGCTCTTTGCATAGACATACGTACATGCACACATTTCAGGTTTATGTTTTAATCCTTGTGAATCACTGCTGGCAGCTTGCCAAGTCCGTGTCTTGCCATACAAACAAACTTTAACAAAGTAAAAATTACACCCTTAAAGGTCCGAGGCGTACTTATAGACCAGTCCAAATGTAACTAACCAATCACATTTGTTATAAATCACATATGCACTTAACATTATAATGAACTGATCGATATTCTTTGATTTGTGAGGGATTCTATATTGATAAAAGTTGTTGCATAGTTCATAGGAACATGTACCACTTGGCTTTCGTCAAACGATACTGGGGCGAAAACAAAAGCAGTAAAAAGTTTGGGCAAGATGAATAACAATGGGAATTGAGGGAAGAGTTTCCGGCATATGTTTGTACTTCTTTTTGAGGAGGAGGATGGGGGAAGGGGGGGAGGAGGGTACTTTGACAGTTAAATAATCATTGTATTTTAAATATCCATTGTACATAACAAATATTTTGTAAATACTTCTACCATTCCGATTTAAAAAAAAAAAACCTTTTTCATTGACATTTTGTCAATAGAAGTGGACTAAATTTGAACAGTTCTTCGTGGGAGGGAGGTCTAGGAGGTAACCTTGGATTATCACTGGAGCCCAGCACTCAAACTTGTCTAGCTACAACCCTGGTTCCAACTGACATAAATATTGATGAAGTCAACAACTCAACATTCTGTGGGATCCTGTATCATCCTTGCCTTTATCACCAGCATCATACCAAGTTTGAATTAAATCTGACATGGGTTTGTGGAAATATGAGCATAAACAGAATTCAAAGTTAGTCCCGCCTTCTCATTCATATTTGTCATCAGCATTAAAAACAATAAGGATGCATCTGCAGAAAACAACACACACATATACCAATATGGCAATTTGAATTGAAAAATGAATCAATTATGGCACCTCACTGTTTTCGAGAAATCATGTTACAAGCTTATTAACAGAATTTTACATTTAGCCCTGCCTACTAATTAATATTCATGACATCAGCACAAAAAACAGGAGGCATTATCTACAGACCACAACACATCAATATACCAAGTATGACATAAATCCACCAGTTTTTGAGATATCGTGTTTACAAGCTTCTTAACAGAATTTTACATTTAGCTCCGCCTACTAATTAATATTCATGACATCACAAAATTGATAGGGCTCATCTACAAACAACAGCACATCATATACCATGTATAACATAAATCCACCCTACGGTTCTTAAAACATTGTATTTGAATATTGTATTTACTGACCTTGTACACGATGATACACACAGGTTAAAATATTTACAACATAAAACAACTACAAGCAAAACAAAAGGTAATTTTAACCCCCTTAGCTCTCAAATGTCGAACAAGTAATTCTTTTAGTATGACGTTATGAATTTGATTTCCCCTGAAAAGAGTTTTGTCAAATTCATAATACAGTTTTTAAGTATTTTTGAGCTGGATTAGAAATGGTGAAGAAGTACCGTGTCAGGCTGAAACAGCCCATCTGAACCTGTTAACCTAAATGTCAAACTAAAACAGGGTGTCAGGCAAGAAAATGAACAAGCCAAACAAGTGTGATGCCTTCAGACATTTTCAGCCTCTACAAATGAAATTTATTTGTTTCAACAGCTTCCTCTTACATGTACCACCGACTTGTTCGTTCATCTTTTCAGAGAGCAGGGTATACTTAAAGGATTAGTTCAGTGAGCAAGCAAGTTCATCTTATATGAAAGAGGACTTTAAAAGAAACAAATGGTGTAGAGAGAATTAAAAAAAATGTATTCCGTTAAGGGGATATTAAAGTTTAAAGCCTTGCCTTATCTGTGTAGAAATTACTAAAATCAGACTAGTTGTGATGTCACAGCCTCAGATTCCTCAGTCTTTATGTATTTTAAAGAAAGTTTATTTAATTTTTTCACTATTTAAATTATTTTTCCTCAAACTTTCTTCAGATGGTATATTTTAAATACCCTTCCTAGATTCAGATTTACTACTTTATTGACATATCCCATGTGCATATATGTGTCATCGATAACATATTTCTCGCAATTAATAAGGAAAATTAAAAACTGGAAGTGACGTTACCAGCACAGCAAAGTGTGGCTCAGTGACCATGGTACTTTCTTACATGGACCCCAAAACACTCACCGGCTACCCAGGACAACCAAAAATCATATCAGGGCAGACATGCATGTTCTGTTTGAACTTTTCACCTTTCTAAAGACCGTCTCCATTTCACCTTTCTATCCATCATCTCCGCTCATGTGTTTTCATACTGTTGCATGCTTAACAGTAAAGAAATAAAATAGATAATACAATTTCAATTCCAAAACACGGGAAAGTGATTATCTCAATAATCTTACAATAACAATACATTGTAAAAAACAAAATTACGAACATTAGCAACCATCTACATGTTTAAAAAAATATGTTAGGCTATGACGTTTGCATGTTTGATTTTTTCTGCATAGACTTCCAATTTGTTTAGTTTTAGTTTACACGGAGCACTGCCGTGATTCCCGGGATACATATTCCCTACTTTTAAGTATAGGCCTATAGAATAAAAAAAAAAATAGTACACATTGGGGGTGGGGGTGGGGTGGGAGTGGGGAGGGGTGTTTGAGTTTCAATTTCATCTTAGACCAAGTTTGATAAGAAGCCAAGCAAGCTCCTTCCACGTTAAAGATGTGAATTCTGGCCCTGAAGTGTCAGCGATTCATTGTATGAAAATGCTTTTTTCATCTCATCCACCCATGCCATCTCAGAATTCAATTGTCTTATCAGGGGTGGCGGAGCGTTCAAAATATTGGGGATTAAATGAGATAGGTGACATGTGATAATGTTCACCTAAAAATTATATGATTTGCACAAATGAACTAGGGATGTACATTTTCATTTAAGTAAATGATAAATGATCCATTTTTTCGATTGTTTATCATGATAAATGATCCATTTTTTCGATTGTTTATCATGTACACAATCACACGCTGAAAATATGATAACAAATTTAGGAAATTTTCCCAGAACTGGTTCTATTCCTACAATAACCATAACATAACCATTGCGAACACCAGCCAACAAATCAGTAAAGAATGTCACAAAACTTGAGTAGGGGTTATATTAAGTCTTCAAATCATCTGCAAGGCTAAAAAGTTGTCAAAAAAAATGCTCCATGGTTTGAACACGCTTTAAACAGATGCAGAAATAAAGTATCTGTTAATAAATATTGCCGTATCTTGCAAGCATTTTGAGAAGTTGACAACACTTTTGACTGCCGTACAAGTTTCAAAAGTGCGCCACCAGACAGTAGCATACTGTATTAAAAAATATTTTAACCCAGTGTCATTCCCAACTGTACTGTATTTGATCAACCCTCTTGCAAAAATGGCTCTGTTCTTTGCGGATCACGCTAAAATCTTGGCAACTCCGAAACATATTTGTTTGTTTATTTTCCAATCTGTATTCTTTCTTTTTTGCACAATTTATTAAATTTATCAGGTAATCTTTCCATTCATTTGTGGTAAATTAATGCTTTTTTTATCCCTGTATTTCTGGGTCCGTTTTACAGCTTGTAAAAAATACTATTTCCTAACAAAAGTGTAGCATAGCATTGTTAATCGGCCTAAGCCTCTACATCAAGCTTAAGCTGCAAATTTGATGAATTAAAGTGAAAGATTAGTGGGAATTTAACGCCCGCACTAAAAAGGATTGAATCATTTTTGTTGATGATTTGTTAAATTTGAATTGTAAGATCATTGATTGTTGTGTGTGTGTGAATGTTAGATTTTGATAGCAAACCCCAATGTATTGTTGAGTGATTTTCCTTGTAAAAGATGTGTTGATTTTGTCAACGGTAAATGATGCTTTTGATCATATACATGATAATCGGTAAACGGTCGCATCCCTAAAATGAACCTTTTTGTCGTTAATCAATAAATAACAAAAATATCTACAAACCTCCAAGGGAGTGGATTCATCGACCTCCCTGAGAATGATGGTACATCTCTTATGGTTTGGCCGAACTTTCTCCCCATTGCTATCAACTTGTACCAGCGGAGACTCTAAAATAACAAGGCAAAATAGGTTAATTAGATCCTTGTGGTATCAACATAGACAGAACAACTAATTAATAAAGGTTTAATAAATAGATTAAAATAAGAGTTAAAAATAACTTTTTTTCATTTTCATACAAAAAGCATAGAGGAGAGCAAATGATGTGGGTGCGTGCCAGGAGTGGGATAGAACGTGTCAGGGGTAAAATTCAAACGGGTGGCAAAGGTTTAAAAGGGATAAGATTTGGTAGAAGAGGTGGAGTGGATAGGAGAAGTTATTTAGATCCTTTGAGTCGGGTCAAGGCCATAGCGACCAGGAGCAATTGCACCTACCCCCAAACCTTGTGGAAGATCCTGGGTTTAATTTTCAGCCTTATAGTATTATTCATCACTTATTAACAAATTCATTTTAGACCTTCTTTATTAGGTTATAAATTAATTAATTTAATTGAGAATGCTACCGAGAAAATATGTAAACAATTGTTTGCCACTGAATTACTTCAGAGAAATCAAATTAATCAGTAAAATGCTTGTTTTGCAATACTGGTACTTATAAGATGCTCGATTGGTCCAATCGATCCAAGAATTTGTTTAGCGCCCAATCCCTTCTGTTCCTCTTCCCTCTGGTAAGACTCCACGAGTGATATGGAATATCACACTAATCACGACACCTGCATGAGGGTATCTTAGTAAATTATCTCAAACAAAGTCCCAATATAGATAGATTAATGTCCTAGATATTGTGAAGAAACATAGAGATCAGCATATGATATATAGACCAAAAAACCTACAAGGATGAATTCTCCAATGTGTGATAATTGATATAACAGAACATCAATGTTGACGTTCAACTTTATCACAAAAATGTTCAAAAAAGTAGTAAAAATGATATCAAAGGAAGATGAAATGTGGAGTTGCCATTTTCAAGTCATCTTTTTGCATAAAAAAATATTTATGGTCTACAATCGTTTAATAGTATTTTATACAAAGTAATCTATTCTTTTCAACATTTCCATTGATTATACTCTTAACATTTGACATCCTTTCTTTCAACTAGTTTGTGTGAAAATGCCCCAATCATATGATGTAAAATAAGGATGTACGAACACATCCTTGGTGAAACTAAACAATAAGGCTTTCACACGTGTCCGTTTTACGAGGCCATACTACCCCCTCCCCTCCCTCCAAATTGTAAATTCAGCCGATGTCAAAAACCAAAGCTGTTTGGAGATTCAATTGACTGTCACATTGTTAGCTAAAAATAATAAATTCTCTCCAGAAAAGGCGAAACCTGTGGAAATTGAGGGATTGTCACCCCTGGATTCGCAGGAAGTATACTTCATCCCCCTCACAACACTTTTTCAGACAAAACAATATTTTAATCTTTCATACTGACAATATTTCTCTTACTATTTAACTGGCAATTTTTTTTTTTATTTCAATTAGCTAAAAGTAGTTTACTTTCCTTTAGAAAGGGAAAAACCCATAGAAATAGAGGATACTTTCCCAAGAAAAGTACACTTCAAGGAAGTACACTTCAAGGCCCCTCCAGCAACAAGTTTTATAAATAAAAATATTTTCATTATTCATAAGATAATTAACAAGATATCTCTTACTAAGGTTGCATCTTCATTTTTGTTGTAAAATTTCCTCAAAAGAAGGATAAATTCATACTTTTTATGGGTGTGTGTAGAAGGGGGTCTCCTTCCTCTAAATTACCAGAGAAAGAAGCTTCAGATCACCAACTATTTTTTTTTTTTTTTTTAAATTACAGTACTTAATTTGAAATTCTGCAAGGATGCCTTCTGTCATTCATGCTCATTACAACTTTATTTGAAAAAAGATAAAATGAGTCCAGACACAAAAATTCATTTTTTGTGATGTACCTCTTACGAAAATAGCAATTACCATTCCAAATTCATGTTGTAACATGCAAATCTCTTCCTCACTAATAAGCTGCAAACAATACTACTTATTAGAAACTGCATATATCGTTTCCAACTATAAGACAACATTTTCGAGCTAATTCTTCTCCGAAGCAAAATTATAATTTTGGAAGCAAAAGCGGGATGTCATTTTGAGGTTGTGGATGATAGCTAATGAACTAAATGATTACTTTTGTGCGTACAGTTATAGTGAAAAATATGCTTTTTTGGTGCATACTATTGGGGTGCTTTGGTTATGCAATGTTTCAATTCCTTTGTTTAAGTTTTCCGTTTCTACTATTCCTTTTCCGTTTTTATTCTTGTGAACTTGTTTTGCTTTCTCTGAACAACAGTGAACCTTCTGACTGGCCCATCAGAGCTAATTAGTTTATCTTCTGGTGTGCACTTTATATATATAAAAAAATAATAATAATTTAACGGTTATTATAGTGCCAGATAGGTTCAATTATTACAAACTATCTTTAGGAACCAAACAGTGCATTCAGAGATGACTGCTAAACAATTCTTTTAAAAGAAGCAGGGGGGAGGGGAGGGGTGGTGGGAGAAGCAGTGGGAGGAGGGGCAGTGGGAGAGGGAGGGGCAGTGGGAGGAGAGGCAGTGGGAGGAGGGGCAGTGGGAGGAGGGGCAGTGGGAGGGGAGGGGCAGTGGGAGGAGGAGGGGGCAGTGGGAGGAGGGGCAGTGGGAAGGGGAGGGGCAGTGGGAGGGGCAGTGGGAAGGGGGGGAGGGGCAGTGGGAGGGGCAGAGAAGGGGCAGTGGGAGGGCAGTGGGAGGGGCGGGGGATGGGGCATGGGGAGGGGAAGGGGCAGGGGAGGGTCAGGGGAGGGTCAGGGGAGGGTCAGGGGCGGGGATGGTTGGAGTCAGGGGCAGGGATGGTCGGGATCAGGGGTGGAAATGGTCGGATGCTTGTGACATGTGGAGGGAGCATCACCATTAATAAAAACACATCATTAATACTATCGTTCCTTTTCAACTTCAAAACCAACCTAAACTCTAGGCGCTAATGTATCTGAAATAAGCTCCACAGCTATGAATCCAGACAATTACCTTTCGAAAGTATAGACTGAAAAACGTTTTAATAAATAATCATTTCCAAATTCACCTTTTAAATGTTAAACGTGTTTATTCCAAAATCAAGGATCTAATGCCTAAATGCAAACTAATTAATGTTATCATAGCTTGGAAGTGTTTCATCATAGCAAGTGAACACACATGTGTGTTCACTAGGGAAAAGTGAAGCATGTGTCTCTTTAATGATAGGTGTGATACTTAATAATACATCAAAGCATTAATTTTAATGTGAATATAATTCAACCACAATACAAGGCAATAATAACTAGAGCTCAATGTTTTGGGAAATGGCACCTCTTTTTTTTTAGTGTATTAAAATTGCTGACATTATTGCCCTCTATCCAAGAACTATTCTTGAATGGAATCTATCGCCGCCCAAGCAAGGTGCATGATATTCCCCTGTCCCACCCCTCACCATTTGGAGGTATGGAAAGTATACATTAGAAGCAGTACACAACCCCGCCTCAATCAACATTTGTTTGAAAAGACATTATATATCATATATATATATATATATATATATATATATATATATATACACACATATATATATATATATATATACACACATATATATAAATATACATATATTAATATATATATATACATATATATATCATTGTTATAATCATTTGTGTGTGTAAGGGGGGAAATTCCGTACCGCAAAGGTATTCGATTTAGTGTGGGACTCAAGTTAAATTTGCCCCCAATTTTCTGCCACCAGCTTCTTTAAATGCAGACCATAAATTTGTATTGCGAGTTCAACAAAAAAAAAAAAAAAATTGTAACTGTACCAGAGTATTCTCTGGAGTAATGTATCTTGGAAGGAGTACTGTATCTTGGAAGGAGTACTGTATCTTGGAAGGAGTACTGTATCTTGGAAGGAGTACTGTATCTTGGAAGGAGTACTGTATCTTGGAAGGAGTACTGTATCTTGGAAAGGTTAGATTATGTACCAAATTTTGGGTGTAGTATATGTAATTTGATACGTTTCAGTCACTTAATAGTCTGTGCCGTAAATCTTTACTGGGGGTTATCAAAAAAAAAAAAAATTGGTTTTTTTGTACCTTGCCAACACACTCTCACGGGAGAGAAATGAATATACAAAATAACTTTACAAAAGGTAAAATTATTCCAATGATGTTGCTGTAATAACTTTGCATAATTCTTTTTTAATTATCCAGGAGCTGTATAAACTGATAACGTTTTACAATAATTTGCAGGATTACTTCATATTTTCATGACATAACAAAAAGTTTCAAGCAAAGTAGGAAATGTTGCTTCTAGATGTCACTAGTTACTTAAATGACAAAAACCTTATTCAATGAAAATGAGACGTTCCTAGCTATTTACATTTTGTTGACATCAAATATGACAAATTCTCTTTTTGAACAATAAAAAGATGATATACCTCTTTCTGCTGCCCAACTTACCACAGGGAATTTAAATGACAGTTTTAAAAGAGCCTGCCTCGCTGCATGAGAGTGAGAGCACTTACGGCGTATGCAACAGGTCTCGACACATTGATCAGGCATTAGGGAACTTGGAACAAATTTTCCTTTTTCAACTTTAAAACTGATGGTACAAAACTCCCGTATTTAATGTGATAAGCGCTTATACTTTAAGAAGTGTCCACCCAACATTTTTTGACTAAAACGTATTTCAACATCAATAAATAGATGTATTTATGTTCTATATCTTCATTTGTCTGAATCCCTGTTAAAATGGGGAGAAGAGATTCTTAATAAACACTTATTAATTTTCTTTGGCTTTAATAAAATCAGTACACATATATAATTCTACGTAAAATGCAGTTTGAATAGCTGACTGTACAAGACTCATGCGAGCATGGTCGATTATTAGCAGGAAACTTTGGGCCCCAAGTGGTGCGGTTCTGTTTTTGTCTTATTATGTCAAATACAGTATTCATATTTCTGTAAAAGCTATTGGTAGTTTTTCACAGGAATTGTTGCCAACTTTTGTTCATAGACAGTAAACCGTTGTTTTTCCGATTCATTTAAAGCAAACTTTAATTGACTTTCCAAGAAATCAAATAGTCTTCATACCTAACACTTGAATTACATCAATAAAGAATAAACCTCCTTTTGGAAGAGAACCAGAACCAACAGGTTTAATGGTTCTTCTGCTTTATATATTGGCATGCCAATTGATTTTATATTAACTGTTATGGCATTGCATATCATGAAATATTTGAGATGTTGTTTATAAGCTCTTTCAGCAAAATCTTATTGAGCCCGCCCACTATGCATATCAATGAATTCAATGGGTTTTTTTTATCAAATGAACATGTACAAACTAGCTAAAAATCATAATTCTACAAAATATAAAAAACAGACATGTGGTTGTTAAAATATGATTATTTCAAGATTTTCAAATTAAGCCCCGCCTGATTAATATTCATGACATCACTACCACAACATTTGAACATATGTACAGACCATAACCCATCTGTGTACAACATATGGCATAATCTGATACACCGTTCATGATATACAGTATGTTGTTTTACATCCTTTAGCACTTTGACATTAAGCCATGCCTACCATGCGTATTAATGACATATGTTGATAATATTAGCATGTACACAATAACCAACAATATTATCATGCCCAATATGACACAAAACGGACATACACTTGCTTATTATCACTTTTTTTTTTTTTCTTCACTTAAGCTCTGCCCACTTATCAATTAATATGCATGAAATCACCACCAAAAACATTAAGGGCACATATGCAGACCATGACCATAAGCTATCTGTGTACTACACATGACATTAATCCAGTTCATAGTTCTCGAGATATGGTGTTTACAAAATTTTTGTTTACAAATTCATATTAAGCCCCACCCACTATGCATATTAATGATCAACGATTTTATGCAATGAACACATACACACAGCTAACATCATTATTATAACAAATATGAATCAAAACAGACATGCATGACATCACCACCAAAAACAATGGGGCACATCTACGGACCATGGGCTTTCTGTGAACCACATACGACATGAACACGGTGTATCGTTCTTTGAATATCGCGCTTACAAGCTTGCTGTCACAGACACACATACATACACACGCCAGCATAAATTCCTTATATTAGCATTGGAAGCAAAAAAGGGGGCCGCAAATTAATAGTATATGGTAGTTTTGTCATTTCTGTTTGGTAGAAGGTCATGGGAGGGCATTATACTGTACTTTCAGATGTGTGCAATGACAGTGAATAACGGTAGCACACAACTTATAATTTGCCCCATTAAAACCTGTGTTAAAAAAACATCAAACTCAAAATTGATTTTTGTACCATGAAGTTTTGAAATGCGTGTAATTATTATGTTGAATAGGGATGTACTTGCATATACATGTAACATCTTCAATAAAGCAACAATTCTGTGCACACAGACATTCATTCAAAGTTTGCACTTTAATATTTGCAATATATCTGTGTAAATATTCATTCAGTTTGTGTCAGACATATGTGGGAATGTTTACAAGCCCTTTCAAAATTTGTCCTATTTCACACAAAAACCTGGAAATACATCGTTTGCTTGTTTATGCATGATTGATGCACTGGTAGACAGTGATTAGTACAAACATTTAACACAACTTGACCATAATTAAATGATTTGTTATGTTTCCAAGATAGTTAAGAACAGACTTAAACAATTCAAGATAGTTAAGAACAGACTTAAACAATTCAAGATAGTTAAGAACAGACTTAAACAATTCAAGATAGTTAAGAACAGACTTAAACAATTCAAGATAGTTAAGAACAGACTTAAACAATTCAAGTTGATTTGTACAAACATTTAACACAACTTGACCATAATTAAATGATTTGTTATGTTTCCAAGATAGTTAAGAACAGACTTAAACAATTCAAGATAGTTAAGAACAGACTTAAACAATTCAAGATAGTTAAGAACAGACTTAAACAATTCAAGATAGTTAAGAACAGACTTAAACAATTCAAGATAGTTAAGAACAGACTTAAACAATTCAAGTTGATTTGTACTAATAATATTTAGCTACTTGACTTGTAACTGGTAGCACAAGGTAGATAGCAATTGAGTCTGATGTCCAGGGACTTAGATTAGTGGTTGTGCCACATCCCTATGAATGAAGGCATCTACGTTTCCATTTCTTAATTATTATTTTACATTTACGAAGAAACTCAGAATGCAAAAACAATGTTCATACCTCTCAGGACGTCAACTATTAAGGTCAAATCTTGAGTGAGCTTCTTTACTGCATTGAAGTTTGCGATGGTCTCAATGGCCACATACTGGTCAGCATCCATCTGAGACTGAAGGTAGCGGTCATTTGTTAGATTTTCTCTGCAAGCAAAAAAGAAAAACATCCATTTCAATCTATTTAAAAAGTCATCCAGTTTTCAGTAAAAGGTTCATTTAGGCTTCAACTGATTAAATGGTATTTTGCAAGCTACCTAAAAAATGGCCAACCACCTAAATCAAATCTTGTTTTCTGAACGCACATGTCATTCATAAAAGAATACAAAATAAAACAATTATTGGATCTGATCGCAGTCACTTTATCGTAGGAGAGGGCAAGACAATGTCATTGAGGTATACATGTCATTGGGGGACCTATGTATGCATGTCATTGAGGGATCTGTGTATGCATGTCATTGGGGGACCTGTGTATACATGTCATTGGGGGACCTGTGTATACATGTCATTGGGGGACCTGTGTATACATGTCATTGGGGAACCTATGTATACATGTCATTCGGGGACCTGTGTATACATGTCATTGGGGGACCCGTGTATACATGTCATTGGGGGACCCGTGTATACATGTCATTGGGGGATCCGTGTATACATGTCATTGGGGGATCCATGTATACATGTCATTGGGGGACCCATGTATACATGTCATTGGGGGACCCATGTATACATGTCATTAGGGGACCCATGTATACATGCCATTAGGGGACCATGTATACATGTCATTGGGGGACCTATGTATACATACTTGAAGTAGTTTTCTACAGGTAGCCCTTTCTTTCCACACAGTACTTCATGATTTAACTGCTTAGTAGTGTTTGAAAAGGATATGAATTCAATATATTAAAGGATTAGTTCAGTGTTCAAGCAACTCAAAAGAAACAAAATGGTGAAGATAGCATTCAAAAATCTTATTCCATTCAGGAGATATTTAAGTTTCAAGTTGTGTCATTAGTGTAGAATCAACTGAAACCAGACTAAACGTGAAATCACAACCTCAGATTCCTCAAAGTTTTTATGTATTCTACCATATTTTCCCTGAAATTTTGAGGCTAAAAAAACCACTGGATATGCAGGAAAGTAGTAAAACAGAATCTTGTAAAAACCATTGAATATGTCAG
Organism: Chiridota heheva; assembly: GCA_020152595.1. Taxonomy (NCBI): domain Eukaryota; kingdom Metazoa; phylum Echinodermata; class Holothuroidea; order Apodida; family Chiridotidae; genus Chiridota; species Chiridota heheva. The sequence continues at coordinate 259,861 of JAIGNY010000022.1, forward strand.
GAAAGAAGTAAAACAAAATCTAGCAAGGGTAATTATAATTTACCTCCTGCAGAAAGTTTGAGGGAAAATAATTCAAATAGTAATCAGATGGAGAAATCCCATATTTCCAATGCTAACTTTGGATTAGAAACAATTTTTTATCGTATATCTTTAAATGCTGTGTTCTTACATATATAAATTATTTATCATACTGGGATCATGTAATTTGTGTATATTTTGTTGTTCAAGTGTTAAGGTTTTTGCCTTAACCCTTACAATACCACACAGCGATAATATCACCATTTTAAAACTACCGTTTTCCAAAAATGAAATTCTATAGGGGTGCAAATAGTTTTATTGCAAAGATCTTGGAAAGATCTTTCATAAAATTGTATTTTTTGGGGAGGTCTGTACTTACTTTTTTTCGACAAATTTTGACGAAACATTTAGAATTTTCACTTTTTGTTTAAAATGTCCAGAAAAATGCCAAATTTTTGAAAAATTGCTTAGAATTTTTTTTTAAATATTTTCTTTTTATATATGTGGACAAGTCACACTGTCCACATCTAATCACATTTTGCTCCATACCTGGTCATTATTTTTAAATCATTTTTAAAATATGTAAAATTTTGTTATTTTTCGTATTTTTTTTACCCTTTTTGTTAAAAAATCGTGTGATCCATCCCTATATCGTAATGAAAAGTTTCATATACCATTCTGTAGCAAAAACAACGTGCTTTCACATTGATTGCTGCAATAAAAGACATACCTCCTCGATTGTTGCTAAAACATTTTATAGCTACCTCACTCGAGTTATTTTTATAGATTTTTTTGACATTTACGTTGAGACGACAGAAGAATGTGTATCAAAAATCTTCTTTGAAAGTGAAACTGAGGATTAGGAAATGTCAGCAGGCTATCGGTATTCCTACGGGAATCAACAAAAGTAAGTTTCTACAAAATTTCAGTATATCCTGAATAAACATATGTATTTTCAAAGCTTCCAATGGCTAAAATTGGCTCATAAACTGACTTTTTTCAGCCTGTGCATAATAAATGAGGTGAATTAACTAATTTGCATATCATTTGCATAACATTTTTATTGAAATATTGGTGTAAACATTTCCTTTTTATATGATATTAGTTTAATGCATCATAGAAAGGAAGAATGCATGAATATAGGAAAGTATAGTGCCAAATCCTATCAAATAACTAAAATTGACGTATTAATTATTTTTCTTGCTCCAAAAAAATCAAGAGTACTACCCAAATGAAGGGTCTTTCTTTCAACAATTCTATCAATTTTTTTCCTTCTAATTAGCCACAAGAAAGCAGAATATCACAAAGGTAGCAGTTTTAGGACATCTAATAATCTAAATAATGACCAAATTTGCATTAATTTGCATAATTCACCCAAGAATTATGCAATCCAACATAAAGTTCAAAGTCTTAGCTTTCATATAACATAAACTTATTACAGTAAAAAATGAAGATATATTTGTGAAAAAGCCCCCTTTCCAAAAAGTTCCCTATAATAACACTTGTAATATCAAATGCTCTGGTAGAGTAAGGGTTAAGCTATAAGCCATAATCACAACAACCAATGAAAAATGGTACTTTGCCCAAAGTTTCACGGTAAACTGATCTAACTGGCTACTTATGTTTAAAAATATAGTAGGTTTTACGATTTTGTTTTTAAACCAAACAACCATGAAAACCCAAAAAGTTGTATTTTCCTTCCATAAAGATCATTTTTATTACAAAATGTAGTGTTTTCTTACTGAAAACGTGTTCTATATTTACTGTAACTGATCATGATTTTATCGATGTTTGTTGAATGTGAAAGAAATCAAAACGAAAACCAAAGATCTAGTGTATATTGTCTAAAAACATAACCCACTGCACAAATTTTCATCCAAACATCAATTGCAATAACAACATTTGTCTATAAAAGTATCCCTGGTTGGATTCAACTTCCAGGAAAATGCAATCCTGGGGCAAAGCATGAGGCCTAACACACACATCACATTTATCCAATGAGAACTGTTCTTCACATTTTATGAATGAGTATATTAATACCATATACACAAAGACTGAAACATTCACTACATGGGGGTATCGGTAATATAAAGCCTATTTCACCGCTTCTCTCAACAAAACACTTTCGATTAAGATTTACAATGTCACAAATACAAATCAATTGATACCAGAAAGAATATCAAACACAGAAACATATTTTTTTTTTTTTTTTTCATTTACGAAACCTTAAGGGTCCCTCCTGTTGTACCTAATCATAGTGAACCCCTAAGTGTTAGTTCCATTCGAACGTTCACAAACAGCTCCGTAAGTCCACCGATGGTTCTTGAATATCATGTTTACAAGCTTGTTAACATAATTTTACATTTAGCCCCACCTATTAAATAATATTCATGACATCACCACCAAACACAATAGGGATCTTCTACAGACCACAACACATCCATATACCAAGTATGACATAAGTCCACCGCACGATTCTTGAGATATCATGTTTACAAGCATCTGTCAGACACACACATACATACACACATACATACACACGGCAGTATGACTACATACGTCAGACACACACATACATACACACATACCTACACACGCAGTATGACTACCTACGTTCTTTATGCTATCGCATCGGAACTAAATAAGTTAAATAAATTTTCTTCAAAATACATTAACAATTGTTTAGAATGTAGATGAGGGCATTAACCTTCTATAGTAGACTTACTACAGTCATTTCTACACAGAGACGGAAGTTAAAACTTTAATTGAATATCTCCTTAATGGAATAAGATTATGAAGTAATTTCTTCACCGTTTAGTTTCTTTAAAAGTCCTCTTTCATCTGTAAGATAATCTTGCTTGACCACAGAACTAATCCTTTTATTTATCATCATCATTGAAGAAATGAAACAGTTTATTATGTATATTATGAAAACATTGATATAAGGTTTGATTAAATAAACCTACAAAGATAGCAAAATTGCCTCAAGAGTTTTTTTAGCAATATTTCAAATAATATTTAAAATATATGAATGTAAGGCCAAGAGTGAGTTAAAAAGGATTTAGTATTGCAACAAAACATATTGCACTAAACAAGTTTTCTAAATAATATTCAACATATATGAATGTAAGGCCAAGAGTGCGCTCAAAGGGATTTAATGTTGCAACACGACATAAACTTTAAGATATCCCACCACAGGAAACATGAGACTTCCCCACCCACTCATTACTCTCTACAGAATAAATTGCTGGTATAAAAAACAATACAACTTAATAAATCAGATGGAAATTATGACATTAATAGTCACCAAACATTATTTTCCGGTTTGATCTAAATTTCCCAAATGATGTGTATCAGCTTACTTCTTACTATGTCATACATTAACTTACGACATGAACTAACATTTGTACTACATCCACTGAGTGAGGAGGTAAATTTTTTGATCGATTTTTTTATTTCGAAGTTTAACATAACAATACCTCCAAAATGGAAACGGAAGCGACTTTCTTTCAATTTTGACTATTATTTCCAGGATTTATAGTCTATATGTGGCAACAAATTGTAAATAATGGGGAATTCCCATTTCTAATCAGTTCTAATCAATTTAACAATATTCTAATGGAAGAAATAGCAGAGGATGATCTTTACTTGAAATGTACAAATTACATAAACAGTAATTCGAATAGAAAGAAATCTCTTCTCTCATGCAAGTATGACGACGGACAGGACATTATTTCAGGCAGGATGAATAAATAAACCAAAGTGAAAAGCTACTTTACAAAGGTGACCCAAATGATTATTGCTAGCAATATAATCAGTATTCCGCCAATACACTTTTGCTGCTGTTTAGTTTGACTAGCATTCCAAGGTATATATGAGGAAGAACTCTAGTTCCAAATAAGTCATCTTTATCTAATCTTTTAGCCGACCTCATTGGTAAAAGCAAACCCATTTTTTTTTTTTCCTTCAAAAATTCTACAAATTGGGGGGAAACACAAGTTTTTCATCGACTCTCTTTCTTGCACTTCAGAATCACTATATGAATTGACGAGTGCATATATTGATTACCTAATTAAACATTACTTATCCATGGCACACACAACATGAACTTGCATTTACGCAAAATGTCCACTTAATCTGACAATTACTTTGCCATAAGGCAAGCTTCTTTCATTTATGAATAGTATGCATAATATAAAAGAACACTTCCTTTTATGAAATTAGAAAGGAAAAAGAACTTGCAACAGGAAGTGAGACCAAAAGTGCTTGAAACTTGACTGAATGAATGTCAAGCAGCTGTATGCTTTAAACAAAACTTTCAATTCAAACAGAAAATTGCATTTGTCACCATATACTCACTCCATGGCGTCACTCACACTACAATGATTTCAGGTCCCTGCTATACTTAAACACTATCCTTAACAAGGCAAAACACAAAACTTAAATTGGGAGAGCTTTGTAAACATCACAATTAAAATCATCCTTTTCCATGTTTTTATCTTTGAAAATAGAATCTTTGTCTTTGCACAATAATTTGAATCTCAGTCCTTCAATTAGGGGCTGGCACAATATGTCGATCATCATATGTCGATTATCACGATGTCGGTTATCACGATATGCCAATTATCGTGATATGCCGATTATCGTGATATGCCGATTATCGTGATATGCCAATTATCGTGATATGTCAATTCTTGTGATATGTCGATTATCGCGATATATCAATCATCGCAATATTGTATTATCCATAATATCAAAAATATAACCTCATATTATTTTCATCTGCAAACTTTATATATCATGTCATTTTCACCTGCAAACTGCATGTTAAAGCGAACATGTAGGATTTCAGAAACATTTAAAATTAACAAGGTTTTAAATGAATATTTGCAACATATCTGATTCTGTGATGCATCCTATTCCTTATATTTGAGGTTTTATGGGATAAGTGAAATCTGCACGCCATTTTTCCAAAATTAATCCTTATAACATAAATATCACGATACATCGTGATTCTTTTGTTCATGATAATCCATATCTCATTTACCAATAATATTGTGACAGCCAGGTATTAATTCTGATCAAAACATGTAGAACTAATGCTCTACAGCTGAAAACATTTAAACACACCTTGCACTGCATTGGCAATACAATGTACACTAAAGCATGTAACAACTTCCAATTATGCAAGAAACAAAACCATCTAAAAAAGTCAAGCATTGAATGACACACATGACATTTAAGGAAGTCGCTATATTTAGGTACATTTGTATTAATTCGTCTTCTCTACCTACCCAATAAGGAAGAGTCTGCCGGGCAATATTCATTTCCGTTTCAGACTACTGAGATAGATTTGATGTACCTGTAAAAATACTTTGAATGATTCTATACAAAAATAGTAATTAAAATGTAAACAACCTTGGGAGAAGAGTGCTCTCAATTTTCCGTTGGCAAATATGTTTAAAGTTGATCAACAAAAATCTAGGCGTTATATCATTTGAAGAACACTATCGTCATTGAACTTCATGAATGCAGAGTGAAATGTCACTGAAGCGTTGAAATGTAACAACCGCATAAATTACAGACTAACAATTGCTAAACAAAGAACTGCAAGTCACAGATCATCGTTTTAGATTTTGTTTACTTGACAATTCTTACGTTTGGTTTGGTTTGTTGATGTTTAACGGCACCGCGACAGTCAGAGTCAAATGTGCCAATAGGGTGTTAATAAATAATGGTGAAAGATTTAGGATAGTGAAGAGATGGAAGGTTTGTAAGGGTTTGGTTTGTTGAGTTTAACGGCATCGCGACAGTCAAGAGTCAAATGTGCAAAGAGGGTGTTAACAAATTATGGTGTAAGAGTTAGGATAGTGAGGAGATGGAAGGTTTAAAGGGGAGAGAAGGGGGGGGGGAGAAGGGGGGGGGAGAAGGGGTGGAAGGCTGAAAGTGGGAGAAAAATTTTAGGTGAAAAGAAAGGGGTATGTAAAGTTAGGTGTAGAAAGGAAATGGGAGGGGGAGTTAAATGTGGTGGAAGAGGTTGTTGTTGCGGAGGAAGTTGATGTTTGAGGAATAATTGTTTTCAAAAAGGTCCGAGATTGAGGATAGTGAGGAGAGAAGAGATCTAGAGTTCTGGTATAGGGGACAGATTATGAAGATATGCTTGATGGAGAGATCGGTATTACAAGCGAGGCAGAGAGGGGTAGGGGAACAATTCTTACTGATTATTTTTTGCAATAGAAGATGTAAATGAAGCATCACATAAAGTTTTTTTTTTTCTTTTTTTTTTTCTTTTTTCAAACAGCATGGGAACAATATAAAGAGTGGACTTTCTTACAAATTTACAAATTAGTATTTTTTCTTACTTTTTTTTTTTTTTTTTTCCCTTCTCCTTAATTGAACAAGAACTAGACCAATAAATGAATAGTTCAAATATTCATTGACCTGTGCCTCCTGATAAAATGGTATTGTTTATTAATCTTATATAACTACTTTGTTTAAACATTGATGTCAGAGAAGTTTTGTAGCTCACTATGAGGGTCAACACAATCTTCTAAATATTTTGAAATTTCTAGAAATTGTGCCCTAACTTTTTGATGTAGTGCCCCTTTTAACTCAAAATTTCACCACCCTTTGATTTGTTTAGACCCTTAATCAGGTTTTGCAGAAAGTTTCTAAAGTTATAAATCAGTTAAGCTTAACAAAGTTAAAAATCTTATGATAACTAATAATAAATATGATATTTTGAATATTTGATTTGCAAAAATATGATTTTTTCTGCTCTACACCCCACCGTTTGCGAGAAAATGGTAAAAAAAAGAATAGTTTTTCATTACCTTGAAGAAAACAAATCAGAATCAGGCATTATACGCAATGACGTCACTTCAGGGACTCCTGTAAGTAAACAATGTATCGCTCGCTGACACATTTTGTGTGTGCACGTCATTGAATTTTCGCGACTAGTGTACATTATTATATTCCTTTTGTTTTTTAAAATGTGAATATTTTCCAAGTAAATATCAAACAAAATCCTGCAGCTTTGTGTAGTTGGGAGGATTTAGTAATACAAATTCTCAAACTAAAAGTCGTTTATCAATAGCAAAGGGCAACAAAACGAGACGATTTTGAATGTTGTTTTGTGCACTTTAACATGAACTGAGTTTTGGGGCTTACCGGGGTCAGTGTCACATTCAGCTCACGCCAGATTGTTATACCCGCTCTGTTCGATTTAAACAGTAGCTTTACCGCATTGCTCTATCTGACATGAAATTTTTACCATTTCGTGAGTAATAAAAATGAAGGGGGAAAAAATTAGAATAAGACTCATGTAATATTCGGACTCATAACCTCTCGCTCAAAAGATAATGATGTAGCCGACTGGGCCACTTAATCACTTGTAAGCTTATATGATTTATTTTATATATAGTGTGGAATATATTGAAGGAAGAAAAATAAGAAGATAAATTAGAACTGAATTGTAATAATTGTGTCCATATGCCATGCCGTCCCTTTAGCATATCAATATTTTAAAAATATAAACTAACAACATTTTCACAATTTCCTCAAAAACTTTCAATTCAAGTGCAAAAATGCAAACGGAATTGCATGAATGAACACATTGATAAATAAAACTTTAAATTTTCATTAGACGTAAAAAGGAGGTAGATGTTGTTGCAAATACTTCCCTTTTCAAATAAGTCCCTTTTCATCATGAAAATAGACTTATTTCCAAGATTTATTGATGGATTATTGAATTGAACTGAAAACCTATATATATCAGGTTAAATCTCAATTTTTTGAAGGCATGGCAGGACCACTTTATTGAAAGTACCACTTATTTTTTTAAAACATTGTTATATGATGGTGTAAGACAATAATATTATATATTCTCTAATTATATTACTTCGTTATATAGGCCCCAGCGATGATTCTGGTATCATTTGAAAGAGCTTGAACAGTTCTTTAAGAAAATGTTTGATGGGGGTTGTGTTGAAGATATTTGAAAAGAGAAAATTTAAAAATTCGCACAAAATTTAATAAATATTTTTCCTTCTTCGAAAGCTTACATGCCATACCCCCACCCCCAAGCTTACATGCCATACCCCCAGACTTCACTTTCGCCGAAAACCTGTGAGGAACTTAAAAAGATATCAATGCATCCAATTCCGGTTGAACTTTTGACTGCCCCAATCATCAATATCTTTTCTTTGGCAAAAGTTATGGCAAAAGTTATAAATGTTGCATGAATATATGCATGTTGTGCGAAAATCGTAGTTTCTGACCGTGATACACGATAAATACTGTTAAAAAGGCCATTTCACCTATTTTCAATTGAAAACACAAAGAGCAACTACCCCTTTGTTCATAACACACTAAGACATACCTAGTCTAGTGCAGCGGTTACTTTTCCGGATATTCACGTGAATGGCCCAGTTCAAACACCGAGCCCGGATGCGCAGCTTTGTTTTTCCACGAGTAATCACAATGGTAATTATGAAATATTATATTTCATAGTTTTTGCATGTTTTGCTTTGAGAAAGAAAAATTAGACTGTCATCTATGAAAAGGAAATTTTACAAAAAAACTAAATATGTAAAAAAGTCCTCCATTTTCATTATTTACAAGAGATAATACAAGTTAATAAAAATTAAGCAATTTTGACCTAATTGTGCCTATTTATGCCAATATTTTCTTTATTTTGACTTTTTTATAGTAAAGTTTGTCTTAGCATTCATAAAAAACCAAACTTGTAGTGATAGGAAAGGAAAGTTGTGAAAATTAATTTTGATATATATAAAAAAAAAGTTCCAAAATATTGCAGTCACGTTTTGGACCACCTGAGACTCAAGGGAGTTAATTCTTTAGCATTGTCCTACAAGCAAGGGATATTATAAGGACTTCAAAATATCTTTTCATCCTTTCTAGGAATATCTCAAATTCATATCCAGGTATTAAACAAAAAATTAAGACCTGAAACCTGTTTATACCTAAGTGTAACGTGTCTACTGTTTCCAGACGATCCTGGCACACTCATTACTAACAACCCATCACCCCTCCCCTCTACCTCTTACACACTTAAACATATATTGCTGAATGAGTAAAAAAAAAACTTTGCTAGTTATTTCACATAAAATGTTTTACCGCACTAAGCACACCAATAAAACAAACCACCCACATTCTGCACACCTCATCTCAAATTTATATCCAGGTATCAAAAAACAAAATTAAAGACCTGAAACCTGTTTATACTAAAGTGTAATGTGTCTACTGTTTCAAGACAACATAATGTCCACAAACAAGCAACAATTTATTTTCCTGTAAAATGCAGGTAATTTATGATTAAAATAATGTAAAAAGATTGCCATGACAACTTCATCCCTGTCAAAGAAACCTGCCTGGTCAAAACAAAATGTTAATTTGATTAACTTGTGCTTATATGTAGCAAATCTTAAATTAATTTGTATCAATATAACCAATTATAAACATCTGATAAAAATAGAAAGATAATTAAAATTAATTGCTAAAACTACAAGAATGTTTTTATTTTTGTAATTTCATTATTCCAAAATTAAAGGTCATCTTAATAACAAATAAAGCCTACTTCATCCCAATGATGGATTCATAGGTAATGCACTTTCAATTAACTCCCTACCGCTGAAAGATTTCATTTTCTTTTGTTTCACGACGAAAGGAAGAAAACTGAAACCCTTGTAAAATAATAAAACACAATGCCTCCATAGAAGCCACGAGTGTGTCTGCGCCTTCATCAACATCCTCTTCTCCCTAAGTCCTCCTCGACATCAAACTGCCTCTGACGTCCTTCGTGACGTTGTGTTGACGCATGTCGTCCAATTATTTGAATAAATGCTTTTTCAAGCTCGTCTATAAACATGCAGCTTGCCATTTTCACTAAAAACATGGATAGGAAATGCCGGAAAAATGTGCACTGAATACTAATGAGGTTTATGCAGGGATATTCTATCTGAGGCATGGCATTTAAGCAGATTTTACACATTTTCTCATAATATAGGGAAGGGAAATTATTTTAAGTGTTGGCTATTACCAAAGAGTATACTCTGGAGTAAAAACAAACAAAAGTGTGGACAACAAGGAGGTTGTATCACGAAATGTATTTTTCATCAAATATATCAACACTGTTTATGCTATTTATAAAGTATCCACAGTGTTAATGGGACAAGAATAGAACCTTTCACAATTGCTAAGTTATTTTGAAGAAGCTTGAAAAATCAGTTTGAACACCTAAAATAATCATTTGTATTATTTCTATTATTGTTATTCCTATAATTATTCCTATTTTGGGATAAATTTTATTTTATTTGGCAAAAATTACTTCTTTTTAAACACATCATGAGGAAGTCAATTAGTTAAAGGAATATTCCCATAGTTTTTTGTAAAATTGTATTGGAAAAAGTATATTTTTAGAGCCAATTTGGTACAATAATCAGGTTGATATCATATTCCGTTCACAAGATATGTTTTTTCTCAAAAGATTTCCCAATTGCATTTTTAAGTTTTTATACCGTATGATGAATTCGTGTTTGATGATGTCATTCACAGAGGCAAATGTTTATTTCTTTTGAATGGTAATTGGTTGTTCCTATTGATTAAAAAACAATTTTCCAAAAGTTATTGAAATAGGGCATATTTGGCAATGTATAAATATAAATACTTAACTTTCTTTAATTTATTTTTCTAGCAGGTTTTACTAATAAACTAGAATGGTAAATATTGTCACAGTTCGCATGTCCATGCAAATTGACACCCATATCATATAACCCGGCCAATTATAAAAATGGCATCTCACACTAAGTCCCACATGGCATCCCATGTCCCACATGGCATCCCATGTCCCACATGGCATCCCATGTCCCACATGGCATCCCATGTTCCACATGGCATCCCATGTCCCATATGACATCCCATGTCCCACATGGCATCCCACCCCATGTCCCACATGACATCCCATCCCATGTCCCACATGACATCCCACCATATCTTCCACATGGCATCCCACCCCATGTCCCACATGACATCCCATCCCATGTCCCATATGGCATTCCATCATATGTCCCATAGGGCATCCCATCCTATGACCCACATGGCATTCCACATTATATCCCACATGGATCACATCCCATGTCCCAATGACATCCCACCTCATGTCCCACATGACGTCCCATGCATTTCCACCATAAGTCCCACATGGCATCTCATGCTATGCCCACATGGATCCCATCCTACATGTATGTCCCACATTAATCAACCATATGTCCCACATGGCATCCCTCCCTGTGTCCCACATCAGGGGCTTTTTACCTGATAACCCACATGGCATCCCACTTTATGTCGCACTATATGCTTCACATGGTATCCCTCCCAATGTCCTTATGACATCCTACTTTATGTCCCACATGGCATCACATCCCATGTCCCCCTAACTAATGTCCCACATAGCCTCCTACCCTGTCACACATGGCATCCTACCTTATGTCACACATGGCATCCCAACCTATGTCACACTCTGTGTTGCTCCTGAAATCCCACCATGTCCCACATGGCATTTTACCCTTTCACATGGCATCCCACCCCATGTCCCACATGGCATCCCACCCCATGTCCCACATGGCATCCCACCCCATGTCCCACATGACATCCCATGGGTTCCATAAGAAGTCTCATCCTAGCAATCAGTCCCTGATTGAGCATACTGTGTATGAAAGTGTCAGTTTATATAAAAACGTATATGCAAATGACTTGTTGAAATGGGGTGGGACCCCATGTCCCACATGACATCCCACCTGTCCTACATGCCCGATAGGCTCCATAAGAAATCTCATCCTAGCTATCACAGTCCCTGATTGAGCATACTTTGTATGAAAGTGTCAGTTCATATATAGTAACTTATATGCAAATGAGTTGTAGAATAAGAAAAAAAAAGGTAGTCAAATAATTATGCTTGATATAGCCCTTGGTGTATACCACATATATTATATCATGTCCCTTATGGCCCCCATCCATGTCCCACATGGCATCCCTCCCTATGTCCATATGCAATCACATCCATAGAAATAATATATCAATATGATTTTTGTACTAAACTTTTTTCTAATTTTTTTTTTTCTTTATTATGAAAGGTCATAAAAAAACATGGAAATATTCCTTTAAGATTTGTTTTTCGGGGATAAGCGAAAATGTACATGTCTAGTGTACTATTTTCTTTTGCTTCTTATTATGTAAACCACTGTGCAAATAAGGAAATTAACGACCAGTTTTACAGCTTTACAAGATGCCAAGAAATAATGAATTAATAATTAGAAACAGATTTTACAACTTGGATCAGTAAAACAGATTTGCTTGGATAATTGAAATAAAAATTCATAACAAAAAGTTAGGGAGCAATGATGTTTAGATATGTAAGGTAGAAACCACTTTCAATTGTAAGGAAACAGGTGATTGTTTAGCCCTTACTCTACCAGGACTTTAAAAAATGAGAGCCCTCTTTTTTTTTTTTTTTTTTTTTTTCATATGCATTTTTAACAACCTTCCTTTTCGTTTTCTTTCATTACAAGTTTGGTTGGAATGGAAGCTTAAGATATTATCATTTGAGTTATAAAAGCCAAATGAGGAAATATTGGACAAAAATATGCAAATTAAGCAATTTTTGACTACATTTGGTCAACAAATGACCAACCTTTGGACAAGTATAACTTCTTTTCAATATTGAAAACAGAGATGTGTGTTACATATTTAGATTCTTGATTAAATTTTCTTTCCAATGCTGCTAATCTAGAATTTTTAGAAAGGAAAGTAGAAAAAAGACCAAAAATGTTTTCAGTCAAATGACCCCTGAAAACTGCAGCAGAAAATTATAATGCAGTAGTTATGGTGAGACTCAAACCTGGTGCGCTCGTGAACTGGCCGCATTCATATCAACTGCACCAGATTTTCATTGGAAATGCTGTGGTGAAATTTATTTATTATAGGATAGGGTCCAAATAGAGGGGGTATGCCTGTATTTATATATCAAATGAAAGGAAATTGCAAGAACTTTAGAACGGTGCTCCACGAAGAAAGCATGTGTGATGTACGGTTTTGATACACGTTTTTTGTTGTTTTTTAAATTTAAAAAACGGGTCAAAAATGGTGAAAATTCATGAAATTTAAAAAAAATATTGCCGTACTTTTATCTTTGTAAATTCTTATTTTGGGATGTTCCGCTATTCTCAATACACAAGAAAATATTTTTTTCCACCAACGGACCATGCAACTAATCTACAAGTTAGAATATATCATTTTTGCCCTATTTTCGTGGAACTGGTATACAGCTTTTTTGTTAAGGAAAACGGGCCAACTTTACCATTGAATGCTAGGTCCCACTTACTTGTTTTGCATTTCCTACTGAAATGGCATCATTTTTGTGCTCTTTTTTAAAGACCTAGACATTCAGAAGTCAATCAATATTTATAGAAAATTTCCTCTGCTACTAAAAATCGGAGGAGTGGGCTTAGACACACTTTTTGTACTTGTGCTGCTTACTGTACAGAAAGAGTCTGATGTGTGAACGGATAAATTAGTGGGAAATATATTTTAGTTTTGAGGATGAAATCTCTTACTTTTGAGGATAAAATCTACTTCCAGGTGTCAATTAGAGGCTTTTCCACATAAATTTGGGGATGCAGTATTACTTTTGAGGAATTTACATGTGATGTTTAAGGAATTAAAATCTCATTGATTGCAATTGCTTAACCATCACAAATCATGAAAATTAACTTGTATTATTGCGCAATGTCCATAGCGGCCTGTACATACCAAGTACAGTAATGTATGTCAGGAATTAGGAATTTTCTTCCTTGTGGAACATAATTTTAGGTAATATTTATTGATATAATGATGACTTAATCAACTCTTAACATTACTGACTGCCTGCAACTTTGATATCATTACAAATGACAAACTTTTTGTGGCTGTATAGTGAGGAAAGATGCATGTTTAGTTGTCATGTAACTTCATTATTAGTTCATGTATACGATATTGGCGAAAAACATATCGATTATCGATATGACCCTTGAATTCAATATCAACCACATCAATATGGGTCAATATCAAATAATATCAATATATCACCCAAGCTTTGGTATCATATTTCATTTCACAGTTCCATCTCATCAAGGATTTTAAACACAGACGCCTGTGCACGACCATTAAATATACAAGATATACATTTGATTAATGATAATATAATTTTCAAAGCTGCAGCCGTTTGTTTCGCTCCCAAGGCGATGGAAGCGGGGCCAATGTTTTTAGATTAAGCAATATTTAAAGGTAAATACTCTACAAATATATCTAAGAAGATGGGCCGCAATTCACAGCAATTAAGTGGGGCTAAGGGAGGGGGCAAAGGTCTCCTAAAACCAGTTTTCCTGAATTAAAACATCTTAACTATTAAGACATAATATGAATCAAAATGTAGCGAGTTGACAAAACTTTAAAAATAACTATGTGCTTAATCATTTTCAAGTCCCAACTTAATGTTTCCCAGGGACCAACGTTCACTGGTTAGTGCATTTAATACAGGCCTATTAAAACGGGGGTTAGGAAATTGCTGTGGAAGCCCGACCACGATGGGAGTAGTTACGTTAAAAAGGAGCAATTTTATTAAACGACGGTCAATTATGCATTGTGACTTTTTATTATAAATATTTTTTCCTTTTAAATGATCTGTAAAACTGTTGTAAAGAAGAAAAGACTAAGACATGTTTTTTTTTTCTTCGTCTTCTTCTTCTTTCTTTGAAACTGTATTGGTTCGATGGGAACTATATAGCAATTTTATGTTACATTTAACAACATTAGTGTACGTCATACAACTGAACGTTATGTGTATTGGAGAGCAAATGCAACTCCCTCAACAAGTCTTGATCGGTGTAAATCCTTTCTTTGTTTGAGGCAACCAGCCTGCTGCTGCTCTTGTTTGCCAAACAAAAGACATCCTGTGGAATGCAAGTTCCTTGGCTCATTTACACTGGGGATATAGAGTGTTACATAGTAGTCAGAACGAGGGGATTATGCATAGAATATTCACACAACAAGACTTTAAAAATTGGCGATGTATCTCGATTCAATAATCACCTGACCCCTAAATAAAATCTAAGAAGTTGAATATCTATTAAAAGCTACACATATTTAACTTCCTTATATATTAAAAAATCCTTAAATTTTGAGAACACCTTTTTTTTTAAACAGCATGTTTAGTTTCAGCTTCCAGCAAGAAGAGTTTGAGGATTTGGTAAAACAGTACTGTATATGTAATATTTAGGGGTGAAAGCAATTCAATATTTCTATAATCTAAAATTGCTTCCTTTGCTTTTGTCAGTAAAGGACAAGAGTTGTCTTATTCATGATTCTTTCAAAGAATGAGGAGACGGTCAAAATACAGTGAAATAGCAACGTTCTCACCCAATTTATTTTATACTACATTACATTACTTATGAATCACAATGTAGTCAACAATACTAAAAAATAATTCTATGCCAATGCCAAATGTTTCATCTTCTTTAAAACCTTACACAAACCAACATTACAGGAAAATGATAAAATGTCAAACCAGCTGACTTGCCAGCATCTATCTATTTAACGAAAGGGAAAGGAAGAAAGGTCATGCAGAACAATTTCTAAAAATAAATCAATCATAGGAGAGGCTTTAGGCAAAAAAAGAGTAAATTCACTTCCGAATGTAGGAAGATAATACAGTTGTATGCGAACTGAAGAAGGCTGGGCAAAAGAGTATATTTACAATAATTTTATAATAGCTTTATGTTCATTCCAGAATTTAACAAATGCTAATCAATTTGTTGTCTAACCTCCAACCAGACAACACTATTTCTCTCCACTTACAATCTCCCATGCAGCACATTTCGTACCAAATGGCATAAACCTGGTAACTACAGTAGAGCACTTTGCACAGGGCCTACAATCCACGGGATTTACCATTGTCAAGATCAACAGGATTATTATTTCCTGCAAAACCAACCAACCAACAAAACTTGGGAGTCATGATATCATCTGCAAACAAGATAACACAGCTACTCAACGGGGATTCACCTACAGAGATCAGACATACAAAGCCAAAAAATCTCATCCCTATAAGCACTCCACTCCATCACCATCTGTCACTGTTGCCAAGGAGACGGACATCAAGCCAAATGCTGCACAGCACCCATCGTCTGTCCAAGATGTCAACAGAATCATCTCGTCAGAAACTGCCGCCGCCCAAAAGACTCATCCGTCTGCTACCACTGTAAACAGAAACATCCGGCAATCCAATGCCCCACAATCCCCATAATTATCCAGCTACAGCCAAAAAGCAAGAAGCCTCCAATCAGTAACCCCGTCATGGAAACTGCACCCATGTTACCCATCATCACTGACAAGCAGAAACATTCACATTCTGCCTGTTCATCACCATAGCCAAAGAAACTCGAACCAAGACGTCAACAATTAGTACTCAAACCAAAAACCGATGACATCACCACCACAGCTGTATTGATGCCCCCACCAGTGAAACATGCAACATCAGTTGTCATGCACACTGACAGTCAACCATTACTGAATTTCCACCGTTCATCATGGACCCAACAAAAATCAACGACGATCGCAACACCGTTTGGTCTCCATCCCGCTTACTCTGGCTACACCACGCAGTTATTACCGCCCTATCTAATGCTGAACCAGTAGCTAGTTCAGTCACCATCAACAACCAGCTACCATCAACTCAAAGTCCATCACCACTCAAAGAGCTGCCAGTCATCTGACACACCAACAAGATCAAGCCAAAGACATAGTCAAAGACCAAAGTCAAAGACCTAGTCAAAGACAACAGCAAGCTCAAGCCTGAAGTCCTGCCACTACAACGCCACTTAAACTTGCGCCTTCGACGCCCCTCTCCTGTGCCTAGGTGTCTGATGTTGTTCTTTGGTCGGGTGATCGATTGGTAATGCTTTTGTGTTTGTCTTTACTCGTCGTAAATGTAAAACTGAGTTAAATGTTTGTCTCGCTGTTATAAAGTGGTGCCTGCGGCCCCCAGGGGTCACGGAGTACTACAGGGGTTGGTCAATTGTTATTCCTTAACAATAACAACAAATGCTAATAGACAAGGAAAAATTTGAGCTTGCTATCCCAAAAACAATTAAGAAAGCATCGACATTTAAAAAACAAAAAACTTCTAAATTAGTTTCTGAAACACCAATAATTGAAATTTGGAGGATCTCAAAGTTTGCAGGCCTTAGTTTCGTTTTTTAGAGGGGTGCTCCACTCTGCCCATCGTTGCCTTTGCCCATCGTTGCCTCCACCACCCTGCCCTTTTTCACTTAGCATTCTACATTTTGTTCACAAAAACTTCAATTTAGAACTATTTTGCCTTCTTTCTATGCCGATAACAGATCCCTAAAAATGCAGGGACACTACTTATTACTTCAGGAAATAAATCGAAATGGAATTACAGTGGATCACTAGGTTTTTAAATCACTTTTAAAATTATCTTTATCCCAAAATGTCTGTTACGGCATGTGAATATATGACAAAAAAAGTTACACAACACAAAATAATTCCTCCTCAGAATAACTTAAAGGATTAGTTCAGTGGTCAAGCATGTCCATCTTATATGAAAGAGGACAAAAGAAACACAAGAACTAAAAGGTTTTGTGGTTCCGAGGTTTTTTTTGTTCATAATTGTATAAGCCAGGGAACTTCTGAATGTGTATGTGAAGAAAATCCTTGATTTAAATTATTATTAGTTTCTCTTTGATAACATGCATGAACATGTTCCACATTCATTTCTGTGCAGCTACAATCACTGACAAAATTATTTGGCACTTTTTCTTCCCCCTACTACCCCTCTTCAATGTTGGTAACAAGTTTAGAGTAAAGTTCTTAGCCTCTTTAATTTTAAAGCGATAATCACACCAACAGTGAAGCGGGAGAGGGAAAAAGGTGCCAAGTATTTTGTCGCTGATTGTAGCTCTCAAAAATTTATGAAAAATTTAATGGAAATTTCCAAATAAAAAACCTGAGCTGCAAACATATTGACTGAAATTACCTGTTAACAATTAATATGTATGTGTGTTTTAGATCAATTAGCTCCAGTGAAGAGTAATCATGGACACCCACCCATGTAGCACTTCCTGTCCTCTACATACCAAGCTAAAATAGTATTTCACACCCCTTTTTTACTAAAACAGCATTGATTAATAACAATTTACAAACTCAAAACCTTTGTTAGAAAACAACTTGTTTCAGCTCATTATATATTTGTAATTCTGAGTGGGCAGAATACGTAAATAAGAAACAAAGTTACTTTTTGGGAACTGACTGGAAGCTGGTCAGTAAAGTAGTGTAACATGTAGCTGAGAATTATCTCTGGAAAAACTGTACATAGTGTATATACATTTTGAACTGTAGAAAAATATAATTCAGTTTTGATTTGCACCACAAATATTACTCTCTTGTTTTCTCCGTTCTTATGACTATGTTATCTCTTCATCTTCTTGTATTTTCTTTTTAAAGAATTCACCAGTATTTATAATCATCATACTATGAATACTAGCAGAGGTTGTGTTAGAATTTTGTCTTGCATATGTGGTTACAACAAGCCCTTGATTTTCGGCGTATTTTGTAAATTTGCTGTCATATGTACAGGGCACTCTATGATGTACAGGGCACTGCATCTTGTACAGGGCACTGCTTATTGTACAGGGCACTGCGCGCTAGTGAAGCTTGCAAGTATTGTTAACACACGCACACTTGTGTAGACCTGCCTCGCTTAAGTGAATGAAAGTAGAATCCTAGCTAATATCGTTCACAATTGACAGCCTGCATCAAAACTTTCATGTACAGTGTACATGTATATACTGACTACTAGCCTATACGGACATGTTGAAACATTAAGCCGTCAGTCTTGTAGTTGTGTCATTTTTTCTTTTATTTCTGAGTAATTCAAAATCATATTTAAGTGAAATAAAACTTTCAATCGCATTAGAGAGGTAAGATTTTCATGATTTTTATTTAAGTTAACGAAAATCTCTAGCGTACAATTTCACATGCACTGTTTAAATTTTACGACGCAGGTACAATATGTATTGTAAGAAATTTCAGCCATAGCATAATATACAACAAATTTGTCGTTGATGCCAACACTCAATACTAGTACATCCCAAAAATGTGTCAGTGATCACAAAACCTCACAGCATGACCTCACAGCATGAGCATCTCCACTAGCTCACATAAAGCTAACCATGTTTTCCCTGAAGTTTTACCCCTGAAGCTGCAATCATACAATCTTAAGTTCGGATCGGTACATGTGATTGGTCTAGTTAGTACTACATATTAAGTGTTGGACAATGACCGAGATTCTAACAATAGAATAATGCGAGGTAGAATTCACCACTATAATCAAATTTATCCAATGTTAGTTCATCGTAAGATGCACCATAGCAGTTTTGACTTTAAATATTCAATTAATGAGCACTTCTTTTTTACACAGAGATCATTAGTACTGTTAGGAGCCATTATAAAAAATACTGAGCTTAATCTTTGTCTTAATTACTGTTCAATATCACAAACCAGTAGTTGAGATTTTTAGCCAGGTAACAGGGCAGAAGCATTTAAGGGTTTGATGAGCTAAGAGCCCATTGTCTTTGAATAGTTCAACAAGGAGGGACGTAAATTGAAGCTCATCCAAGCTTTTTATTTGCACACTGTTAACAGTGCTGATAGAAAATATTGTATGTACATAATCTATTTAAATGAATGAAGTGTTTTTAATAAATAAAACTCCAGTGACCTTTTTTCATATTTTTTATTAGTACCCACCTATTTTCCATTTTGGTAATTACCAGGAGACAAACAATAGCATTTCAAACAATCTGAGCAGCAGGCGTGGTTATTTAACGCTCCACTTCACATCACAGACTACACTACAGCATCCAGTAAGAAATTATACCAGTAGCCGAGTTTTACATAGGGTTTGCAAAGGGCAAGGTTTCAATATCTCAATGAAACAGGAAGAGATCGTCAATTTTGTTTAAATACAGTTGTGTTGGCATTGTATATGGTGTCCATGATTAAGGAACAGATGGGATTAAAGGCAAGATATTGTGTGAACGTGGATACCATGGAGATCAGAAATACAGTACAATCCAACATTGCTGATTGGTCAACATGTTTACACAAGCACCAACCATGCACCGACAAGCCAATTAATTACCGCTGCTGAAGTGACGTTACTAGTATGATCAGATTTATTGGTGAAGGTTGAACAAACTTCTTGAGAAAAGATTCCCTCTTAAAGGAAAATTCCCACGTTTTTCCGTAACCTTTCATAAGAGAAAATGTTTAGTTTGTGTGTTTGTTTGATGTAACGGCACCTAACAGCAAGGGTCAAATTGTGCCTGAGAAGTTAGATCATTCCAGAGGTACGAAAGAAACAGGGGGGGTTGAGAGAAACATGAGAACTAAAAGCCAAAAAGCTGTGATCGAGAAAGGAGGTACATGGGTAAAAAAAAAGTAGAAAGAGAGGGAGGGGGGAAGGAGGGGGAAAGGAGGGGGAGAGAGAGAAGAGGACTAAATATGGTTGTAGAGGGAAGCATGATGAAGGAGAAAAATTGTATCCGGAGGGTTTTTCTGGAAGAACTCGGTTATTGAGTTGTAGGGAGCGAGGGAAGTTCTGGGAATGTTGTACAGGGGGCAAGCAAGGAAACCGTGATGAACTGTGAGGGTGCAATGGCAATTGTTGCAGAGGGGTGGGGGGAGCCAATAAGGAGGTGGGAGTGAATAAGGTGGGTGTGACCTATTCTAAGGCGGGTAATGTAAACGTTGTCAACACAGGAGAGGTTGTGGGTGGTGGGTTTGATCGGAATGGTGAGCTGGATGACATGGAGTTTGTTATCAATTTGGGAGTCCCAAAGAGCAAAATCAATCTTGATAAGCAAATATGGACATGTGGAGAGAAGCTAGGACTGAAGTGAAGAATTTGACTAGACAAGTTTCCTCTTGTGAATAATTGTTTATTTTATATCAAAGGTTAGAGGAGACAAAGTCTGACATTCATCCTTATTTCATTGATAGAATTAAAAATAACAAATTTTCAGACCAAGTTTTATACCTCCTGAATCAATTTTTGTGTACGCATGAAATTATCAAAAACATGCTATTAAAACTTTGCCACATCATTTTGGAATAGAAAGTTTTATAGATTCTTGACCTCGTTGGGAAAATAAGTTTTATCATGCACAAGATTTCAATACAGATTGAACAAAATGGCAGCCTCCATGTGTCGACTTCAAACATGAATAATTTGAGATAGGAATAAGATTTTGACTTGCTGATTGTGGTAAGTGGTTAAGATTTTAATCCTCTATCATATGAAATAAGGTTTGTACAATACATACTTTTGTCACCTTTAAAGGAATATTCCTGTGATTTTTCATTTAAGAGTAATGAAGGAAAAAAATCATTTTAAAAAGAAGGATAAATAACAAACTTTTGTTTTCTAAACACTAATCAAATAATAAGAAAAGAATGTCCGGCAGAATAATCATCTCTTTGAAAATGAACTTTGCATGAGTATTACATACAAAGGCTTTTTGCAAGAAATTAAAGCTTTGTGTGTCAATATGACATTTACACAAAAAACACCTTTGGCTACTGTGCTTAAAGGTCAGGTTTGGAAAAATGAATTCCCGTGTGACACAAGTATCAAAATTAATCTACTGGCTAAGGACAACAAAAACTAAACAATTTATACTGATACAAGATATTTCTAAGGAGTATCTAAAAGATTTAAAAGGAAAATAAATGTTTTTTTATATTAAGTGGTAGGAAGATATAAAAGTGACAACAGTGAAGGGTTGCGGCGTACTATATCTGCAGAAGTAGTATGTTGCAATGACATTTTAATTATGCAATTACATTTAATTATATTGGACATATTCAATGTTTGGGTTATTTCAATAGCATCATTTGACCAATTTCATCTGTTTGTGTGGACAGGACGGAGAACCGGAGGAAGGGGGAGGTATCGATAAGGTCGCTATTGAGTTCAAGGGTCATAACTATATATTGATATGTTTCCAACCGATATTGTACTATACATGAACTAATAATGAAGTTAACATGACAACCAAACATGCACCTTTCCTCACTATACAGCCAAAAAAAGTTTGTCATTTGTAATAATATCAAAGTTGCAGGCAGTCAATAATGTTAAAGAGTTGATTAAGTCATCATTATTTCAATAAATATTACCTAAAATTATGTTCCACAGGCAGTAAATTCTTAATTCCGGACATACAGTGCTATACTCTATATGTACAGGCTGTTATATGGACATTGCGCATGGTTGTGATGGTTGAGCGATTGCAATCAATGAGATTTTAAATCCCTAAACATTGCTTCTAAATTCCTCAAGAGGCATACCTCATCCCCAAATTTATGTGGAAAAGCCCTTGATTGACACCTGATTTTATCCTCAAAACTAAAAGATTTCATCCTCAAAACTAAAAGATTTCATCCTCAAAACTAAAAGATTTCATCCTCAAAACTATAAGATATTTCCCACCAATTTGTCCATTCACGCATCAGACTTTCTGTACAGTAAGCAGCACAAGTACCAACAGTGTGTGTAGATTTCTGAGCCCACTTGTCCGATTTTTAGTAGCAGAGGACACTTTCTATAAATATTTATTGATTTATGAATGTCCAGGTCTCTAAAAAAAGAGTGCAAAAATGATGCCCTTTCAGTGGGAAATTCAAAACAAGATAGTGGGACCTAGCATTCAAAGGTAAAGTTCGCCCGTTTCATTAACAAGCGCTATATACCAGTTCCACGAAAATAATGAAAAATTGTTATGTTCAAAGTTATGGAAATTCACTGTTTCTGTAATTATTTTTTGAGAAAGAGACAATGTTAAAAAACGATTTCCCATTCAATTCTGTAAATTTACTTTAAAATTTGTACTTTCCATTTTTTGTGCTGGAGCAATATTACCTGGTATATTATAACAATGTGACGTCTTGCAATTTGCATATTGATATTTCGATATTATCTATTTATATCTAGCGATATATCGATATTGTCTGAAGGTGAATATCGCCCAGGCTTACATATGTCATGCACAGATGGCATAAAGCATGAAAAACTTTTACATTCACAATTTCTGCATCAATCTTATAAAAACATGTGTACATCGTAAAATGTAAACAAACACCAAATCATATCTCCAAAGTGATGTTACAAAACAGAAACTGGATTTTCCAGTAAGCTTGCACGGTTTTGCTCTGACGTGAAACCGGTCCATTTTCAAAACCAAAACTGGTTTTACCCGGAAAACCTGTTTTAACGGGAAAACCAGTTTTTAGCCTGTAATGTAAACAAGCTTTGAACATAAAGTGCATTACAGTAACTATAACTGCAGTGTACTGCACTGTTATGACTGCTAACAGTGTTTGTATCACAATAATTTCTGTAAAAAATGTTGAAAATGATAACAGAGGCATTGATCAATAAAATGTTAATGTTGTTTGCATGTAAAGTGATTTTATATACCCCATTTGCTAATTTTACCCCTTGGTTCGAAAGGCATTAAACAGGTCCCGATGTCTTAAGGCAGTCACATAAAAAAAGTAGTAAAAAGGTTGTGTTGACAGGCCATTTTTATGCCCTTATTTGTTCATGGTGTCTAATTCATAGTTATGATAAATTAAGCCTATAAATGCATTATTTTACAGTGCGATGCTAGCCATCGTATACTTGACCACACAGAACAAATGTTGCTAATTTGCATATAGCCCACAGCGGGAAAATATTAGTTCAGACCCCACCACCTTGATACTCAATATTTCTTTGAAACAGTAACCATGGCCAGGCCATGGTTCCTATTTGAAGAAAAAAAAATAAGTTCAACCAAAAAATCCTCATAAATCATGCATACCTATTATTTTTTAGCTTCAATAATCATTCTTGCAATGCTTTTACTTTAAATAGGCCCAGTTTGTGCATTGTGGCATTTTCTATTGTACCTAATAGAGCTGTGAACATTTAGGGATTTTAGTAAACGTGTACAAGTCAAAAGAAGTATCATTTGCACTCTTTTAGTACCGTAATTTTTAAAAGTACACCAAAATTCATCCAATATAAGTAAAACAATTGCGCAACCAGTATGGCAAAAGTATTGACTCCATTGCCCCCCAAATAGATGCTGGATTTTTGCTTTCCAAATCATGGAAAGCCGAATGTGTGTGTGATTTGAATCATGAATGATATTGAATTTCAATGGCAAGACTGACTTTGAAAAACAATTACTCCCAATGAGCATTTAGTAAACATTTACAAAAGGATTTGTGAGTGTGTAGTGTGTGTGTACATGCTAAACGGTCACAGCTCTAATACTTAAGCAGCCATAGGTTCCCGCCCCATATGGTATTCAACTTCTTCAATGTGCTATAAAACTGCGTGAACGGGAGTGTAATAAGGCTGAAAAGAAAATGCCTGCTATTGAAAAGTAGTGTCCCACTCCCAATACATGATTTGAATACATCAGGATTGAAAATTAATCTGAAATACATTGTATTCCGTACCCAACCGGACCTTGTTTCAGCAAGAGCTATGAAAACATTTTATTTTTACAACACCCACACAAAAGCAATTCTTCAGCACTCTGAAGATAGGATTTAGTTCAACATTGATTTGAAACATTTAACAATGATAAACAATATTTATGGTCATTCAGAATTGTATACAATGGCAAAACACATCTGTAAACATTCTGTTTGTACTTTCAACTTATGAAACGATATGAAGAGCGGAATGCAGAGATAATATTAATTCATGCATACCAACAGCCTATCACCTAACGGGTCCACAAAAAACATATAAACTCCTCCACTTTGAACCTATGAAATCATTTTCAACTTGTACCCCAAGTGAATAACACGTGGTATGGGTCAATTACGTACAACATGTGATTGGAACGGAAGATTCCATCGCTCGCAGGCTACTATTTTAAGGAAACATAATTACAGGAAAACGGAAGACATTTTTCTAAACCAAGTGCATGTAAACTTTCGTTCTTTTAAATCTGAACAATTTTGAATGGGACTGTTGTTTAGAAGTTTATTATACACATGAAAATGAGATGATGGGAAGGAATACAAACTTTTTGAGGGGATGAATGGTTGTTTTCACTTGCGACCTCATTGTGAAATGTGAATCATACCATCTTGGTTTGATTCACAAACCAAGCTGGTGATAGCACGGGGATATTTTATCTTCGTTTTACAGTATAATGTTATTCCATAACACTCATGCAATTAATTGACCCTCCTCTAAACCATGCTACAGCTATTTATAGCGATAGTTTTTCCCAAAAGAAGCTAAATTCAAACTCAAAAAACTTTCAAAAATATGATACAACACAACCCTTAAAAACCCGTTCATTAATCATGTTACTATGACAACATATGAATCTACGGTCATTCACGCAAAGTTTCATTCTTATCCAGAGGCCGTTAATCACAGCCCAAACACATTGAATAATGTGATGTGACTTGCACTAGCCTTATACAGTACATGCATAGGGTCAGTCAGTACAGCAGGGCGTGGTTGGGTGTGAATTCGTAAATGGTCTCATATTACTTGGCTTGCAGTTTGTGATATATTTGTCGGGATTTATAATAGATTCCAAAGTTTTTTGAAGAAACAATGGACATGACTTCAAATAAATGGAAAAGGAATGGCCAGGGAAATATTAGCCCAGAAAGAAAACATAGCATCATCAAACCTGTTTTTATTACAGGTAGATTATGACTATTTTTTTCCAAACATTCTCAATCTTATCTATTGATTGAATCTGCATAAATGTCATACATTTTCCAAAATATATCAAAAGATACTACAAAAACATGTTGACACAAAGCATGAACTTTCTTTTCATTGAAATAAAACAGATTTCTATCATCTTTTGGCAAATTTTTTGTAGTGATTTGGTTATTTTCAGTACTTCCGATTTTTCATCAAATATGAATCAGACCGCGGTTTGCAAAAACCGGTTTTAGTTACAAAACTGGTACACCATGCAAGCTTAAGACTGGAAGTAGCCTACTAATCTAATTTAAATCAATTCTACCATAAATTATTGCCACCAAATTTCGTTTCACTACAAACAAATCATACCCACAACCTGTACAAATTATCCCATTTATATCAATAATCTATTACATTGTTATTTTATTGTGAAAGTTTGAATAAACCAGATCCTGAATCTAGATAGTTGCACTCCTACAGACATCAATATCACAAGTTGTTCAAACCGCAATTACCAATTTCACTCCAATAACGTATGAACAACCACTATAAGAGGAAGCACTTAAAGAAATATTCCCATGGATTTTCATTTTTTCATATAAGATAAGAGAAAATTTGTAGAAACAAAGTGGTGAAAAAACTGTTAATATCTTATTCCATTTAGAAGTTATAACAATTTAAAGAGTAGAAAAATGTTCTTAAAAACACCTCATACAGTATGTCCTTCAGCATGGTGATGTCATCAAGGCTATTCCAGTACAATTCTTATGTATTTCTTATCAATCTTTTTTCTTTTCTTTTTTTACATTATCGAACAGCATTTTTGGTTCATTATAGAGATAGGGTGGAATATGTAATTTACAAGAAAACATTTTGGTTTTCTTGATGTACATCACATTCACAATAATATTTATTATTTTTAAATCATTTTTAAAGAAATACAAAAGACATTTTGTTGAAATTGTCTCTATGACATTACAGATGTTGCCAATCAGTCAATTTTGTCTACGTTCAAAAATATTTCTAAAATGTTGTAACTTCTAAACGTAATAAGATATTACCATAAATTTTTCACCACTTTGTTTCTAAAAATTGTTTCTATCATGTATGAAAAAATGAAAATCCATGGGAATATTCCTTTAACTATTCAATACAACATACTAACTGCACACAAGTTAATTCAAGCTCCTCCAAAATAGTTTTAAGTTATTTATGTCACACAGCTGATTTTGCAGCAATATCCTATGGAGTGACGAAAATAAACTCTTGAGGTGAGTTATTTTTAACCAGAACCAAAAAGTTTTGTGGTTCCGATGCTTTTTTTCATGCTGTTTGATTTTTTATTACCTGTTATGTCATTGCATGACATGAAATATTTGAGATATCGTGTTTACAAACTTTTTTAACAAAATCATATAAAGCCCCGCCCACTATGCATATTAATAAAATTCAATGTTTTCATAAAATGAACATGTACAAACTAGCTAAAATCCTAATATAAAACAAAACAGACATAATTGTTAAAATATGAGCATTTCAAGATTTTTACATTAAGCTCCGCCTACTAATTAACATGTATGACATCATTAAAATGCAATTGCAAAATCTTTTAGATCCATATCTCCTGAACAGAATATGATAAAGTATGTTCTTTCAAATAAAATATTACAAAAAACGATGCGAATATTCCTTTAACCATAACTATCTCTAACTGCACATGTCTCAGCAGGATACAAGTTTTACTTGCTACATTTTAATTACAAGTTAACAGTGTGAGATAAAGGATTTACACTCAATGAGGAAAAATGATGAATCATAATAATAACATTTATTGGTATGGAATTCCCCACCTGAGTTAATGTTACAATTGGGATGAGATTGATATGAAAAGATAAAAAGCAGTCAGGATGATATAACCTCATATACAGGATCTTCCTCTTGCCTTAAAATGACCTTTCAACCCCAAGGAGTCGGAAAGCAGGATGAAAACATCCTGATCAATCAGAAATATTACGAATAAGATTGAAGTTTGCATCTTCACTTTGAACTAAGTGCACAGATTTCCATTTTCCTCACTTATGTTAGCTTTACACATTTATTTTTCAACTAAATGACTGTCTACAAAGAAATAAAACATTATTGCCTTTTGAATTCCAACTGAAAAATGTCAAAAGAAAATATGAAAATTGCACTTGCTTCCTGGTGTCCGGGTAAAATTCTTACATCACAGAGATTTCACTTTATAAGTTCCTTTTCTTGAAATCCACGCCCCTGTATACCAAACATTACTGCTATTGTTTACAACAAAAGCATTATGTGGGCTATCCTAGTTTGAAGCACAAACAGCTTAATTTGGTTATTAATGCATACTTATTGCAGACCTGCCAACCTTTAGGATTACCAAACTGTATTCTGGAACTACATAAGTTGTATTTTGATATAAAAAAAACTGTACTCTTCAAACAAAATGTACAAAACAGAGGTTTAGTGGCTGAAAAAAAAAACCCACTGTACTTTCGCAGTTTCTCTTATTGTACGAATCTGAATCTGAATCGGTTAAGTTGGCAAAATCAATCCTTTAAGAGGAGATGAACGCCAACCGAGCATAAGAAGTATGAGTAAGAAAAAAGTTATACAAAAAAAATATATAAACAAAATTATAAAAATAAATGAATCGTATTCTGGTGCCAAAAAACGTACAATCGTATTCTCAACATTTTCCCGTATTAAATATGGCAAAATCTTACTAGTTGGCAGGTCTGTTATTGTCTCTCAAGTTTCATTTCACACAGAGTGTACATTAAGTTTTTTTCAATTTTCACATACTCCTAGACTTGTTTGACAACACAAACTTTTTAACATTTAAACAACATACAGAGCATATCCTGTAGTTTTGATTATCATGGATTAACTAATCACACGGGAGCTACAATTTAGACTTAAAAAAGTCTACGATAACTTAAATCAACCCAACTGTATTAATACACCTGTAGCATTTCTTTATGAAATAATTTTGCTGATAACTCTTCTTATTCCTCTGTTGTGCATTTTAAATACATAATTTTGATTATCATACATTTGGCTACATGAAGCATAAATACTTCAAATAAATATTCATGGTTTTTAGTAACCTTTCATAAGAAAGAGAAAATATTTAGAAACAATTTAGTACAAAAGTCATGTTGATATCTTATTCCTACCAGGAGATATTCAAATTTTAAGGTTTACAAAGAATGCCAATAAACGATAGGAAAAGGCTCAGTATGACATCACAGCAACACATTCTCCCACAAAGTTGATGTATTTTACTAAAATCTATCATCCTTTTTTATTAGTAAAACCTGCTAGAAATATCAATTGATAAAAGTTTGGTATATATACATTGCCAAATATACCCTACTTCAATAACTTTTAGAAAATTGTTTCTAATCATTCAGAAACACCTAATTAACATTAAAGGAAATACATGAACATTATTTGCAATGGAATTGCCTCTATGACATCATCAAACACTAATCATCATACTGTACAAAAACTCTAAAATGCAATTGGTAAATCTTTAAAAATCCATATCTCCTGAACGGAATATGATATCAACCTGATTTTCGTAGCAATTTGGCTCTAAAAGTATCCCCTTTCAAACAGAATTTTACAAAAAAACCACAGGAATACTCCACACTAACAAAGCCTCACTATAGAGTACTTCTTTTCACAGTGTACATTGTAATCAAGGGAAGAGCAAGTGCGTAATAAAGATTAAGCTTTTAAACACTAACATCGCCTCACATGATTAAGCACTTCTTTTCACATAATAATATATCATCAAAAGGAAAACTATGAAATCTTCCTCCGTTTTCCTACTTGGTTTATCAACTAGTCTTTTGATCGACTTTACGATCGTGTTTATCAACAGCATTTGCAAAAAATGCTGTGTTTACATCTTTAATCAACTAACTTGTGACAGAAACATGATTACTTCTAATGCAACAACACCAAGTCTCAATTAAGATTACGATTCAACAGAGTGTGACCTTATACCACCAAATTATATCTTCACATCCTATCACTCAACTTAATATCCATCAAAAATAGTCATAAATCATTCAGCTTTCAAACAATGCATCATTCTCCAGTGCAGAATCTGATAGGATGTGTTGCTATAGAAAGTGCTGGAAGAAGCGAGTCTTTAAAGCATGTTTATGAAGGTGAGTCAGTCAATCTACTGCCCATTCAGTTAAATTGACAGTATCAGTTTTTAAAACTGTTCTGACACAACCTGTTGGATGTTGTGGTGAATTATGACTCATTTATTGTACAGATAAAGTTAAATTCATCTATCATAGGTTAAAATATAAAAACACTGGTTAAAAAGATTATAAGATATATACCGTTAAAATTATTCAAGGAATGACACATACTGTTTTCCGGGGAATCGTTTGTTTACCCCTACCTACCTCCAAGAAATAAAGTCTGCCTCTTCCCATAAAATAACAAAATCCCAACTTTTTTTAATGTTTGTTTGTTTGATGGAGCATAATGGCACCACGACAACGAAGGTTAAATTACTTTTTTTAACTCAAATCCTGTAGTAAACGCTTTTTTGTTTCCCTTCTTCAAATTAAACTTGCATGTCAACAGGTTTAGGTCTCTATAGATTTAGTTTTGCAGAAAGGTTTTGTTAAGCACAATAGAGCTATTTCCCCGATACCTTTGGGCATATAATTGAGTCAGCACAAACACTCGATCAGTAGGGACAGAAATGCATAGAATTGGGAGGATCTAAAACACAGAAATGCATAGAATTGGAGGATCTGAAACTGCCACTAGGAAATAATCAATCCAGATGGTTGACAGCACATGGCAGTGGAACACTCTACCTACATGTGTGCATTGCAATATACAGGAGCAGGAAGAAGTTCATTCTCTCTGGCAAGAAATTAATTGTAATAGATGTAACTGAAAAAAGTGGAAGTGATATTTCAAAATTGTATGCTCATTTCAGTATGTGTGATATGGTCAAGGAAGTTGACATTACAACATTTTTGATAACATCAACACAAAAACAAGATTATAATTATTTTACTCTTAATTTCCGTTTCATGGTTTATTTTGTTTTACTCTTGTGATATTTTCTCATTTAAGTTTATCTAATATTGCAATTTATTCTTAATAATTATTCTGCATAATTTCACTCATTGATTTGATTTCTTTTGTATGTCAAGTTTAAATGATTTATGTACAATACAGGGTCCCACAAAGGATCAACCATGTATTGAATGGGCTATAAATAACATTTGAGTGAAATAAAATGAGCAAAGCTAGAAACTTGTAAATGTCAGAAACACCTTTCATATCATATTTTCTTAACAAGTATTTTGCATGAAAAAAAAGAAAAAAAAGGCCAGTTCAGTTTTTGAGATCAGATGATTACAATTTTGATACAAATTTGTCTGCTGGTTGACTAAAGAAATTACAGGAAGTGGATTTAAAACTGAAAAGGCGAAACATTTTCAGTGATGCATCAAAAATTCACAAATTTGTTAACGATAGGCATGGATTTTACTAGTTTTTACTTTGTTTTCTTTGAATTCCATTTGTACAACTTATTCTTTGCTTGATATCCTATTGATTACCTCCACCAACAAAGTTGGACTAAGGTTATCTTTTCACCCGTTTTGTCTGATTGTTTGTCTGTCTGTCATCAAGATATCTCAATAACGGATTGCAGGATTTGGATTAAAATTGGGGTGTGGTTTTGTTTCTGCTCAAGGACAAAGTGATTAAAATTTGGGACATATTGAGACAGGGGAAGGGCAGAAATTGAGGGGTGGGATGACGTTTTAGGATGAGATCTGTGAAGGCATATAGTTGAAACTTCTTATTTGATTCTAATGGAACGTCTAAACAATAAAATCATGCGCTGAAAAGAATTTAACACAATCAATTTGCAGGACTCTGTAAGAAAACCAGATAAGTGGTTTCTTGTATCAAAGAGAATCAAAACAATTGCTTTCTTGCATGAAAGGAAAATAATGGAATGTAAATCTTGGTTGAATAGAGCTAAAACAATGAATGCTTAGCCTGAATAAAACTAAAAACAATGATAAGAGGATAGATCCTGAAGTGTTTAGAATGCAAATGGTAATTCAGATTAACAGTGAGACAGAGATTATTTGGGGTTACAAGTTGGTGGGTCTATAGGATTGTGATGTAGATTGTATTCCAGACAGGGCATGAAGAGAGGCGAAGGTATGTACTCTACATAGTGATATGATTCTACTTTTTTTTCTTTCTTATATATATTTTTTTATTTGTACTGTTTTATATTGCTCAGGCCCTACATCAGATCAGTCCGCAGACTGAACAATTATTTCATTTTACAGTTATCTTCTAAAAAATCTTAAATGTTTTGTAGACTTTGTAAGGAAACTAGTCTTCAATCTTTCTCAAGTGTCTCTAAAAAAAAATTGTGAGGAAATTCTAACCTTCCATAAGGATATCTAAAGAAACTTTATGTTTTCTAAGGAACCCTGAAGAAACTAACATTTTCTAAGGAATTCTCAAAAATCTAACATTACTGAGGAAATTTCAGGAAAAATCTGCAGACGGCCGGAGAGCTGGACGGAAGAAATCGCCATTACATAGGTTCGCATTTGAAAAAGTGGAGGAATCTTGCCTCCTCGCCCCCATGGTTCCTACTTATGTGGTTTGAACATAGGCGGGATTTGATGGAAGCAAAGGGGCACTTTCTCCAGCCACACATTTTGTCAAAATGGATACTTTTGTATGGTCATGGGTTGTAGTTTAAAGTGATTTTGTAATTCAGCTTTTCATTATATTCACAAACTGTTCCCTTTAGAATACAATGGTTACTATGTCTTCATGGCATCTTAAATGAATGTACTTACCGAGAAAAGTAATACTCAAGTTGCCTTTGCAAGAGTTTACGCAGTTCTTCTCCTTTAGGAGGTTCCTGTTGAGTGTAATCCTCAGCTATAACAAGAACATATATAAATCAGTTAGGTCATTACCATCAAAACACGCTCACACAGAGATATAACTTGGTTCTGCAGTACTGCTAATACTTGAGATTCACAGCAATTCTTCACTTATCCAAACATTTAACCACTAACCACAAAACCTACATTCCATACTTTTAAACCAAGTAATTTGTCCAATTCTGCTAATATATCTACCCTACATTTAACAACTTCTGGGGTCCCTACAGAGACCTGGGGGAGTGTGTAAAGTCCATGGGAATAACAGCTATATAACAGACCACTGAATTGGCCCAGGCAGATCCATGGGACAAATAGTACTACTGTTCTATAAATGACCCCAAAAAAACTCAGCAAAACCCATTCCTCCATAGTGAAAACTACTGATACCCCTCTGCCATCTCTTCCCTGTAATTTACTATATCAATGTATATTTCAATACTTATTTAATAATCTTTTAAGCAGGGTTCGACAAATACGGTCACCAGCTCCCCAATGGCGACTTAAAATTTTAATCCGGTGAGTGTATTTGTACTGCTTGTAGCCATCTTGGCGACCGGCAAAAAAATTGCGTTGGGAAATTGCTTCCCGCAAAAGTCAAATGCTCCGTAAGCATTATTAGTCACAAACCCTAAATTAACACACACAATTGAACATAGGCCATAGTATGTAATTCATACAAATAGGGAATGCACACATAACCTTTTGTTGAACAAATGCCAAAGCCCAGATATTTTTCCGAGAAAGGGAGGTTTTAAACCGCATACTCATTGCATAGCACATGGAAATCAGCCAAGCCTCCTGTGTTGATTTGTTCCGATCACTGCCCAATTGAAACCTGTGTAGTAGCCTTGTACTGTCTAACAACATAACCTTAGGTCCAGCAAGAAAAATGAATCAGTCTGCCAAAATTTTATTTGTACGGCTATAGTATGATTTGGTTATTTTAATAACGGAATAAAGTTATATTACAAGAAATACATTAAGTTGTATTACAAGAAGGGCCGAAATTGCCTATATGCAGTGGGATAGTATCCTCAAACCCATGCCATGTGTTATCAGTATAGCAATGTACAATGGCAAGGAAGTGGCTTATTTTAGCAAGCAAGGGTGAGGATGAAATTTCAACACATTGAACACAACACAGTGGGGGGAGGAGCAATAAGTGAACCCATTATCCAATCAAAGCATCGTTAGCTGAAAGATGGGGCGAATGATTTTTTATTAAGTTAATCAACTCGCTAAATTAAAAGAATTTCCAGTTTGAGGACCAAATGTAAAATCAACGAACCAAAAACACCAGAGATATTTCATTCACTTACACTCAAACATTAACAGTATATCTAAAGGAAGCATTGCTTAATCATCTTTAACAAAATTATTCACTATTTACTTTCTATCATACAACATATGAATACTGTACCTCACTTCAAGAATGCTAGTCATCATTTATTGTACCAGTAACACTCACAGATTATTGAGCTTTTCTTTTCAATTGTCTTCAGTTTCACGAGAGAAAAAAAATTTAGTGACAGTATAATCATTAGAACTGGAAACTTTGTAAAGATCATATCATACAAAAGATCTTGAAATACACAGGTTGAAATCAGAGATTCATTTCACAGGATGTGGGTAGGGAGGTACTGTAGCTAAAAACTAAAAACGCTATAACTACAAAAAAATACGAATGCTGTGTCAGTTATGATTCCAAACTATGATATCACGCAGCAAAGCAAAACCTCTATTAAAGAAATATTCCCATGGATTTTCATTTTTTCATAATAGAGAAAATTTGTAAAAACAAGTGGTGAAAAAGTATGTTAATATCTTATTCCGTTTAGAAGTTATAACAAAATTAAAGAGTAGAAAATTGTTCTTAAAAACACCTCGTACAGTATATGTCCTTCAGCCTGGTGATGTCATCAAGGCAATTCCAGTACAATTCTTATGTATTTCTTATAAATTTAATCCACGTTTTTCACATCGAACAGCTTTTTTGGTTCATTATAGTGGGTGCAAGCTTGGGTGATATTCACCTTCAGACAATATGATATATCGCTAGACATATATATTGATAATATCGAAATGTCGATATGCAAATTGCGAAATGTCACATTGAAAAAATAACTTTTTGTACCAGGTAATATTGCTCCAACACAAAAAATGGAAAGTACAATTTTTAAGTAAATTTACATAATTGAATCAGAAATATGTACATAAATCTTCAAATTCTACAAGGAATCGTTTTTTTACATTGTCTTTTTTTCAACAAATCAATCACAGAAACATTGAAATTCCATAAAGTTTAAAAATATCATTTTTCACTATTTTCGTGGAACTGTGGTATATAGCTTTTTTGGTAATAAAAACGGGCCAACTTTACTTTTGAATGCTACTAGGTCCCACTTACTTGTTTTGAATTTCCCACTGAAAGGGCATCATTTTTGCAATCTTTTTTAAAAACCTGGACATTTAGAAGTCAATAAATATTTATAGAAAATGTCCTCTGCCACTAAAAATCGAATGAGTGGGCTCAGAAATCTAAACACACTGTTTGTACTTGTGCTGTAGTCTGATGTGCGGATGAACAAATTTAAAGGAGAATCTTTTAGTTTTGAGGATAAAATCTACCTTCAGGTGTCAATTCAGGGCTTTTCCACATAAAATTTGGGGATGTGGTATTCCTTTTAAGGAATTTAGATGCAATGTTTAAGGATTTCAAATCTCATTGATTGTTATTGCTCAACCATCACAAATCATGAAAATTAACTTATATTATTGCGCAATGTCCATAACGGCATGTACATACAGAGTACAGTCACTGTAAGTCCTGAATTAAGAATTTCCTGCCTGTGGAACATAATTTTAGGTAATATTTATTGAAATATTGATGACTTAATCAACTCTTAACATTCTTGATTGCCTGCAACTTTAATATTA
This sequence comes from Chiridota heheva, assembly GCA_020152595.1. Lineage (NCBI taxonomy): Eukaryota > Metazoa > Echinodermata > Holothuroidea > Apodida > Chiridotidae > Chiridota > Chiridota heheva. The sequence goes on from JAIGNY010000022.1 coordinate 295,687, forward strand.
TTACAAATTACAAACTTTTTGAGGCTGTACAGTGAGGAAAGGTGCATGTTTGGTTGTCATGATAACTTCATGTATGTATAGTACAATATCAATGGAAAACATATTGAAATATTAATGGAAAGCATATCTATATATCGATATGACCTTTAAACTCAATATCAACCAAATTGATATGGGTCAATATCGAATAATATCGAAATATTGATATATCGCCCAAGTATAATAGGGTGAAATATAATTTACAAGAAAACAATTTGCTTTTTTCTTGGTGAACATTACATTTTCAATGAGAAAAAAATCCAAATCATTTTAAAAGAAATACAAGACATTTTGTTGAAATTGTCTCAATGACAACACAGATATTGCCAATCAGTCACCTTTGCTCAAATTCAAAAATACTTTAAAATTCCTTGTAACTTTTAAACAAAATAAGATATAAATATAGTTGGTTTCTAAACATTTTCTTTATCATATATGAGAAAATGAAAATCCATGGGAATATTACTCTAAAGAGTTTGTATGTCATTTTCGATAAAGGCTGTTTTGATGAATACGTTGAGAACTTATTTTTATTTTTTATGCTTATATTTCTAGAAAGCAAAATGTATGAATGTGTTTTTCTATATTTTATTTCAACTTTCAACCTTACATGTGTTTTCTTCTTTCCAAACTTTATTCTATTTTGGGGAAAGGCAAGCAGGAGCTTTAATATCCTTGTGATGCTAGAACATAAATAATGTGTTTTGGGGGTGGGTATAAGACTGGATCCAACATCGCTGCAGAAGCCAAAATCCCTACGGGCCCCCAGGCATGCCAGGATTCAAAGTGCCCTACTGCGTATTGGAGCTTAGATATAGTTTGAATAGGTGAAAACTGTTTTTTAAAAGCCTAAAAAAACCTAAGCCTCGACTGCAATATTGTGTAAATTTTTATTAACAATGTTTGCTTTTGAGTTAAATTGAAATCATAAACAGACAAACTAACAGCAAAATAGTGCTGTATAAAATCAAGATGGATTTTGCATCCTTACAAGACATAATTTTGACTACAGTATGATACATTTTACTCATACTGCTAACTGGCTCATATATTAGCCATTTTGAGCAAATAATTATTGCAATAAATAAGGCACAATTAATCAATAATGGCATCCCACAAATACAATTTCAGTGGCAATCATTATAACAAAATATAACTAAAAAGATTTCAAAGGATAATTTCAGGGTCAAGCAAGTCTATCATGTTTTATATGAAAGAGGACTTCAAAGAAACAAAATAGTACAGAAACCATTCAAAAATCTTATTGCGTTAAGGATATATCTAAGTTTAAAGTTTTGTATCATTTGTGTAAAATTTACCCCGCTGCTTAAAAATATGGAATCTGGTCCAATGACCTGATTCTAATGCACTTCTAACCAACCTTAAAACGTAGTTACCAGCCCAGCCCTGACCTCCATTATACCTCTAACATCCCTCACTTAACATTCCACCGAGGCCTGAATGAGAAGGGAGGCAGGCCAGGACGCATGGAAGGTAAGTATAACTCTCATAAATATCCCCGTTACGCTTAGCGGGGCAAATTTACTTTCAAGTTATATCTTACCTTCCATGCTATAATATGCAATCAAATTGCAACAAGGAACGAAAAGGAGTTCAGGTGGAAGCCCAATTTTCTAAAGGCTTGTCCTAGTACTCGACCAGTTTTATCCAACTTAAAGGATTAAATTCCTTATCCTCTTAAGGACAAAAGACCTCTGAATAGGAATTATTATAAAATAGTGAACCACTCCTACTTACAACAAAGGAACAGGGAACAAGTTTTAGCAAAAATCAAGGCAAGAAATCTACTGAACATGGGTTAGTTGCCCGAAACGCATGTTAACAGAAGTTGTTAGTAAACAAAGTCAAATTGTGAACAATGCCCAATACGTTTTATTAAACATGAGGGGAACAAACCGTCCAAAGTTAAACTAAACAGAAACTGCCAGAACGACGACAGAATTTCATAGGCAAAAATAAACGAATTAGAAAGTGCAGAAAACATGGCAAAATTTTGTTAGTAAATGTTTGTTTGTTTGTTTGATGAGGTCTTAACGGCAATGAACTAAAAATAATCCTGAGAGGTCAGATCATTTTAGAGGTAGTAAGGAAAGGGACCAGGGAAGAATGAGAGAAATTCAAGAACAAAAGCCAGAAAGCTGTGATCGAGAGAGAGGAGGTGCATGGGTAAAACTAAAAACAAAGTAGAGAGGGGTGGAAGAGGAGGATTAAATATGGTTGTAGAGGGATGCATGCTGAAGGAAGGAGACTATTTTATCTGGAGGATTTTTTTGGAAGAGCTCAGCAATTGAGTTGTAGGGAGCAAGAGAAGCTCTGGGAAGGTTGTACAGGGGGCAAGCAAGGAGAACGTGTTGGATTGTAAGGATGCAGTGGCAATTGTTACAGAGGGGTTGGGGAACCAATAAGGAGGTGGGAGTGAGTGAGGTGGGTGTGACCAATTCTAAGACGGGTAATATGAACGTTGTCGATACGAGAAAGGTTGTTGATGGTGGATTTGATCGGGATTGTGGGCTGGATAACATGGAGTTTGTTATCAATTTGGAAGTTCCATAAGGTTTGCCAGCGGTCACGAACAAGAGAAGCGATAAGCAGTTTGATGTCAGAGAGGGTTTTGGGAAAAGGGGGAAGGGAGGAGGTTAAGGGCAAGCTTAGCGGCTGTATCAGCCCTGTCATTGCCAGGGATGCCAACATGGCTGGGTATCCAGAAGAAAAGAACACTTTTCCTGCAGAGGGTGGGAGAAAAGAGTTTCGGAGGAGGAGGTGGCAGGTGAGGTTATCCCATTTAAGATTGAGTAATGAAGTATGAACAGCCTTTGAGTCAGAGAAAATGGCAAAGTGACTAAGAGGAGAGTACTCAATAAAGTTGAGGCGAGGAGAATGGCCTTAGCCTCGGCTGAAAAGATGGATGAGTGGTCAGGAAGTCTGCTACTGAGGGTGATGTCTTGGATGATGGCAGCAGCAGCTGTCTTGTTGCCTTCCTTGGAGCCATCAGTATAGATGGAGGTGTAATTTGAGAGTTGGTCTTTGATTTGGTTGTGAGATTGATGAAGAGATTTGGTGAGTTTGAGTTTTGTTATAAGTGGAGAGGTCTAGGTGGACAGAAGGAAGGGGTGGCCCAAGGCGGAAAAGTGGGCCAGGAATAGGTGCCGAGAGTGGCGGGGTTGATGCCAAGTTGAAAGAGGTCTGATTTAATGCGTAAGCTGAAGGGGGCGATAGGGTTTTAGTCCTATCAAAGAGGGAGGAGAAATTGGGGTACCTAATGAGGTTGTAAACAGGGTTCTGGGTGTTGGTGAGGACTCTAAAAGCATAGGAGAGGCTAAGCTTTTTACATCTAAGTAGAAAGGGGGTCGTTGGCTTCAACATGAAGGCTAGTGATTGGGGAGGTCCTGTAGGCTCTAGACAAAGCCTGAGGGCTTCATTTTGATGGTGTTAATGTGGTTGAGGTACGAGTTGTGAGCGACACAGTAAACAATATTGCCATAGTCAAGCTTGGCACGAATGGTGAGCCTGAAAATTTTGAGGAGAGCATAGCGGTTCGCTCCCCAAGTAGTGTTGGAGAGCAGTCGGAGGAGGTTGAGGGAGCTATTGCATTTTAGTTTCAGGTTGGTGATGTGTGGCTTGTAGGTGAGCTTGGGGTCTAGAGTTAGACCAAGGAACTTTGTGTTTTCAACTTTAGGGATGCGATTCCCATTGAGCACAAAGTTCGGGTTGGGGTGGAGGTTGTTGAAATGACAAAAGTGCATGCAGACTGTCTTGTCTTTGGAGAATCTAAAACCGTTATTGTTGCTCCAGACTTGCAGCTGATTGAGGCTGGTTTGAAGCCTATTTTCAACAATAGGAAAGCTAGGGGAGGAGTAGAAGATGGTGAAGTCATCCACGTGAGAGGGTACGCGTTTGATGCTGGGGCCAAGGTCATTCCCGATGTCATTAATGCTCAGGTTGAAGAGAGTGGGGGAGAGGATGCTGCCTTGGGGGACGCCCTCTTCTTGGGGGTACGGCTTGGAGAGGGTGTGGCCAATACTGAACTTGGAACTGCCTGGGTGAGAGGAAGTTTTGAATAAAGATGGGGAGGTGGCCTCTGAGGCCAATGGTGTGAAGTTTCCGGTAATGCCGTATTTCCAAGTAGTGTCGAAAGCTTTCTCGAGGTCAAAAATATGGCAATGAGGTGTTCCTTTTTGCAAAGGATTCCGGATAGCGGTGTCGAGCGTAATTAACTGGTCTAGGTATTGCGACGTTTTTCGGAAGCCGCTTTGGTGAGGAGAGAGGATTCTATTGGTCTCGAGGAACCAGTTTAGTCTCTCTGATTAATGATCTTTTCCATAATTTTACAGAGACAGCAAGTAAGGGCGATGGGTCGGTAGCTGGTGGGGTCGGTGCTATCCTTCCCGGTTTAAGGACGGGATGACAATAGCTGTCCTCCAGATAGGGGAAAGGAGTGTGAGGACCAAATGTGGTTGAAGATGGTGAGTAGGGTAGTGGTGGCTTTGATGGGGAGGTGTTTCAGAAACTGATAGGGGATGTTATCTGGGCCCTTGGAGGTGCAGCCAGCGTACGCTGATGGCTTGGTTTAATTCAGAAAGGGTGAGAGGGTGTTGTAGCTTTTGGAGTTGTCAGAGGGAAAAGTGATTCTCCGGGCTTCATCGCAAGCTTTTTGATTTTGAAAGCATTGGAGTAGTTGGTCGAGGCCGAGATGTTGCTGAAAGAGGCGGCGAGGTGGTCAACGATGTCTTTTTGCGGTGAGAAGGTCTCCATTCCAAGAGTGATGGGAGATGGAAGATTTGCCTACTCTGCCGTGGAAGCTGTTAACCATTCTCCAAATCTTCTTAGTGAAGGTGTTGGTGGTGAGAGAAGAAATAAAGTTGTTCCAAGTGTTGGTTTTACTGTCCTTGATAGTGCGTCTGGCCTTGGCACGGCTGATGCGAAAGAGGTTAAGGTTATGGGTGGTCGGGTTAGTTTTAAAGTTCCTGAGGGCTCTTTTCCTGTTCTTGATGGCGGTTTTGCAGTCATCTGAGAACCAGGGTTGGGGGATGATTTGGGGTTTGGAGGTTTTGGGAATTGAGCAGGTGGCGATGTTGATAAGGATATTACTGAAGTTAGACATGGATCCTCATCCTCGAGAAGATGGGGGAGAGGTGTGAGTCACAGAGGGTTTCAAAAAGGGACCAGTCAGCCTTGTCGAGGTTCCAGTTGGGGGGTGTGCTCAGTGGGGATTTGAAGATTGGAGTGTATAAGAAGAGGGTAATGATCACTACCACAGAGGTCAGCAGTGACTCTCCAACTAAAGTCAGGGAGGAGGTTAGGGAACAGATAGACAGGTCAATACAGGTGAGAGAGCCTGTGGCAGGATGAAGGTAGGTCGGGGAGTTAGTGTTCAGTAAGGACAGGCTGTGCTGACGGAGAGCGTTTTCGATGAACTTGCCTCTAGGGTGGTGGTATTAGAGCCCCACAGAGGGTTGTGAGCGTTGAAGTCACCAAGAAGGATGAAGGGGTGGGAAGCTGAGAGATGAGGTTGTTAAGGCTGGTTGGTTGAATGTTGGTGTTGGGAGGAGATAGATATTGCAGAGAGTGAAAGTTTTGTGGAGGGAGATAGAAATACAGATGGCCTGAAGGTCGGTGTGCACACGAACAGGGCTGTGTGGGATATCGTGTCTAACGAGAATGGAGACGCCACCACAGGCCCTGTCAGCATCCACTTGATGTTTGTGATAGCAAGCAAAGTTGTTAAGGGAGTAATGGTCGGTGGTTTTCAAGAAAGTTTCTTGTAGGCAGAAGACGACCGGGTTGAAGGTGGAGGCCAGAAGGTCGATTTCTTCAGAATTGGCCTTAAGGCTCCTAATGTTCCATTGTATGATGTTGTGGGTGTTATTGTAATTGATTGTGGTGTATGCCATAAAGGAAGCGGGGGTTATCTGGAGGAAGATCTGCTGGGTCTGAGTTCGCTTGTTTTTCTTTGGATTTGTTTCTTTGGGAGCGATTGTTTTTGAAAATTGGGACCAGAAGTATGATCGGGTGTGTTGTAATTGAACAATCCATACTCTCTTCAGTGTGGGTTTGGGAGGTGGGTTGTTTGTTGATTGGTTGTTTGTTGATTGGTTGTTTGTTGATTGGTTGTTTGTTGATTGGTTGTTTTTTGGTTGGTTGTTTGCTGGTTGATTTGTTGGTTTGTTGGTTGTTTTTTGGCTGGTTTTAGCTTGATGTATGAAGGTATTAGTGGAGTTGGTGTAGTGTAGGGGCTTTAGAGTAGGAAGGGGGTTGAGGAGAGAAGTGGTGGTGGAGGTGGTGTGGGTATTGGGTGTGATTGGGTTGTTGGAAATGGTGATGGGCTTAGGACTAGGTAAGAAGAGCCAGGTGAGGTCGGTTTGGGCATGGAGTTAGTTTTGTTGTGTTAGTTGTGTTTTTGGAATTAGAGTTAGAGGAGACTACGTTTGAGTAGGAAGGCTTGGAGTTAAGGGAAGCGAGGAATTGTTTCCTGGCCTCAGGCAGGTTATGTTGGGGTTAAGGGTTTTAAGTTTTGTTATTGTTTTTCCTGAAGCCAGGTGGGACAGTCTTTAAACTTCGTTAGTAAAAATTAAATGAAATAAAAAGTGCCTGAACAATGGCAACAATTTTGTTAGTAAAATAAAACAAATCAAAACGTGCTTTATGGATGAGGAAAGGAGAAACTTTTAAAGCTTTCCTGCTTGTTGGTGGCAAAACAGTGGCCGTAAGTAAACAACCAAAACATCAATAAATTGACGAGTGAATCATAACTGAAACAAGAGAATGTGAAAAAATACAAGGATATTCACCTCATGAAGGGACTGTCCTCTTCTGGAAAGAACGGCCTTTGCAACTCCACCTTGGTAGTCTGGTATATCCTTTAGATATGCGGAGACGAACGTAGCTGGTGTTTTCCAAACAGCAGCGCGAAGAATCTCGCGGTCGGGACCCCACCAAATAGCACAATTAATGTACCTGATGTGCCTTAACAGATTGTTCTGTAAACATTGGGGATTCATTGTACATGATTGCTTGAACAATGCATCGCAAAATCATATCACGTGAAACTGCGTGATGCAGATTTTATAAAGACATGAATAAAGCTTTTACATCATTCTGTAAGGATTGTGTACGTTTAATATGTTGTTTGAGACATCGAACGGGGCACCAGGCCCTGTCCTCTGATGTGTCAGAAAAAGTAAAGAGCGACGGAAGGACTATCGGTTCCAATAGAAACTACAAAGTTTGATTTTTGGCCAAGAAAGCTCTGTCGGGTACACGCCCAGATTCAAATTGATTGTGGCCTTCTTTAAGGGAAAGTGTGTGCACAAACCCGTTATGATCGTCAATTCTTTAAGGGGATACGCAGACAGCGGCTCGAACGGAGCCCGTGCTAGTGTCTCGAGAACTACTTGTATGTCCCACATAGCAAGGTTCCCAACTGAGGGTCTTTGTAAGAACATTCCTTTAATGACTCTTTCCAGAGGCCATGTGTCGGTGACGGTCAACCCATCTGGCAGATAGCTGCTATAGCTGTCTGAAAACCCTTGACTGTATTCATGATTTATTCAGATAAAACTGACACAACAGGAAATCCGCTACTTCACCATGTGTGGATAAACCGATCCATTCTGGCACCAGTCTCAAGAACATTAAATTTTAAAAGAGCCCCTGACCTGACTGCCAGTCAACGGAGGCGTCGTGGGTGGGTCAAAAGCACTGCCCCTTTGCCCAACTCAGGCACCCTCTATGTGTGGAGAGGGGAAGGAGCATTGACCGCTCTCTGCCACGTTCACTCTGCCGGTCCACGAAATGGACTCCTGGTGAGTGGAAGAAGCTGCGTCGGGCTTCGCTGCCGTTGCACAGCGAAGATGTATAAGCCAGCCGCTGGGAAGCCGCGCCTCAGCCCCTCATGAAGGCTGGACCCTGGCAAGTGTGGGTGGAGATGACAAAAACTTCGCCTACAGCTTCTTAGTCTTCCTAAGATCATCCTGTCGGACGGCATGGCGCGACAGGTCCTCTTGGAAGCGACTGCGAAGAGGTCCAGGCTTACTTTCTGCAAGCACCAAAGGACCGCCTGTGCAGCTTCAGACAGGCCAAGAATATTCTTGTTGCTCTCCATGACCACCTTTTTAGAAACTCGGACAAGTTGGTCGACTGACGTGTCGGTCACGTCTGAAAGCCCGGCCAGCAAAGGTGTGGTCGTCGGGATGACTTCGGCAGGCAGATGTTTGCGCAGGACTGATTCCCACCTCTCAGTCACCCATACCGCGAGAGCTTGAAACTTAAAGCCCCACTGTAAGGTGCAGTCAACAGCTTTGAGGGAATCTTCACTCCGCTGGACCGCACGGTCAATAAACCTATTGGCCCCGGCCACAGAGCCTGACACCGCTAAGGTGCCACTCGTAGGCTAGCGGAAAAGGTGCCATACTCTCTCCGGAATCGAAGGGGTGGCTACGAGTGCCTGGTAGGCAGCTGGTTGGACACAAATGGCCTGGTCAATCTCTTTATTGTACGCCATCCAGTCTTTGGCGGGGGTCCTAGCCCAATGCTGTACGCATGTCACCAGGGATGATCAATGGAAAATTGTTTAGCTGCCGGCTTAGCTTTCCTATAGGCTGTAGTGAGTAGTCTGCGCTGAGACAGTGCACAAGCCTCTATGAGAGGTGCTTACACTACATTCAGCTTAAATCTCCTGTGCCAGGAAATTTATGAGCTGGGGAACCCTGTAGCAGGGGTCCACCGGTAAGGAAGGGGGGAAGGAAGAGGACCTTATCTGGTATCTGGCAGGGTACAGGGGTCCTATCTAGTGCGGCCTGTATCAGCGAGGCAGCACTAGAGATGACTTGGAGCGGGGCGGCAGGAGAAATTCTCCGGTTCTAGGGGTAGTCCGGTGCACTGGGAGTGTCCAGAGGCTCCACAGGTGTGTCCTAATCGACCATGAGGTAGACTTCTTTCCCGGAGGGATAGATGTTGAGGGCATCCTCCTCCGAGACCTCATGATCGGGGGATGCCTCACCTCGACAAAGGCAGCTGCTGGGCGGCAAGGTGCGGCAGCCTCTGCCCCATCGCCTGGGAAACCAAAGTCTCAAGCATTTGCTTGAGCGTGTCTATAAAGGAAGAATCCCCCAGGGGGTTTCCGCTATGTCTCTTCCTTCGCCTCCGCCTGGGCTCAGGGGAAGGTGAGGAAGACTTCTAACGTCGACTACTTCTTCTTTTGGGTCTACCATCCCGCTCCCGTCCCTCGTCAGGGGCCAGCCTTCCTCGGGTGAGGACCTGTGGAAGTAATCTTGTGGCTCTACAGCAAGCCATAAAACTCACTTTAGGACGCGGCACTTTGTGGCTCTACACGGAATCGTGGTTCACAGTGGTGTAAAAAGGAGTCACCCACCACGACCTACGCCCCACTAACTCAGTATCATCAAACGTGGGCGTTAATATTGCGTGGTTTATGCAAAGTTACGTTATTACGACGTAACTAAGCTAATCAATACAGTTTTCAGAAATAACTTACGTCTGACAGACCTCAGCCCATGGCACTGCCAACTCAGTAGCGTCAAGTCGGGGGCCCCAGGGGGTAAGTCAGTATAAGCTAATAAAGTAGACTACTGCCTCAGACCTTCACGGCTCAGTAACGTCGAGCCATGCTTCGTGACGTAAACAGACAACTTTGAGAGACTATTATAATGATACATGATATATATATATAACGTGAAGCGCCTCTTGGCGTTGGAAAATATATATATTTATGAATATGTAAACTTACACCAAAGCTCCCCTACGGGGAAGTACTTACGACCCTTATAAGGGCAAGACAGGACTGTGGAAGACGTCAAACATGGTATGAGGCAAGCGACAGCAATTTATTTATCCTGTGGTGACGTCCGCCTCTTGTGCATGCACCAACATCGAAACAAGAAGTTGGCTTAATGCATATAAGAACCTGTACTGAGGACATCCTAACATGTTAATACAAATGCACTGTATAACGCTAGGCTATCCTCGTTGTGGGGCAGGGGCCTAGGGTGAAAACCAGATCAACCAAAGGGGTCTCTAAAAAAAGCACACCAGGTGCTCTAGAGGGTAAAATCAGCGGTCACGAGAGTGGAACTCTTCTTGTTCTAGCCATCTGTTTTGTATGGATGGAAGCAAAAACACTCATAACTTGAGTGTAAGCTAAATGGGGAAAGTCCTGTGAGTCGGAACGAAAATCTTCCGGTCTCATGGCCACCTCATCTTACCTCAGGTGACTTGAAAAGGCTAAAAGAAAATGACAAACAGTGTAAAAACCTGCATGGTAGGAGCTGCAAGGATAAAAATTGTCAGAAAAAGGCGAAAATTAAAGGAAATTTCTCTGCCAGTTGCAGCGATGTTGTGACAGGAGTGTGCTGAAAAGAAGTGAGGGATGTTAGAGGTATAATGGAGGTTAGGGCTGGGTTGGTAACTACGTTTTTAAGGTCGGTTACAAGTGCGTTAGAATCAGGTCATTTGACCAGATTGCATATTTATAGCATGGAAGGTAAGATATAACTAAATCAGACTAGTTGTGATGTCTTAGCCTCAGATTTCTCAAATTCTTTGTATATTCAAGTGAGGGATGTTAGAGGTATAATGGAGGTTAGGGCTGGGTTGGTAACTACGTTTTTAAGGTCGGTTACAAGTGCGTTAGAATCAGGTCATTTGACCAGATTGCATATTTATAGCATGGAAGGTAAGATATAACTAAATCAGACTAGTTGTGATGTCTTAGCCTCAGATTTCTCAAATTCTTTGTATATTCTATCATATTTTGTTCCGCCATAAAAAAAAACTATAAGATATGTCAAAAAGTAGTAACACTGACTGAATCTAGGAAGGGTATTAATAATATACCTGAAGAAAGTTCGAGGAAAGATAATTTATATAGTGAAAAAAATGAATACATTAATTACATTCTCAAATGTTAAGAATGTGAGGATGTATATGCCAACTTTCCATAGTAGACTTACTACACCAGTCATTTCTACACAGATAAGACAAAAGCTTTAACCTTGAATATCTCCTTGGCAGAATAAGATTTTTAAAAGCTTTCTTCACTATTTTGTTTGTTTTGAAGTCCTCTTTTATGCTTGACCACTGACTAATCCTTTAAAAACTTCTTTGGTAGTCCTCTTGTCAAAGATGGACCACTTACTTGACCCCTGAACAAATACACATCTAGAATAAACTTGCGATTTCAAGCATCAACTATACGCAAACAAATAACTTCTCGTGAATAGGCAAGTTATTATGGATAATATTACTGCAGGCCAGCACATGCATGTAATGTGGCAGTGGAATCAATGTGGATTTTGGTTGTTTACACTTTGGTGATTTTATAGCCTCAATTGCAGTATATGCATGATAGATAGCCTATTCAGGGTAGGTCCTATTTAATAGTTTAACCTCAAGTTTATATATAGCCCAATCGAGCTATCAACTACAAGAGGTATACTTCATTTTGGCTATACTGTGGGACAGATCTCTATTAAGCCCAAATATCGCATGTTTTAAACTGTAGTTTAAGGTTCAAACCATCAAAAGCAGAGTTTTCTTTCCATCAGAGGTAATCAGTGGTATTTCCCGTGCCAATGTAATTATATATGCCAAATTCATTTGGACTGCGCCGAGCAAAATCATGAGTATTTGAAACATTTTAAAGCAAATTTTGGAATGCAAAATTTGTTAACACTATGCAACAATATGCATTGTTATTGCATCAGCATATCGATCTATTTAAGGCAAATGCAACAACACAGCAAAATATCCAAAAGACGCTTAGGAAATGATAAACGCTGCAAAAATCCAAACATATCTGTGAGAGAACCTTACTCTTAAGTTATTCATTGTTCATTGCTTAAGCTCAAATCCCTTAAAGGAATGTTGAGCTAAAATACAAATTGTTAATGTCACTAATATTATTTCTTTTATAATGAATGCAAGATAAAATGATTTGCAAATCTAGCAGACGACATGATCGCGTGATTATTACGTTGATCACGCATCACGCAAGTGTTTGATAATTCAGCTTATGTGACCATGAAAGGAGCACAATTTTTAATAGAAGTTTTGTATGTTTCAAGATAATTTTGCACGTTTTTAATGGCCTAAACTTGACTTTTAGATTTAATACTGTAACATTTTAATTGTAGCATACAAAGTAGACTATCCTAGTTGCATGAAAATTTCTTAGTTGAATATTACTTTTTGGCATCGCGATGTGATGAGAGGCAGGCATATTTCATGTTGTGGGAAAAGAGATATCGCGATAATCGACATGTCATGACAGCACTAGTCATAATAAAGTACTGTACTTTTCATCACTAGCCATGGCAACCTTCTGGCCACAGTAAACAACAAAATATTCCTTAAGAAATCAGACCCCTAGCCTTGCTGTTTCACAGAAGTAGCCAGCCCCACCTCCATGTGGCCACCCTGCCCTCATCTGAAAAAATGTTGTTTTGTTTTTTAAGATTTTTTTATTTATAATAATTTTTGTTTACTTTATAAACTTAATTAACCTAATCAATTGAAATACCTTACATGGATACAGAACACAAGATTGATAGCATAGTAAGCAATTGTCCTGTTTGGCTAATGACTGGTCTTGATTAATCAGAATAGCTAAAATCCCAGAACCTCTTCACCAGGGGCTTCAGCCTTTAAGGTTTTTTTATGTTTTAAGATAATTTTGCACGTTTTTAATGGCCTAAACTTGACTTTAAGATTTAATACCGTAACAATACCCTAGACTCCACGCCGAATAGACGCAGCGCCTAGCATGCGCATTATATGCCCATAATTAAGTCTAGCACCCTGCCCATTTTTAAATCAAGCTAGGGGTCTAGAAATTGCAATAAATGTTATTCTTACGTTGAACAAGTTGCCCATCTGGAAGATATGAATACTCAGCACCAGGAATGTAAGGGTTTGCCAGAGGGAATACTGGCGATTCAGAGGTTGTTGGGTAACCCAAAGCTGTGTACTTCCCCATTTCACCGTTTAACTGGTATCCACCAGCTGCAAAGATAGAAAATAATCATCAAACATGTGGCTATGTTGGCAGTAAAATCTTCTTTCATTCATAACTATTGCTGTTTATAATAATAAAAGCAAGAAAACTTTGAGATGGAAGTGCCCAAAACACAGCCTTCTCACATGCTCAACACAAAATGGTCATTTGAAACAAGGTACACCATAACAAAGAGCAATTAAATTCATCACAGCTTGCCAGCAAGTTCAGGCAAGTTGTAACTAACATCAAAACAACTATTCAGAAAGCTTCCAAATTACATGCCATTTAAAAAAATATCAATATAATCTCACCTTTCTCCAAAAAAACACTTTAATACAATCACAAATTGATTTGGCAATCCAGGCAACTTACAGTACTGCATAATACATTTTATGTGATTAATGATCGATTGTTAAGTTCTACTTACAATTTCAACTGTATCATACCAACCAAAGTAGTAAAATCTAATTTCAGGAATACAATGTTAAATTCGTAGCTACTGTACATTGTGCCATAAACCTGAAAGCTCTGATGTTCACATACATCTTACCACTGGTCTCGGCCGATTAACAATATTCTTCAGTGGTGGTGTCATGGCCGACTCCCCACCTCCACCAACTCAATATCACTCTCTTGTCTATCACATTTTACTAAACTATGTAATACATGTAAACACTACGAAAGATGCAACAGTACTGTTCCTTCACTCAGTCTGCATGTAGAGGCCAATTATTAACTTAAGCTGTATAATACCTTTGGGTCAAAACGTACAATTCACTTCCTTCCTCACTGCATATAATGGAGGAAGTGTCATCGACCTAGATTCCTGTTTGGGGCTTCGCCAGGCAAATGCAACTTAATACAGGCTACAGAATAAAGCAAAAAAATTGAAATGACCCTGTCGTAAAATGACCTGGGGCACAGTATGCTCTGATAAAATCTACAATCAGATATTTTAAACAAATTTTGTAGAATGGGTTAACTTATGACACTTAAGTTTACAAATATGCACTTTAAAAATAAAATTATACTGGTTGACATAGATTTTATCAACAACCACTTTTAACCAGATTGCAGATCTGCATTAAAGTTTTGATGCTCAAATATGAGATGCAACTACAATGCCAGAAGTTGAATTGTCAGGTTTCGATGAAGATAAACATATATCATGATGTTATAAGCTAATTCAACAGCTGGTTCTGCCAAACACCATTGTCTATAATTTAATGTTATGTTTTTGAAGTTTAACAGCACCGTGACAGTCATGAGTCGAATGTGCCAAAAGCCTGAGAGTGTTAAATAATTAAGGTGCAAAGGTTAGGAAAGAGATGATTGGAAAAGGAGAAAAGGATGGAGAGAAGTGAAAATTTGAGAGGAAATAAGTTGTAGAAGAAAAAGTGGTCAGAAGGAGAGAGGGAGAGGGATGTGAGATAGAAAAGGATGGGGTGTGGGGAGATTAAATCGGAAATAGTGGTGGCAGGGGATAGGAAAGATTTGGAGTTGGCGTAAATCAGACAGGTTAAGAGGATATGATTGATCAAGAGATCAGTATTGCAAGTGGGGCACATAGGCTTGAGAGAGCCAGAAAGGAGGTAGCAGTGGGTGAGATAGGTGTGGCCTAGGCTAATGCGGATGATGACCATATCCTCTCTGCGATTGCGACTTAGTATATATTGTTATGTATTGTTGTTTATGATATAATTCTACTAAACATAAAAATACGTTCCTACTTAGGTTATCATGCAATAATAAGTATTCATACTAAAAAAAAAAATGTTTTAATAAAAGCTTATTTAGTTGTTGAAGGGGAGATAACACACCAAAACACTGGATGATTAAAATACATCTTCTCCACGAGCAAACAATCTAATTAGTGAAAATTCATTTTAAAAATAAAATCGTGCTTAGGGGATGCTTTAATTAACAAAATGTACTTAATTCTATAACAATCTCAGCTATATAGTGCCTCTGATTTAGAAAACTTTCCACAAATCGCACTTTTATGTCAACAAACTAAATTACACGACCTTTTAACCTTCAATCACACAATGTACTAGTTAACTATGCATGGGTGTGAGGCCTGCAAATAATATGTGCTGAAAATGACGTACACCAGCAAAACCTGTATGGGAGAAAAGTCATCATGTACACTACTTATTTTGCACTGAGTGTATTGCTAAGTAGATCTGAAAGGGTACAGACAGATTATTGACCCAATAAATCACAGACGATATTATGCCTGTAAACGTTTCGTGAAGATGATTAATGTTTCCGTCTCGGTTCATTCTAAATCAACATTCATTGTTTACTAAAGCACTACATTCTTTCCATGATAACATACTGTAATGCAATGTGCAAAATAAGATTTATTTGAAGGAAATCAAATCTATTCTGGTTAAACAGAAAATGAGCTAACCTCTTCACCAAAACATTACAGTCATGTGATGGTTTAGAATAAAAATCTATCTACAGCATATTTCATAAATTAGAGAAAGAATGCTCAAGGCAACCCCAAATACCAATAAAAGAACACAGAAAAATATTGTCCAAGGAATATTTCATTGCATTTATTTTCCCACATTTTTTAACAATGTACAAATAATTATTTACATAAAATAGAATAAGTGGAGGAAGCCTGAAAAAGCAAGTGCTTGACAAGCAGGCCACCTTTACAAAAATAAAGGAAAAATAATAAAAAAAACAATAACCTATTAAACAAAAGTCAAAAATTAAATCTTACAACTTAAATATATACTCTACTGCATCTATAATGGCCCTCCCCACCCACATAACCCACCCCTAACCCAGACCCACATAACCCACCCCTAACCCGGACCCTCCCACACCCTTATACCCATTATACAGCTGTACCTAAAATTAATATTTGGAAACAAGATAATTTTTCAGTTTTTTTGTAAATAAAAAAGATTTGAGGTGATATTCTTGAACAGAGGATCTAATTTATTGGCAATAATATTAAAGCTTATCTAAGGTCTGGTAAAGTGGCTATGAATACTTTTGTTTGGTCAAAATGGTTAAAAAGCCAATATTAACCTAAAAATAGATCTTTGATATATACGTAAAATTGCAAAGCTGGGTGTTTGCTTTCATCTCTTTCTACGTCAATGATGCAATGCCGGAAGTCCTTCATTTTTCATTAAAAAGTCTGGTCGAGCTGTTCTCTACTAACAACACGTAGGCACCCTGTTCATTTGTCAAGTGATCTGCCAAGTGGATTCTTCCACACACACAACCCACGCATAAACGATATAATAAGAAAATTACCACTTAGCGGTAAAGGCACTGTACGTTAGAGGCCAATTCATTCATAATTTTTACAGCAGTGTACCATACTACGTTTCTCAGATGAATGGGTATGATACATCTAAATTGCACACTTGGTTTGACGGCGGCAGGGAATTAGAGAAGGGAACAGGAAGGCTAAGTTTCATTTAAAATGATTAATGATTCATGCAAAGTGTAATTAACCAGCTGTGTGGCATTTACCATGTCTGTCATTGTTAGGAGGAATAAACTTACAAACAAGGGCTTGCAGAATCCAAATTATGTTTACAATGCAGAATTACCAAAGTGCAACTTCATAATTGCATGGTACTTAATATCAAAATAAAAGGAAACATTGTCTTTACTCCTTTCTGTTTATAGCAGGTACTGCAGTTTCCGACAAAAACTAAAAGCAAGAATTCCAGAAGCAATGCTGCTTTAAACACATCGTTTCAACGGCTTGATATGAAATTAAAAATAAATAAGAGTATAAAGGGATTTCATCACGTGACTGTAACTCAACTGGGAGCCATTTCGCCGAGCAGACAGCGAAATTCTGGCATACTATAGGGGCCTACTTAAAAAAGTAATCTCATATAATAACATGCAAACGTATTTAAGTGTACAGCAGACGACAGTCCAACCTACAAAATGGCGATGTAAACAAAGTCTTGTGACCTGATGATGTCAGCTAAAACATCCTTATACAGTGTATGTGATACACCTCAGTTGGCAGTTCTAATGTGTCAGTGTGTATTGGAATGCTGTGACACATAAAACCTTTGTAGGGATAATTTTTAATGATTGTTGTATTCCATATACACAGGGTTGGTGCTAGGGTCAAAAATTAGAAAGGGATTGTCCCTATTTTACCAGAGCAAAAGGGAAGGGGAGAAGGGGGAGGGGGAGGATTAGAAAAAAATAAGAGGGAGTAATTTCATTATGAAAAATATCTGTATGTGAGTCGTTAAGTCTTAGTCAAAGTTTCTTGTCACATGCCCATTTATTCCTGTAACTGATACCATATATGGGCATGCTATATGGGCATATAGAGAGAGGGTGGAAGAGGAGGACTAAATATGATTGTAGAGGGAAGCATGGTGAAGAAGATATTTTTTCCCGCAGGGTTTTCTGGAAGAGATCCGCTATTGAGTTGTGGGGAGCTAGGGAAGCTCTGGTAAGGTTGTACTCCTAGAAGGCAAGCAAGGAGGACATGGTGGACTGTGAGGATGCAATGGCAATTGTTGCAGAGGGGTAGGGGGAGCCAAAAAGGAGGTGGGAGTGAGTGAGGTGGGTGTGACCGATTCTAAGATGGGTAATGTGAATGTTGTCAGCACAGGAGAGGTTGGGTATGGTGGGTTTGATGTGGAGGTTTTTTATTAATTTAGGAGTTCCATGAGGCTTGCCAGCGGTCACAAACAAGGGTAGCGATAAGCGGTTTGATGTCAGAAAGGGTTTTGGGAAAGGGGGTAGGGGGAGGTTGAAGGCAAGCTTAGCGACTGCATCAGCTCTGTCATTACCAGGGATGCCAAAATGGCTGGAAATCCAGAAGAGGGGGGAGGGGGGGGGGGGAACGAAAGGAGTTTAAATAGGAGGAGGTGGTTACGGAGGAGGTGGGATGTGGGATTATCCCATTGAGTAAAGAAGTGGGGACAGCCTTGGGAGTCAGAGAAGGTGGCAAAAATGCAGGGAGTACTCATAAGAGTTGAGGGCGAGGAGAATGACCTTGGCCTCGGCCAAGAAGATGGACGAGTGGACGGAAAGCCTGCTACTGAAGGTGATGTCTTGGATGATGGCAGCGGCAGCTGTCTTGTGGCCTCCTTGGAGCCATCAATATAGATGGGAGGTGTATGTGCATGTGCATAGATGGAGGTATATTAACAGACCTCCGTGGTGTAGTGGTTAGTGCTTTGTTCTCTCACCCGCACGTCCTGGGTTCGTATCCCGCTGGGTCTGCAACCAGTGAGTTTACAACTGGCTATCAA
This sequence comes from Chiridota heheva, assembly GCA_020152595.1. Taxonomy (NCBI): domain Eukaryota; kingdom Metazoa; phylum Echinodermata; class Holothuroidea; order Apodida; family Chiridotidae; genus Chiridota; species Chiridota heheva. Next base: position 314,029 of record JAIGNY010000022.1, read on the forward strand.
AGGCCGTAGCCGTCTTGATATAATGTCCAGCACTGGATGCTTTCGGGACGTTAAACCTTGCTATGCTATGTAGTTTGAGAGTTGGTCTTTGATTTGGTTGTGGAGGTTGATGAAGAGTTAGGGTGGGTTTGGGTTTTGTGATGAGTGGAGAGGCTCAGGTGGATAGAAGGGAGGGGAGTGGCCTAAGGAGGAAAAGTGGGCCAGGAGAAGGTTCCAAGAGTGTCAAGGTTGAGTGTCAAAATTAAGATGTGGAATTTCAGTAATCCATCCAATTTGTTGATGGTTTTAACCTCATTTAGCAGTAATCCATCCAATTTGTTGATGGTTTTATCCTCATTTAAGGTAAGTTTTCAAAACTTTCATGGACTTCACCGTAACTTATTGAGTGTATAAGCTGCAAATTATGTGTACTGTAGGCCCCAGCTAGTGTTGAGTTGTGTACAAAACAGTCTAAAGTCAACCAGTTGTTGTGAACAGAGGTTTTCAATCCATTGCGATTTCAATATTGATGAGTATTCTACTTAATATTAGAAGCCCTAAAAGGCATGACCAGACTTTAAAATTTGGAAAATAATGTTGAGAAATTAATCAGTATTTTTTTATTTTCATGTTGCCCGTAACATCTCTAAAAGTTTTGCAAGGGTAGGCCTACACATGTGTTGTTCTTGCTCGTTTAGAAAATACTGACGTTTCAAAATAGAAACTTTCGGCCAATTACACACATGTGCAAGTCACTGCAAGACTTGCATATTATTACCATGGGGTAAATTCTGTTAATATACGGACGTGATTAGTGTTGAAAAATATATTAACCCCTGCAACAAATGGATTTGTCTGAATTGAAAAAAAGTATGTAGATTTAGAATTGAATAAACTTTCAATGCACATTGCAAACTTGTGTTAACAAACGTAACAGAATGTCAGAGATTCTAGAAGGTGTAATCGGGCAATTAGTTTGATCTTATTAACTTAGAGATCATATATGTAGGCTATATTCATGTTTTAATGTTTCAAATGCAAGCCCCTTTGTAATGTGGGAATTTCTTTTGGTGTACAATTCCATGGTACTGTAAGTTATATTTCATATTTGCCACTTTTGGGTAGTCACCTATAAAAATACCGGTACTTTGGTATTATTACCGGTACCATTTGCGTCGGTACTACAGTGCTTATTTTCACCAGTAACGTGCAACTTTATTTTACAGCTTGTAAAACAGGTCTTAACCTAATACAGATTTATGCCTGTTGTTCATCAGGCCTAAGCCTCCACATCAAGTAGCTCTTAAAATTCAGTGAATCAAAACCAAATATAGCTCTAATCATACCTAGTTAGTATGAAATTCAACTCCTGCCTTAAAAATGATTAGATCCTTTGTTGATCATATATAAAGAGTGAATTGTAAAAGTCATTGAATGAAAGTTTTGCGTGTGTTTGAATTGTTAATGATTTTCAATGGCAAAGTGTGAATCGTGAACGGTAAACTGTTGGGAGGATTAGACTCAACGTTTAATAAAAGGTTCGTTCGTTTAATCATTTACACTTAAAATCATCACAGCCCTAGTTAATGGTAGTAAAGTTACTTGCTTGGAGACTGCTAAGTATAGGCCTATTGCAAAGTCATATAAAGGACCTTTTGTGTGTAAGGTCCTTTGTTATATCTTGAGCCAGAAAGGGGATATGAAAAGTACGTACTGATAACCAAACATGTAAAAAGGGGCATTTGCAATTTATAAGGGTGTTTCAGCTGACATCATGAGATCACATGACTTTGTTTACATCGCCATCTTGTCGGGAAAGAACACTGTCATCTGCTGTAGACTTAATTAGACTTACATACATTTGCATATTGTTAAATAAGATTATTTTTGTAAGATAATTGTGCAGTTATCTTGCTGTGCTATTAATTACACTAATAGACATGAAAAGAGGTTTTCTCGATTTCCATCTGATCCTGGTCGACGTTTAAAGTGGGTTTCTGCTGTACAATGCGACAGCTTTCAACCTACGGTTCACACTAGGATTTGCAGCAAGCACTCAATTATCAGGTATGTATGCTTTGTCTGAGTATAACCAACAATCAGATAACGTTCACGTAATAGTTACTCTTCGTATACGCAATAAATATATCAAAAGTAAGGAAAATATGAAGTAGAATCGGATGTGAACAAAAATTGTACTTATTAAATGTCGCTGAACTGGTACTGGTAGGTTAGCATGTAGTATGTTTGTTGTACGTGTGATGTGACTGGGCCATGTGAAGATGCGTGAAATGCAACGATGCCACTACCCTGCAAGATGGCTTCCAGATGAGCTAAGAGATGTGATGAAATCCCTCTATATAGTGTCATGCTCATGCAGTATGAAGTTTTGGATAATTAAAATATGAATTAGAGATTGTAGAGAGGATTTTTCTTTTTGTGAGTATATTGTGGTTCATTTGTGCAAAATGGGCAGAGTGGGGCAATAATTAAGGACAAGGTGGTCCGAGTAGAACACCCTTAATGATAGGAACCTAAAGTAGGCCTGTTTTCTTCTATTAATTGAGTTGAAAAAGAGACTCCATTAAGTTCGCTTTACATGCATGCATGCATGTCAGGATATGAATGATCTCAGGTGTTATTTAATGCGATCCGTATACTGAACTATTATTTTGTTGTTAATTATAGTTCTGTATTTTGAAATAATGAGCAGGTGGTTTGAAAACTAGAATGTGTTATAGGCCTAAGATATATTAAAGAATAAGCTTAATATAACAGTCACAAGCCGAACAGTATGGTGACTCATATAATTGTGCGGAAAATGGAAAAGACATTTTTGTATTTGTCTCAGTAATTGCTCATCTACAAACTGTTCGTTTTTGTAGATATAAAGGCTATCGTGGCTTTGCGATGGAAATGGATAAAATAGTTTGTGTCATGTAATGTCATTATTTCAGAAGGATATGAAGCCCTCCTTCCCCACAAAATGAATAAATAAATGATTGGTATGTCTGACCTGAATTGATCCCCAATTATAAATGTGTTTTTAGCGCATTTAAGAGCACAATAATGATATTGATTATTTAAGTAGAAATTGTTGTTGATTATCTGATACAAATGATAAAATAATTCAATTCTTTCATATTTAAGACTATATAGAATGTCATACTAGCGCAGTGCTCACATAACGAACTAGTACATTAGCACTCTCTTAAAGCGCCCCAGACCCCTAGCTTGATTTTAAAAAGGCCAGGGTGCTAAACTTGTTGAGGGGCACATTAATGTGCGCGTGAAGCGCTGCTTCTTTTCGATGTAGAGTCCAGGGGCCCCTTAAGGCTCAATCCCATGGTGGAGAAGCTCTGGGATTTTAGCTATAATCATACCTCAGAATGAAACTATTCTGACTGATATTGATAATGACCATTCATGAACCAAACAGGACAATTGTTTACTATGCTATCATGCTGTGTTTTGTTTCCATGTAAAGTATTCATTTATGAGGGGAATTATGATTATTAAATTTTGAAAAAATTAAAAAATACAAAACTATTATTTTTCTCATAAGGGGCAGGGCAGGCCCACAGAGGGGGGCGAGGCGGGCCACCGCCTGTTAAACAGTAAAGCTAGGAGTCTGGCCCCATTGCAATTCCAACATGCCTAGAATAATTTCAAGAGTTCCTTTGATCCCCATACCTAATATAATATACCTCAGAAATCGGAGGCCCACCACGATTTATCTCAAAGTTTTGATCTGTAATGAATATTTGCAATCTGAACACTTGGAAGGTTATCTTCGGGACTGGATTTCTTCCAAGGCCAACACTTGTTTTTTGCTTCATTCAAGTGAAGCATTATTGTTTCAGCGCTATTCAACCAGGATTCACATTCCATGATTTTCCATTTAAGGCAGAAACCAATTAGTTTCGTTTTTATTGATTCCAGAGAACGCCTGATGTAAGCCTCTTTGAGTCCAGAAAATTGATTGTTTGATCTTCATTCAAAGCACAAAGTCATTGTTCGGCATATATCATTGGAAAGTTTCAACTTAGTCTTGACAACTTAGCAGAGATTACGTTATAATTTTTTGGTTTTTGTCTGTTTGTTTGTGGTTATGACAAGCCCTTGAATTTTGGCATATTTTGTAAATTTGCAGTCGTATTTTGTAAATTTGCCGTCGTATGTAGAGGGTGCTGCGTAATGTACAGGGCACTGCGCGCTAGCGAAACTTGCAATGTAATTGTTAACACACACACTTGTGTAGGCCTGCTTTGCTAAAGAAAAGAAAAATTGCGCTTAAAATACCAAAATCATTAAAAATCGGACTATATCATAAAAAATATTAAGAAAAAGTTCATACCTAATCCTTGTATAATGTTGATTGTTGAATCATAATATTTGGGTTAACAATCCCAAAATACACTAGAAAATATTTTTTTATCGTCGTATTCAAACTTTCATGAGGTTTAAGTGAACTTTGACCAATTGTCAACGATAATATACTACTCAGATCTCGAACACGCCTACTTCTTTACAGTATAGTAACTTGACTTGCAGATTGTGATCACTTCCAGATACACAATCAACACAATACAGAAGGAAAGTAGAATCCTAGCTAATAATAACGTTGACAATTGACAGCCTGCATTCAAAACAACATCAAAACTTTCACGTACACTGTACATTATGCATAGGGCCTATGTACTAGCCTACATGTTTATGTACAGTGCTACGGGCATGTTGAATCATTTGGCCATTAGTCTGGTAGTTGTGTTATTTTTCTTTTATTTATGAGTAGGCCTAATTCAAAATCATTTTTGAGTGCAAATCAAACTTTGAATCGCATCAGAGAAGTAAGATGTTCATGATTTTCATTTATGTTAATAAAAAATTGGCGTAAAATTTCACATGCTATATCTAATTCTTATGACGCAGATAGAGCTGTGACAGTTTAGCGTGTACACACTACACGCTCCCAAATCCTTGTAAACGTTTACTTAATACTTTATTGCAAGTAATCATTTTTCAGTCATTCTTGCCGTTGAAAATCAACATGATCATTCATGATTCAATTCACACACACATTCGGCTGACAAAATTCCAATCAATGACTTTTTACAAACTGTATACCGGATAAGCATAATCCTTTTTAAATGTGAGAATCACAAATGCGCAGTTATCACCTATGAATGGGGATATTCTGCACTTTGATTTCGCCGAATCCGAGTAGGCCAACTTGTAAAATGCACCGCGAATGTGCAGCAGTAAACAGTAAAACTAACAATAGGCCTAACTTTAAGCTACAAGGCTTTAAATGCCACGCAATCAAGGCCTGTTTTACAAGCTGTTAAATTGACCAACAAACAGTCAAAATACTTAAATCGTGACAATCAGTACATTTATATGTAAATATTACCTGATGAGACAAATAAATTTTGCAAGAAAGAACAAATATTGCAAAATAAACAAACATAAAAAGGTTTTGACAGAACTGAAATTTTAAGTGCTTTGCAAAGATGGCGGCCATTTTTTTCGAGAGGACTGATATTTCAGAGCTTCTGGGTGGTGGTGTAGTTTTGAAATGTTTTACGGCGCGGTATTATAGGCCTAGTATGCAAGACTTTCACTGTGGAACTTTAAGCTGTAGCGAGTACGGCAAAAAAAGTTGGAAAATATGGTACTAAACGTGTGTAAACGATACACGCTCGCTTTTTTGCCGTGTACACGTTTACGCTCACACCTCTACATGCAGGTACAAAGTGTGTCACAAGAAATTTCAGCCAGGGCGTAATATACAACAAATTTATTATCAACGCGATCTCTGCAACTTAGTTTTGACAGATCTTATCCTAAAACATCCCTACCCCTCAATTCTGCCCTTCCCCTGTTCCATTTAGTCCAAAACTTTAATCACTTGTTCATGAAACAGTAACAAAATTTAATCAAAATCCAATCATCATTCTGGAGATATCTTGAAGATGGACAAACAAACAAAGGCAAAAGCATGTCCACCCCCTCCAGTTGCACCCTTCCCGTTCCAATGTCTCAAATTGTTATAAACTTCTTCCTTAAGCAGCAACAAAACCACACACCAATTTGATCCAAATCCAGTCATCAGCTCTTGAGATATCTTGATGACAAACACTCAAACAAGCAAACAAATTTACAGAGGCGAAAACATAACCTCTGTCCAACTTTATTGGTGAAGGTAATTAATATCTCTATTAAAAAATTTCAAAAATCTTGTCTGTGAGCCCTACTTTAGGCCACTTGACCCCTATCAATATAGTTAAAAATGTATGAAGATTCCAAAAACCAATACCGCTTCCCTAAAGAAATCAACCAGTTTCCAGATTTTATTCAAAGTTTTAGGCCCTACGGAGATTGCCATATTATTTAGTATTATTGAAACAGCCAGTTTTTAGGTCCGAAAGTGACGTTTTAGAATCAGTTCCTGTTTTTTGTTGTCATTAAATTTCTCACGAAAGACAATACTTAACAACGACGATTAGGATTTAAGTGCAAATGATTTCACGGTTTTTACATCCTTTAGAAGCGCAATTAAATTTTGATTTGAAAGTTCATTTGCTTTATATTGAAGATAATAGTTTTCTTTCCATGAGGATAATATAATTGTCTTCTTACCTCTATTTCGGAAGCAGTTCGTTGAAACTCTCGCATTACAGTAGCACTACTAGTAGGCCTACATTAGGCTAGTTTTTTACCGTAGGCTTAGGGTAAGTTTACATCAGTTTAGGCCTAACGTTATCAACGGGGATAATCACTACTGACTGAAGAAAAAGTTCCTAAAGAACGATTTGCACAGCCATGTGCTTGACATTCTAACATAGTTTCTTACAATTTTTCGCCACTAATTAAATCTTTTCTTAACTTTCACAAATCTTAACTCCTACTGCACGCATGTACTGTGGTACAGTAAAGGTGCATAGGCCTAGATGTGTTTACATATATGCATGCGGGAATGGTAGGTATGTCACTTGAAGTCACTTCTATTGAGGGTGGGTGTACAAGATGGCTGCCCCCATATGATTCATATATCAAGTAATTAATATTTGTATTAATTAAAATGAAATATCACGGAACACTTTTTAAGCATCCCAAGGTGGGTATAGTGTCAAGAATATATGTTCGCATCATAATAAGAGAAATCTGTGGGTTTGTATCTCCTTTAAGTACCAAAAAGCCTTTTTCTGGGCACCATTTGGCCCCTATAAATACTGTTAAGGTACATAAAAGCTTTTTCTGGGCACCACCACCTAGCCCCTATGAATATAGTAAAGGTACTATAAAGCCTTGCGGGTGCCACTTGGGCCCTATAAATGTAGTTAAGGTGCTTAAAACCTTTTTATGGGTTCCATTAGGCCTTTATGAATACAGTTAAGGTACTTAAAAAGCTTTTTTGTGAGCCCCACTTGGCCCTATGAATATAGTTAGAGTACTCACGTTGTGAATTCATAGCAACTTGAGGGGATGAAGCGACGGATATCCCGCTGTCATGATCTGTTGTGTCTGGTGAAAGGTCCCCGTTGTCTGAGTTAGTGGCACTTGAAGAGGACTTTGGGATCTGAAAGGCTTTTGCGTTGGGGTTCAAGGTGGTCGTCTTTTTTGTTGCACCCTGTAAAAAATGAGGGAAAGATTCAAGATTATTTTAAAGATCAAAAGAGTATGTAGAACTAGAGCATTGGTTTAGTTCAAGTTGGTTCTAGCCCCGATCTTCTTGCTTAAAACATCGGAGTCTGATACTGACAACAAACATGTAATAAATGAACAAGGAGATAAAACAAACAAGGAGATAAAATGAACAAGGAGATAAAATGAACAAGGAGATATTATATTTGTTGAGGTTAAACTCAATAATAAAACTCTTATCTTAGGAGTCATTTATAAAGCACTCGTTGGTTGTATGACTCACCCCTACACCCCCGCCCAGACAAGGCGAGTCATTGCACCAAAGAAGGTGGACAAAACATGTACATTGATGCATCCCTTAGTCACTTAGGTGACTGACAATTTTTATGAAGGACTTACCCCAAATCAATCACCTCTGTACAAAGTCAATGGGCCTGAAGTAAATTGACCCACCCCAGAGTCACTCTGGTGACAGACAATTTGGTACAATGACGCACATGCGCGTCACTATTTCATATCAATGACTCACCTTTGACTGACATTGCCGGGGTAGTAGGGGTGAGTCATACAACTGACATAGTGCATAAACCTCCTAATATCCCAATATCTGCATCCAATGATGGATTATCTGGTATTTTGCATAACATACAAAACGAAAAGAAAACTTGCCATCTTACTGGTAATTTCAATATTGATCTTTTAAAGCATGCCCATTTGCCTCATATTTAATGTATTCTCATTCTTATTTACCATTGATATCAAAACCAACAAGGATTACATCCACATCATCACCATTTCTTAATAGTATTTTGTTCTAATGATGCTACTGTTAATTCAAGATCTGGCATTCTATTATCTGACATAAGTGACCACTGCACTTTTGTTGTAGTGATTATAAGTTCTAGTTCATCTGTTATTAACACAAATAAGCTTGTTTGCCATAGGAGAGATACTAGTGAAAAGGGCTACACAATGTCAAACTTAAACTTTCTTTTTCTGACTGGGGACCTCTATTTAATGAGACTGATGCAGATGTTGCATATAATTTATTTGTTGATGTTCACCATATTATATCTAAGCATTGTATTGTTAAAGAATTTAAGGTTAATTCTCAAAATCTCCAATCTCCATGGATGACAAAAGGTATTTTACGATTTCCAAAAAGAATAAACTTTATAAGAAATATCTTTCTCATCCCTCTATTAATAATAAGTGCAAGTACACACAGTATAAAAATAAGCTTACTAACATTATCAGATTGGCTAAAAGATACATTTTGAAAAATAGTTTGATGACAATAAAAACTAACCTAAAGAAAATTTGGGATATCATTAATAAAATTCTTGGTCATACTTCAGCCAAAATTCCTATTGATAAAATTAAAGATAATAACAATTATATAACTGATAAACACATAATGGCTGATACATTTAATGATTATTTTGTTAATATAGATACCAATCTTGCTAGTACCATCCCCACATGTAACTCAAATTTTCATAATATTTTTCCTGATGCAATCCCAACATCTTTGTTTCTATCACCAACTAACTGCTCAGAAATTATTGACTTAATCATAAATAAAGATGCTTGTGGTAATGATAATATTTCTGTTAATTTTCTCCAAGATAATTGTTTTGCTTTAGCAGCTCCTCTAATGTTTATCTTTAATTCATCAACTTCCACTGCTGTTGTACCACTTCGTTCCAAAGAAGCTTAACTCTAATATTCAATTGTTTATGTGTTTCTAACTATAGACCCATCTCAGTACTTTCATCTTTATCTAAAATTCTAGAACGTATATTTACAATCGTAGTACTAATTTCCTTGATAAAAATAAGACACTTAGCAACAGACAAGTTTGGTTTTTGTAAAGGCCGATCTACTGCTATGGCAGCTTTAGATGTCACTCATTAAATTATAAATGATTTTAACATTAGGAAGTACTCATTAGGTGTATTTTTGGACTTATCAAGAGCTTTCGACACTGGTCAATCATAACATTCTTTTTGCTCAATTGTATCATGACGGTATTAGAGGAGTGGCCTACAATTGGTTTGTTAGATACTTATCAACCAGACATCAGCTTGTATCCATTGACAACAATTATTATTCATATTATCCTAATTCAAATTGTGTTGTGCCCCAGGAGTCAATCCTTGGGCCTTTGTTATTCTTGCTACATGTAAATGATGTTACCTATTCTTCACATCTTTTACACTTTACACTTTTTGCTGATGATACTTGTATTTTGTATAGGCCTAAGCATAACAATTTTGATAAGGTCATTTCAGTCATCAACTCTGAATCAAAAAATTGTTGCCAATTGGTTTAAGGTTAATAGGCGTTTAAGGTTAATAGGCTATCTTTAAATATCAACATAAATTATTTCATGGTTTTTCATCCCCATCATAAGAATATAAATAATATTGATATATTGATTGATAATTCCCAAATCAAATGTGTTGATGCCATTAAATTTTCAGATTCATACATCAACCCTTTAATAAAATGGTCTTCTCATATTAATAAGATTAAGACATACATCTACTTCTAAAATAATTGGGGCTTTCTATCAAATCAAATAGGGTGGAGAGGAGGGGGTTCCTCTTTTCCTTCTATTCTCACTTTCATTTTTTGATACATTTCTTCTGTAAATAATTCAATTCAAGTTACAGTGGGCTTCCACCATTTTCTCATAAATTGTTTGTCTTTTCATTATAAATATTGTAATATATGCATGAAAATGGAAAATAAATACATTAATTAAATCTTACGCACAGCAGCTGAAAAGAGGTAAATTCAGTTTCAAAAAGCAACATGAAACAATATGTATATTGTGTGTTCTAGCATCAAAATATCATTGATACCGCCAACACTAAATTAATCGCCTTGGAAAGGCAAAAAAGAGAAGGTTTTTTCCTACACCTCTTTCTTTATATTTGGTTTTTGTACAAACCCTTCCAATGATAGCACTGGAATTAGCTGTTGATACCCCTGCAATAGTCATAGCATGTTTTTCGTGTTACCTGAGTGCAACAAAAAAATGTATCACTCAGATGGATATTTAAAGATAAAAACATTTTTAGGAGTGATGTGAAAAGTTTTAGTACATTTATGATTGGAGTCGATGGGAAATTTTTGCAACATTTTAGCTCTGATTTCAATATTGCTGAAAGAAATTTTATCAAAGTTTAAAATGATACAGTAAAGTAAACTTTTGACATTTCCATTTGTGAAATTCTTTCAAAATGGCCGCCATTTTGAACAATTTTTGTTGTTGAAAATTCCTAATTTTTGTAGGAATGTGACTGTTTACCAATTATCGTGTACACGATCGAAAACATCAATTACCATTAACAAAATTAATACATTATTTACACGGGAAAATCACCCAGAAAGTGCCTTTATCACTGACGTTAGTATCAGCTTCCCAACAATGCTTTGCATTCAAAATCAATATTCATTCATACCACAAACAAAAGCTTTCAATCAATGATCTTATAAATCAAACTAAACAAACGATCAACCAAGGATTTTATCCTTTTTAATGTGGGAGTAAAAGTCGCACAAATCTTTCACTTTGATTTGCCAAATTTAGAGCTACTTGATGTAGGCACGCTTAACACGGTTAACAATACAGGCTTAAATCTTAATTAGGTAAAGACCCAGTTTTACAAGCTGTCAAATGGACCCAGAAATACATGAACAATAAAACATTGATTATTTTCACCACATAGAAATACAAAGATTACCTAATGAGTCAAATAATTGTGCAAAAAAGGTCAAAAGTTGCTGAGATTTCAACGTGGTTTGCAAGCATCAGTGAAATTTTGCCAAGAGGGTTGCATAAATTACAGTAATAGGGAATGACACTGGGTTGGAATATTTCTTATACAGTACGCTAACTGCAAGCTAGTGACACACTTTTGAATCTTGTACGGCACAGGGATATGTGTTGAAAGCATCAAAAATGCTTGCAAAACAGGGCAATTTACTTGCTAATATTTCATTTCTGCATCGTTGTAAGGCGCGTTAAAACCATGGATCATTATTTTTGACAACTTTTTTTAGACCTAACATAGCCCCCTACTAATGTTTTGTGACATTCCTTACTTATTTTTAAGGCAGGAAATCACGATGGTTATAGAAATAGAACCAGTTCTGCAAACATTTCTGGAATTTTTGGCGTGTGTTTGCACTTTCAGCGATCATGTACATGATAAACGAACAATAAACGAAGGATAAATGGAGATCGTGTACACGATAAACCACCGATAAACAATTGTTAATCGTTTACTGAATTAAAACAAAAATGCACATCCCTAAATCTATGTGGGGATGGAGATTTATTATCATAATTGTTTTTTGCAAAACTGATGTAATAAGCATTTGTCTTAAATATAAACAAAACAACTTCTACAGTATACATTTATTTAATCTTTAATTCTTTACGCGACCACTTCAAGTAGAAATCAGACTGGGCCCAATAAGAATAAGACAATCAAATTGGAAGGCACAGTGCTATAAAGACAATGTGTGTTAAAGATTTTAAATGTATTCAAAGGGCAACAAATAAGACTATGTTAGACAATTTCACTCCGAAGTCTATTTCAGAAAAGGAAAGAGCTAAAGGGATAATTCAGATGAAGCCTTGCTGCAAGATGAACTTCAAAATCAGAAGTTAATGTCAAATGGTGTATTGAAAGAAATTTTCTATTCATGACTGGAGAGTAAATATTTATTGCCTTGGAAGTTGTTACTCTTCCGGTTTATATTCTGGATAATACTGAACGATAATTTCTCAGGAATTGCAAATGACAGGCATCCAAGGCTTTGATAACTAGTATAAGCACTTAGTCTTTTGATTTCTAGTAAAGGACTTTTTCCCATAGACTTATGCAAATATATTGGTATCATTTGAAATTTGCAATAAAGCAAAGTTTACAAAAAATTAACTTCTTGCAAAAAGGGAGATAACAATCTTTTTGCCTTAAGAAGTAGTACAATATACTATACTCTACCTTTTTTTAAATTTTCCTATTCCATTTTAAATCCAGGGAGAAAAAATCCTCAATGGTAATGAAACGACATTATGCACAGTACAGCACATGCTCCACACTTCCTGTAGAAAGGTATTAGCAGACATACAGAACCCCTGCTAAACAATAGTGTCAGTATTCCCACTCTATACTGCATAATCCAGTCCTTATTGTCAAGACTAATTCTTTTCACCAGACCTTTGGTTACCTAGCACCAGCTGCCCTGTCCAGTGGTCAATAGACAAGATACAACAATGGACGGAATGAAGTCAATACAGATTCAGTGGCTCATTAAATTAAGAATTTTGTTACCTCTGTGCTATGAATAATGGTATCAACTTACTCGAGTATCAATCAAAGCTTCTGTGATGCTAATACAAACTCATTCCTATTCAAATCAATAGGGGGCTAAAGATTCTGTACTAATGGAATGTCCCTCAGTCTTCATGACCTTTAACCTTCGATGGAAGAAGCCAAAACTACTTTCAGCTCACATGGCATGTCTGGATTTATAAATTAAAAACAGCATTCAATATGTTGATGATGATTAAACCAATTGTGTATTGTATTGTGCCAATGGTTAAGTAAGGGTCTGGCTGTTATTACTGCCTACTTAATTAAAGATGGACTAAAACCATTTGAGAGGTAAATTTTTCAAATATCTATTGACCTGTTTTGCCTATCACATTGATAGAATGTTATTGTTGATGAATTTCAGACAACTAGGTAGTATAAATATTGGTGTTAAGAGGGTTTTTAGCTCTCCTAAAGAGTCAAAAAGGTTTACTGAATATTTGAAAAATGGCACCCTCGCTAATCAAGTAAAGTGCCCCTTTAATAATGTGAAATGACTGTACTTTCAGGTTGTTAATGGTCAAAGGTTGTTTTGAACAAATAAAAGCAAAGAAGGAAAACAATCTGGCAAGACAAAGGAGCACAGTCCTATCTCCACAAGGTTGGTGTCAATGATGTAAATGGCAACAAAATCAAACATTCAGTTGAGTAAATCATTTATTTTTTGAATATTTATTTTACAAAGTTTATCTCAGAAATATTCAGGCAGTATTCACATAAAAGATTGGAAAATCTGATTCTAAAGCTCTGGTATATTCTATAATTTGCATCTACGACCAAAATCGAAACACCCAACTATCCAAATGGACAGGTGCAAATAGGGACACAACAGGCCTAGAGGGAAAATAAGGGGCAACACGTTTTTTTTCTTTTACTCAAAATAATTAATGTCACATAATAAAAAGAAACTTGAAAATTTATCTTAATTTGTCATAAAAGGGAGAACAAACAATTCATTAGAACCAGTACACCCAGTCTCTACCCAATGACACTGCTACTATAAAGGGAATGGTTTACATCCTTCCTAGCAATTCTAAAGAAACGATTTGCATTATTTACATATGATCCAGTGTATTATATCTCTTACAGCTTCAACCCTTAATTCTACCTCCTCATTTGCATAAATAATCGGGAATTCCGTGAGATAGTGTTGAGGACTAGTTGCTCATTGTGCTGTTAAACAGCAAGATGACTGGACGTAATCATCCAGTGTCTCTTTCTACATAACGTTGTGTATTTTGCACAGCTATCATCCCTTGTCTCTTTCTGCATAACGTTGTGTATTTTGCACAGCTATCATCCCTTGTCTCTTTCTGCATAACGTTGTGTATTTTGCACAGCTATCATCCCTTGTCTCTTTCTGCATAACGTTGTGTATTTTGCACAGCTATTAAGGCAGAATCAGCCTTTCTAAGGTTTGCTCGTTCTTGCACGATCTAAATACCTTAGATAATCCTTTGGTATATAGTCACATAGTGGCGTGATAAATATTCAGTACAACTTCTTCGGTTATTCAGACTTTGTCTTGAAGGTCATTTGTGTGAGGTTGTTGTGTGCTTAGCCTCAAGGTAGGTCTATACTCACCAGTGTGTGATGCGCCGTAATCGACTTCACACCAGATTGACAGGAAAATTACGAGCAAGTCTCCACTGTTACTTTTGAGGCATTAAATGCCAACATTGAATAAAATTATTTTCCTAATTGCTGTTGTAATCAGCTCAATTTGTGATAACGTCTTTTTATCGTGCTGTAATAAGCTAATATATATATATTGCATTATATTTGACGTAAATTATTATTCTTGGTGACTTGATAATCAATTATCCGCTGTCACTTGATATCTTTTTCCCAGAGTTTTCATCTGGTTATATTTCAGTAGTATTGTCCTTACAAAGGTATATGTTCAGGTGTAATTGGCTATCTCAATACTGGTCGAAGTATCTTATTTTGGAAGGTATATTGAGCAAACGTTCTATACCCAGAAAATATGATCCTAGAAAGATGAGTGTCCTGTTGGATACTAATGCTGTATCCCACAATAATAATGCACAACTGACTAAAGATAATGGTATGGTTTGAATTAGAAGACATTCACTTCACAGATATAGATTCTGTCAATTCAATTTTTTACAAACTGAAAAGAAAAGGCAAAACGTATATCATAATATCTAAATGCTCGAAGATATCCTAAATTATCTACCAAAAACTGGCATAGGAATAAAATCATATCCTCCATTTGATATGTATCATATATATCTCACATATCTCAGGGAGCTAAATTGGCTACAATTTTTTGCAAAGCTCTGTAATAGCTGCTTTGTATCTTTGATAGTTGGTTGGATGGAAGAAAGTGACTGAAAATGAACTAAAGTACTGGAAAGACAATTGTTGTTATCGCCAGTCGACACGCTAAAACCTCACACCAGGTTACAAGATACTTAAGTTCAGCATATATATTGATATACAAAATATTGTAAACATACACATTGAACTTATGTTCGGCCTTGTACAGCCGATATTGAACTATTTAAGTTGCACCAAACTGAGATGTACATCTTTGGTTACGCCAACACGGTATTTCCAAGTTAACAAGCTATTGTTGCTTCTGGTCTTGCATAACCGACATTTCTCGATTTGATTCTTTGCTATATAACAAACGATTTTCGTCTTTTAAAGTCATGCATATAGTCTAATGTGTCTGTTACTTCATGATATATCTTATTTTGCATAAATGCAAAATATGATTCGAAATTTCAAATACGTATAGACGAATAGAAGAAGTTTCTTGGTGCGAGAAATCACAGTTTTTAAGATAAATTACCAAAATATTGTAGAATGACAAAGGTCAATAACAGGGGCACAGGTGTGTCAGTACCCAGATCCCATAGAGGACATGGTTAAGGTTTTTTTTCTGTTGCAAGACATTTCTCCTAAAGGGAAAATATTTTAAGTTGGTAATTGGACCACATTGCAGCACGTTTTAACCTCTTAACAGTTTAAAGTCGGCCATCGAGAAGGCTGAAGTAAACATATACATGAAAAAGTACGTGAGGCTCATAGTGATAAACCATGGTTCATTTTCAGAACATATTAAAGATGCTATGATAGTTTGCATACATTTCTTACCAAGGATAAACTGCGAATTGAGTTTAAAGCAGGCTTCCATAAAATTGAAGCTCAAGAAGGTTTTCGAAATAAATGCTCCCAAGAAACTAGGCTCACTCAGGTAAATGATACTGAGATTGTTAGATTATACTAATAAAGGTGTATCAGAAACAACTTCCCGTGTGCTACTGTATGTGACATAAATTTTGGCCTGTTCGGGAGTAAAAACTCCCTATAGAACTTAAACTTTGGTAAATGATATTAAGATTATTAATAATGTTGCACGGTATACCGGCGGTACTAAGAAAAGTACCGGTACTTTAAAATGTTGGTACTTTACGATGTCGGTGCTGTACGATACCACCAAATGAATAATATCGAAGTACCGCCGAGTATCCTCAGTATCGCTACTTGCAAGAATAAGTTATAAAACATACTTTAAATCACTTAAAAATCAGAAAAATATTATTTTTTAGAAATATATATGTATTTGAACATGGTACATCACTTAAAAATTTCATGGAAGAAAAAAAAAAGGACATAATATTAATGGGAAGATATGATTGCAAAAGTTGCGAAGTTCGTAAAATTCCCGCTATTGCTTGAACTTTCAATAACAGCTGGCCTAGTTATGGCGCACTACCAGTTTCGCAAATATGCAATATACATGTAGTACAGTAACGTTAGTACAGAGCGGGAAAGTACCAATTATAACTTTTGTGCAAACTTTCTAGGCCCAATTGTCATGAAATATGCCTGTATTTTCAGTACTATCGTAACAAGAAAATTTCATAAGAACATATTTAAATTCTTTTGAAAAGACATGTATGCATTCACTTTCGTCTGAAAATTGCTTCAATCAATGAATAAATGTTGCAAATTCACATCAGTGTTAAACATTTCAAGTGTGAATTTTTCCTTTCAACACGAAAAGGCAGGTAAAAAAAAAGGAAATAATCCTCTTCCCCATCTATCACATTTACCTTAAAACTATTAATCTGCAAGTCACATAATGAAAATCCTCCTCACAATCAGCAACTATTTATTTCCAAACAAAACTTGAACAAAGAACTGTGATATGTCAAAATCATTCCAATCAGAAAAAGAGCCAAATCAGTTTGAAAAAAAAAGCCAAATTAAAGGATTAGTTCAGTGGTCAAGCATGTTAATCTTTATGAAAAAGGACTTCAAAAGAAACAAAATAGTGAAGAAACCATTCAAAATTTGTATTCTGTTTAGGAAATATTTAAGTTTAAAGTTTGGTATCATTGTATTGAAATGACTGAAATAGACAAGTGTGATGTCATAACCTCAGATTCCTCAAAGTCTTTATGTATTCTATCATATTTTGTCCTCCGATTCTGTGACTTAAAATCCATGGGATATGTCAGAAAAATAGTAAAACTGAATCTAGGAAGGGTATTTATAATATACCACCTAGAGAAAGTTTGAGGATAAATAATTTAAAGTGCAAAATAAAATAAACTTTCTTTAAATATACAAAACGGGTGGCTACTTCAAGAGAGTCCCACTCTCGTGGTGACTGTTTTTAGTCCATAGCGCACCCAGTGTGCCTGTTTAGTGGACCTTTTGCCCCTGGATTTAAGTGTTCACCCTCAGCCATACCTAGCGTTATACTATGTATTGTGTTGACATGTTAGGATATCTTCAGTACAGGTTCTCGTATGCAACTTCTTCTTTCCATGTTGGCCAATGCGTATTGAGTCTATGCCACCACAAGGGTGTTCGTAGAGTCTGCCTCATACAGCTCCAAGGAGCTACAGCTGTTACAAGAGAGCCTATATTTTATTCATACCAGTACATATCGTGTGTTTATTTGACTTGCATATAATTAAGACTGAGTTTTTAATTTACAAGCTTGAGTTTTGGGGCGGTGGAGAGACCTTGAAAGGTCTCCCTGGCGTCCACTTTTCAGGAGAATTAATCTTTTCTTTTTTATCTCCACAAACACCAAGTTACACAGTGGTTGGTGTTTTCCCCTACACTTTTAAACAATTTACATTTTGTGCATTTTCTCTGGGTAAGGTATAACTTAAAGAAAATAATGATGGTTCCATGTGGCTAGCTGGACTTAACTGTCAACCTACACAACTCCGGCTGATAGGTCTGCTGCCTTCGAGTTCAAAACATCAACTCAATTTAGAAGTACAAGAACTCAGCAGTCAAATTAAACAGTTGTTGGGCAACGCACTATTGGGTAAATCACATGACCAGCCTCAGCCAATCAAGAAGCAACAAGTATTTGCAAGAATTCATGCGGCTTCATGAAATACCAGCCAAATTAACACAACCAAGGGGTTGAGGTAAACACATGAGATAAAGGAGAACAATAGAATTACAGGCTAAGAAGTATTCCGTCCAACCAGTGACAATAGACCTGGTCAGTATAGCAATTTTAAAAACAGAAAAAGCACGTTAACAAACTGCAACAGCCAAACGCATGCAACCATAAGATGCTGCCTGACATGGGGGTAAACTTTCACACAAAATTAGATAAGAGCAATACGAATGAAAACAATGACCGTTACAATATGAAAAATAGGATTGTGAAGGTTACATATGGCATACACGTAAAAAGTTTCAAGATTTCACGATGCATGCAAGCAAGTCGTGAAGTAAAAGACACAATTCCTTAAAGAGAGGAGAAAGCTGCGCAATGTTTATTGCAGCAATCAGCAACTTGTTAGGACTTCATAAGTACGAGAAAACATGTACAAAGCACACTTGAAAAAGTATGGGAGAATACAGAACGAAACTAACAACATCAACTTACTCGGATCTCAAATATCATTCCGAATATTAAGTTCTGGTCCAAAAAAAACCTGTTTTAACTTAAAAACGTTTCCAAAGTTATTATAGAAAATAAAAGAAAACAAAAAATATTAAAACTGTAAAACTGCAAACAAACGTTATTTCCTTGTTTTGAAAACGTATGTTCTGCTTCCATCTTTGCAATAGAGCTGTGACCGTTTAGCGTGTACACGCTACACGCTCGCAAATCTTGTAAACGTTTACTAAATACTTCATTGCGAGTAATCGTTTTTCATACTTTAAAGGCCTAGTGTCTTGCCGTTAAAAATCAATATTCATGATTCAAATCACACACACAATCGGCTGACAAAATTCCAATCAATGATTTTTTACAAATTGTAAACCCGATTAGCATAATCCTTTTTGAATGTGAGAATCACAAATGCGCAGTAATTACCAATGAATGGGGATATCATGCACTTTGATTTCGCTGAAATCTGAGTAACCTAACTTGTAAAATGCACCGCGAATGTGCAGCAGTAAACAGTGAAACTAACAATAGGCCTAACTTTAAGCCATAAGGCTTTAAATCCCACGCAATCAAGGCCCGTTTTATCGACCAAAAAACAATCAAATCATGACAATCAGTACATTTACATGTAAATATTTTGCAAGAAAGAAAAAATATTGCATAATAAATAAACAGATAAAGGTTTTAACAGAGCTGAAATTCTGCATGCTTCGCAAAGAGGGCGGCCATTTTTTTGAGAGGACTGATATTTTAGAACTTCCTGGTGGTGGTGGCGTAGTTTTGAGATGTTTTACGGCGAGGTATATCATAGGCCTCAGTATGCAAGATTTTTACAGAACTTTGAAAGCCGTAGCAAATAGGACAAAAAAGTTACGCGATGTTGAGTTTAAATGACATTGAAAGAAAGTTATCTGTTCTTTCTAAACTGAATTTTCATGCATATTTTCCATAAAAATGATGATTTATACTGTAGAAGTAAACTTTTTACGATTTGGAAAGCAAAACTCAACGTCTATTTGGGCTACGCAGTCAGTACTTTTGCCATACTGGTTGCGCGATTTTTTTACTTTGCCTTGTAGTTTTGAAGTAATTTTGGTTTATTTTCGAAAATTACGGTACTAAACTCATGTACATGATACACGCTCGCTTTTTTTGGCGTGTACACGTTTACTAAAATCCCTAAACGTTCACAGCTCTACTTTGCAAATAACAAAGAATGAAAAAACTTCCATAAATCAGCAGTACATAATTTTCTTCCGAGCAGAGAGATGTCGCCCCATTTAATGGCTGCCAAACTAATGTATAATAGCAAATTATTACCACACATCGCATGGGAGATCGCTTCCATTATGTGAAATTCCTACTTTTTAATGCAAAATCATTAGAACTGTGTCAGAAAAACAACAACAAAATATCTCCTTTCACAAAATGCTGCCCGCATCCCCCCTTCATATGTTACTTCTGGGTGGTTTAACCTTGTGCCAGGTTTCCTCGAATTACTCAGCCAGTAGCGCTAAGTTGTTGAAAAACAAACCACATGACACTTTAATGTAAACAATCAAAATGAGGAAAGCCAAAAAAAATTAAAAAAAACAACAATATGAAAACAGTTTAACCAGGAGGGGAGTGGACATCTAGCATTTTGTGAAGTGAGAAAAGTAAGGAAATTCACTGAGCAGGGGACAGGGATAATGGAAACATCACCTTAAACTTCATTCAGGGAAACAAATCATGAAAATGGGAAGGGAAGGAGGACAATATCATATACCAAATATGTTTTCACATTAAAAATAATTCCCCCACCTCAAATTCAATGGTTTGGCGATTCAATGGTTTGGCGATCCAATTTGCCGTTTAGAACCTGCAAACAGGGATATCTTTGCAAAAAACCCGCCCCCAACCCTCCCTGACCCCACCACTTCTTCCTATTCGTAATACTTTCATTTTTGTGGAGAAATTTAAGAAGATGGGGGGAGAGTACGATATGATCTACAAAATTATGTTTTTATAAAGAGAATGCATTCTCCCCAAATTACATACTTTACCGATCCCAATTTGTCACTTCAAACTTGAAAATTAGCTAAGGGATCATAAAAAGATCTATTCTCCGCCGCCCTCGCCTTCCTTGCCCCCACTGGCCCCTTTCTTGCTGTCGTAATACTTTCATTTTTGTGAAGAAATTAAAGAAAATTGGAGAGGGGACAAGATAATCTACCAAATTATGTTTTCTTAAATAGAATGCCTCCATCCAAATTTGATAGCCTGATAATTATAAATTCAACATGTATATGAAGAAGAAATCACTCAATCCAAATCGATTTTAACCGCTGTGTACTCCCGTCCATAACAAACTCAAGTTATATTTTAGACTTAAAATATTTGGAAGACAAAATGCATGAAAATCGGAAAAGGGCATAAACCTTTGTAAGTATTTCCCTTTAAATGTGCCAATCTTAATTAATTGGACCGTGCTAGCTTAAAGTCCAGCGCAGCTGCGTCAATTTGTAAACAAATCTGTCAAAGATGTCTGGGAATGGGACAGAGGTATTATTTATAATTCTTTAGAAGTTTGCCGTGTTTTTGCAGCAAAAATCATAATATTTCTGTTGAAAGGAAAGACATTTTCGCACAAAATAATTCCTCTGCACCTGGGCTGATAGTGGGACTGGGAGCAACATGTATGTATCTCGCTGATTTCTTCCAACTTTCGGAAATAGATTTTGAGGCGTTCTTTTCAACAATAAAAGTCCATGTTACAAACACTGAGCAAAGAGTGCTTAGTTCAGAATTGTATTTGTTCTCATTTTTTTTTTTTTTTTAATACTTTTCTTTCATGTTTCACTATTACTGTATATGGAACTACATATTACAAAGTTTTTGACATTTCTCAATATTTTTGTGGATATATTTTAGGAGTTACAATTACCCGACTGTTTGGAATATTTCGGAATAAAACATGGAAATCACAGTAAGATAATCTTGTTTGTTTTTATTTCGCTGATCCTTTTTATTTAGCTTATCATTTTAGTTTGTTTATATTATTTTATTCAATTTCCATTTTATGATTAATAGAAAAAATGGTCGCACCCACCCTGAAAGTGGTAAAGCAAGTTGCGTTGGAGAATAGTTCCTTACTTTTCAGATAGCATTTTTTTTTTTGAACTTATTAAAAATAAATATTGATCGTAATTCTCTGTGGTACTCTGCATTGTCGCTACCAATTTATTAAAGGCTGGACTGTGCCCTTTGAAAAGACACAGGAAACAAAATACTTAATTTTGCTTAAAACGGCAATTTGCATAAGTTAAAAAGTATTATCTGAACTAAAGTTGATTGAGTAAATTTGCAGGTTCAGTACGACTGTGCAGACGTTAATACACAGTAGACCGCGGTCTGTCGAGGACTTTCTTGGCTTCGAGAATGCTTTTTTCCGGCGTTTTACCAGCATTAAAATTACCGCCACAATTGTCAAACTGCTCACATTGGTACTGTACTGTGTAAATGAATCCAATTTCGTGCTATTCCCAATTTCATGCTTTTTTTTAAATATTACAGAAATACTACATTGATATTTAACAATAAATTCAACATTTTCTGGTACATCTGCATATATAAATTAAACAAAACATATCTTAATTTGAAAACTCATTTGCATATTGGTATTTCAGTATTTTCCCGCCAATATACCAGTATTGCACAATAACCAATACCACCCAAGCTTATTTCAAATAGGTCCGAGATTGAGCAAATTGAGCAGAGAGATCTGGTATAGGGGACAGGTTAAGAAAATATGCTTGATGGAGAGATCGATGTTGCAAGTGGGGCAGGGAAGCCAGATAAGAGATGGGAGTGAGTAAGAGAGTGGCCGAGGCACTCCTCATATACGAGGGATTACATGCCCACCCAAACCACCCCGCTATCTTCTTAGACCAATACACTCATAAGCGTTAAAGAATGAGCAACTAGTCCTCAACACTATCTCAGATAATCCCCTCATATATGCAAATAAGTTGGTAGAATTATAATCAAAACTTCCAATTAAAATTGTATTTAAAGTTTTGTTTAATTGTTAAAATCAATGCTGACACCTCGTCTGTTTATACTCAACAAAAAAAATGTTACCCATGACGCAAATACATTAAAGCTACTTTATCTACTGTATGTCACACCGATCCCTCAACCTGATTTGAATATATCAATAAACAACACAAAACCATCAAGGGAGCAACCAATCCTAAAGGTTACATAACCACAAAATGTCAAATCAATTTTGAATTTGGTAAGTGAGAAAAGTTGTCAGCTGCTCCACACAATGGATCTCATAGCTGAAGTACATTTATCTATAAATAAGCAAAACATATTATTTATTTCTCTTCTTTTTTATCCTCATTATTATACAGGATTTATCAACCAAAGGTTGCTTCAACTCTACGATGTTGAAATCTAACCCAGTAACTCTTAATCCCATCCCATGCATTCTGCACAAATTATATTTAACTCAAATCTGATGAGTGTAAGTAGTGTTCCAACGATAATTGGGTTGCCTATCATATCAGGCCAATTATGCCTGATCGGCAGGATAATCAAAATCGGTTAAATGCCAATCTGATTATTGCAAAAAAATTTTTTCCCTTTCCCATTTTTTTTTTTAAATGATTGATTTCTTATTCAAACATTAAAACATGAAAAGCTGAGAAATAAAAAAGCTATAATATAATGTTGATGACGAAAATATATTTTTCTTTTACTTTCCAACATGTATTCTCCTTATTATTATCTTATTACTCCATGTTGAATTAATTATCTATGAACACTTGCATCTCCATTGTTTTGATTCCCAGTGTTACATCATTATCTTCAATCTCAGAAATATACTGTGCATTGAACAGCTGCACACTGTCATGCAAAAAACGACAATCAACAATCAAAACTATTAAGATTAATTTTGAATACCAATTTTGCAGCCATTTGACTTCCTTGTATATGATATAGCACAGAATGCCAAAAAAAACATTTAAATTCGTATGTAATTTTGGTTTCAACTTTAAATGGTTGAATTTTGGGGGTAGATCGGAACTTGACACAAAATTAACACCAAGTTACATAGCAGGCAGAAACTACAGCAACTGCCAGTCTTGAGTGTCAAACGCAAAAAAATTGCCGAAGGGAAAACAGACCTCCGTGGTGTAGTGGTTAGTGTGCTTTGTCCTCTCACTCGCACGTCCCGGGTTCCAATCCCAGTGGGTCTGCAACCAGTGAGTTCACAACTAATTATCAAAAGCCGTGGCCATCTTGATATTATGTCCAGCACTAGATGCTTTCGGGATGTTAAATCTTGCTATGCTATGCTAAACTACAACCCAGAAAAGTAGACAATTTTAATAACGGGGCTGGATTCGAACCTACACTGTCATGATTGGAGGGTGCAGATCATACAATTGAACCACACTTTTGTTTGAACTAACCATCTTTATACATTCCTGCAGAACTTAAGGATAAGTTACACGATCAAATTATGAAAAAAGGAAATAAAAGGATCGAAATGGGAAAGAAAGCCGCAAGGAGATACTGCATGGAGAGAAAGTTATCGAGCATGCTATGACACTTCTTATTAATCTACATTCAGACATGAAAACCTACACTTGACTTCTGTGTCATTGAGATATTGTGTACAAAAGTTAAGATTTTCAAATCCAAGAAAATACGAAGAATCATTTTCATTGATAAATGAAAAAGGTTAACCACACTTCAGAAGCAACATTAGATCAAATTGCTTTAATATCTAAATAACCATCAAAGCAACAAAGTACTTTATCAAAATTGGTTAAACATTGCCCATTTAAATCTTAGGCAACAATTTGCATATTTGATACAAACATTGGAATGTAATATAGCCTTAGGCAACCCTGGTATTTTCTTTTCGTGCAGCAAATTCTGACCAAAGGTTTTTTTGCGTCTTTGCCATGCTCCCGAATAAAATTCTAGCAGAAATAGACCTTCCCATCATTTTCAGTTACTAAATTGAGGAAAGAATTCAAAGATTTTGGGTTCTTTACACAAATTTTGCATGAATTAAACAATTAAAAAAACTTTTATCCGCCATCACTCCAAATCTAAACGTGTTTTTTTTTCTTCAAAATTCTACAATTGATGTGCTTTGAATACAACACTCTTTCAACCAATATCAAAATTGTTACAGATCCATAGACTTTTAATACTGTACGAACAGGATTGAAATATTGTTTCTGCCGTGGTATGCTAGAATAAGCACCCCACTTCATTACATGACTCACTGCCATCTGGAAAACTCATCCCAGGGACACGAAATGAAATGAGGCAAAAATTATCCCTATTGAAGCTGACAAAAAAATTCTCTACAATTAAATGGATGTCAAAAACCTTTCCTTCTTGGTGAGTAAATTTTGCCTGAAAGGTCCATTTATACAACTTGATGGCTTATTATTTGTTTACTTGAGGCCAGTTATTGTGTTATGAGGGAATATTGTCGAAAGAAAATTGCTTGACCTTCACCAATATATCCGATCATAGTAAGGTCACTTCCACAGCGCTAATTAGAAAGGCTGGATTGTATTGTATTTGTGATCTCCACGGTAACATAATATCTGGCCTTAAACATGAAGATCATTATACAAAACATTTGAATATTTCTAATAGTTCTAAACATTTACATAAATTCTGACCAGCCGCTGTAGACCTGACAACACTAGTACTGTATGTATCAGATTTACTGGTGAAGGGTCCTCCAATTTTCTTAAAATGAAACTTCCTTTGACTTTTCAGTAAACCTGTTTATAAATCTTAATAATGGCATTCTTTTTATAGCCTATGAAAAACGGTTTGGTTTGGTTTGTTGGTGTTTAATGGCACCGCGACAGTCAAGAGTCAAATGTGCCAAGATGGTGTTGAAAAATTAAGGTGCAAGAGTTAGGGCAGAGAGGAGATGGAGGATTGAGGGGGAGAAAAGGAGGAAAATAGGGTGAATTTGGGAGAAGATTTTGGTGAAAAACAACTTTAAAATTTTCATAAAGCAGTCTTTTAATTTTGAGAGTAGCCATCTTAGTTTCAGATTTAAAACAGATTTTTCATTTGTACTACATTTGTGATGGGATGAATCTTTCCTTAACTTCAGTAATAAGGAGACTGAAGGTTTTCGCTTTAAGATTATCAGTCAGCTGTTTTCCTTAAAGGCATTGCATACAATACAATACAATTAATATATTACAGAGCTCTAGGCCATCTGGCCTTGGACACAAACATAAATAATAAATTAAATGGTACATTATTGAGGTTCTTACACAAACAAAAATCAAAGAGAAAGAAAGAAACGTCTTGCTTTCATTGCGTTTAAAATAAAGTGTGATAACTGCAAAAATAAGTATTTATAACTAGCTGATAACAAAATATTACATTTTGATCTAGTTGCAGGTTGAAAGAAATATTTTAGAATAAATTTACAGCATTAATTTCAGAAAGGAATGGACAAATTAAGAGAAAATGATATTCATCTTCAACTTCTTCTAAATTGCAACCTGACAAGCTCTGTTTATAAGTTATATTACAATAACAGCCTTCATTGACTTCAATTTTAAGGCAAACACATCTGATTTTGGAGACTTAACTTTTTAAGTTTAATAACATTGTTAAATAACAGGTGTGGCTCTGCATGAACTTTCTGTTTTAAATTGTCAAACTCGCTGCTTAAAATTTTCATAAAAATGTGTAGTGATCCCTTCTTCCCAAACCCAGTTTCATACAAAAATTTTTAAACACAGTCCCCATGATAGCACTCCTTTGTTTTCCACTACTCTTTGTTCTACATAACAAGAATAAAGTCTTAACCAATAAGTTATTTGCTTAGTATTGTTTGACTTTTAAAGGACAAGCGACGCAGCTCTCCTAGAGCTAGAATATTTATGGCATTTGGTGGTAGACCTAAAACATATGAAATGAATTGAAAACTCTTATTGTACTTTCAAGATGAGTGATACCCCATAACTCACAACCGTATGTTAAAATAGGCATTATCTTAGGATCCAAAATTGCGAGGACATTACTTATAGGTAAATCAATAGTTCTAGGCAAAATTGAACAAAGCAACCTTAAGACTTTGAACTGTTGAACTATGGATTTTGAACATACTCCTTTTGGCGTAAAATTTAATCCTACGTAATTATAGTTATTTACAGTCTATATAATCTTGTCTTTGAAATAAAAATGTTTACTTCTTGCAATGTGTCCACCCTTTCTAAAAACCATTACCTTCGTTTTATCTTAATTTACAGTCAAATCATTCTCTTTACAATAATCATGGAAAACATTCAGTAAACTTTGTAAGGAATAAACATTTTCTTAAAAGATAACGAGGTCATCTGCATAAAAAAGACAACATTTACTATTGTTATTTGTAAGAATTCTGCGGGTGTTTTGTGGACTTAAATCGCTTTTCAATATCATTGACATAAAGTAAAAATAAGTACAGGGATAGATTACAGCCTTGTCTCAGACCTCTCGCACAATTAAATTTTGGGTTAAGACCGTCCTTTTGTCTTCACACATGACTCAATATTACTATACATTAATATAAATATCTTGTAGAATTTACCCCTCATCCCCATGAAGTTTTTGAATAAAATACTGCGATTGATGTTATCAAATGCGGCTTTAAAATCAACAAAAGTGGCGTAAAGTTTACCGCTTAGTTTACTCAAAGCTTTAGATATGGTGTGAAGCACAAAGAAATTATTAATCGTAGAGAACCCTGCTCAAAAACCTGCCTGAGCAAGAGAAAGGATATTATGATCCGAGAGCCAATAACATACAGTAGTCTACAACATGAAGATTTTGTAAATAATTTGCCTAAAGCACACAATAGTGTAATAGGCCGATAACTACTTGGTATTAAAGTCTTTAACCCCTTTCTTGAATATGGGACTTATTATTCCAATTTGCCAAGCACTGGGAAATTTGCCAGTACAAAGAATTCTGTCAAACAATGCAGGTATAGCATCGCCTCAGCGCTTTAGGTTAATTTTTTATTTCAAATTGAAATCCATCGATACCACAAGCTTTGCATTGTTTTTGTGAATTAATTGCTTTCTCAACTTCATCAATTGTAATGTCGACATCCAAAATATCATCAAAAACTTCCAATGGGGAATATGAAATATCAAAAAATACAGTAGATTCGTTAACTTCAAAAACAGATTTAAATTACTTAAACCATTCAATAACTGTAACATCATTTGTCTTCTTGATTGTTGGGCACTTTAAAGAAAGCCCAAAACTTCTTAGTCTTTTTGCTTTGCTAAAGTAAGAAGCTCCGAAGCATACAGTTTCTGTTTAAAGACTTGTAATATTCTCATAACCTAAGAAATTTCCAGTAATAGGTTTCTTGAAATGAAACTAGGAAAATCTTGATACATCAAAGGTTCCCAGAAAATGTCTTGACATATATCAAAAATTTGCCACGGTGAAATCTGGGAAAATTATCAACAAAACAAAAAAGGTGTACTTTTTTACACAATATGTTAAGCTTGGGCAATATTGAGCATGATGCAATATCGATTTTATCCAAATATCGATATGCAAATTATATGATGTCGTAAGTACTGCATGTTCTGTGCAAAGTAATCTCGTCTCAACTTAAAACAAGTCTTAAAACAAAACGAAAAAGGTGTACTACACAATATGTTAAGCTTGGGCGATATAGAGCATTATGCAATATCGATATATCGCCTGAAAAATATGGATATTATCGAAAAATCGATATGCAAACTATATGATGTCATACGTAAGTACTGCATGTTCTGTACAAGGTAATCTCGTCTCAACTCAAAAAAAGTCAAGTAAAACTTTTTGTACAAATTAACAGACATCACTACAAAATATATACATAAATCTTCAAAGAAACACCCACACTCTGCTTAAAAATGTTTTTTACATGGTTTCCATCTCAGAAGATCAAGCACAGAAACATTGAAAAAGATTAGGCCTGAGCATAATCTTTAAAAAAAATTGTTGTGGAACAGGAACTAGGCCTACACTGTATGCCATACAAAAATCGGCTCTAATTCTTTGAATTTCCTATCTTACTTACTCCTCATGAATGTTCCACTGGAAAGGCATTATTCTGCTAGCATTTTATGGACTTCTAGACATTCAGAAGTCCATATATAACACATAAAATCCATTTTCTAGTCTGCTTCAATCATCGCACGAGTGTTGTCACTCAGGAGAAACAGTGATAGATATGTGTACATAGTAAAGCACTGTGCAGAAACTGTGTGTAGTTACTGTACTAGACTGCACATTTAGTGTGCAGTATCTGATCGATCTGGTAAGACCAGTCTGTCACAATTAGACTATCTGAATAAAGAAAATAATGAGAAAAACATCAGTTTTGTCAGTAAATTTGTCACTGACTGTTTGATATAACATTCAGATTCAGAACCTTTTGAGGAAACTTAACACAATGTTTGAGAAATCAACATATTATAATTTTTGTCTCGTAAGCCATCAAGTATAAACTTGAAGTATTAGACAATGCCTCTGTACTCCATGAGTCAATTATTTTTTGTTCATGGAAGAATTTTGTGGTAATTGATATCACAATATTGATGTTTTAATAAAGTTTTATCATAACTTACTGCCTAAAACTTTAATATAAATGAAAATTAATAACTTTTTGTAGCTGTTTAATGAAAAATACTTGGGATGTTTGATAGTCATGTTTAGCTTTTTAATAGTTCATGTATTGTGTATTATCATTGAAAAACATAATATTGATATATCGATATGACCCTTGATCTCAATATCAGCCTTAACGATATGGATCAATATCGAAATATTGATATATCACCCAAGCTTACAATATGTGAATACTTCAAAGGTGTTTCCTTTTCAATATGAACTTTAAAAATGAAATGCAAATAATTGGTACAAAGGGGAGCGCAAAGTCTTTGTAAATGAATTATAATCACATGGTG
This sequence comes from Chiridota heheva, assembly GCA_020152595.1. Taxonomy (NCBI): domain Eukaryota; kingdom Metazoa; phylum Echinodermata; class Holothuroidea; order Apodida; family Chiridotidae; genus Chiridota; species Chiridota heheva. Next base: position 343,965 of record JAIGNY010000022.1, read on the forward strand.
TATGAGCAGAACAAACAATACCTTCTTGTGGTAACATGTGTACTAGATATATTTTACTTTTAGGCATATGCTAGGAAAAGCACACATAAGTCACAATGACTTGTTTTCAGTGTGGACCCAAGGAATTTGCCAGGATGGAAAGTGGATGAACACCTGGTTAAAACACCCTGCTCTTTTCGAGAAGTGTTCAGAGAACCAGGCAGGAGGTGAAACTCCTACCATCTGAACCAACGGCTTTACATCCCCTCTGAAGGACGGTGAGCGCCACCCAACTATTGGCTACTTTTCTCAAAGTCGGATGGGGGGGGTGTGATGCAGAAGTCAATCAATCCTCTACACTTGATGTCAGCGTATATCGTTCTGCATATCTGTGGAAAAATTGCTGGTTAAATCACCGTTGGGACTCGAACCTAGCACCTCCTGCATCTCAGTCGTACACTCAGCTGACTGAGCTACCTGCCTTCCTCCCTTCACCAATTAAGTATGAAGAGTGCAGAAAGAACTGCAATTTTGTAGAATATTTACCACATGGTAAATATCAATACCAAAAGTACCATACAGTAAATATTGTACTATTTGAACAACTTGAATAAAAGATTGATAAATGGCTTCTAGGCGTGTAGTGTTTCATGCCTGTTGCAACCAGGAGAAAACGTTATGTTATTAGGTTAAAAATAAATCAAAAGTTTGTCAAAATTGTACAAAGAATCGGTCATATTACACAGATCAATGACCATGCTTTTTAAGCCTTTTCACAAATTGAAATAGGCCACAATTTTGCAAGGAAAATGAAAGCATGTATCGAAAAGTTGTTGAAAAAGCGAAACTGTGTGCCATTGGATTCATTCTTTCTCCATCTTAGCTGTTAAAATTTGTTACAATTGGTTACATGGAGAGCTAACACCAATATGTATGCAAAGTAGTGTTCAATATTAACAAACAATGCATTTTCCAACATTAATTAAGAAGGCAAAGCAGATCATTGAATATTTGTATAAAATTCACCAAAAGATTTGGGTCTAATTCTCCTGTAATGTGCACCTCTCATTCAAAAAAGAGCAATCATAAAGCGTACAAGGGGATCGACAGAAGGAGCAGCTAAAAGAATGACTCTGAGATTTAAAAGGGTAAAACACCTGATTGCTTCAGAGCTTCTAAAGTGAGGAAATAGTTTGTTACAATGCAACTCACACCGCCTAGTTATCTTTTTCAAACCACAATTTTTTGGTGCAGATACCATTTCAGTTAATCCATGTCTCGAGACAAAAAGGTTTTATTTCAATATTATTCAAAAATAACTTGTTACACTCGTAACTGTTGAGTCTTCTTTTAACAGTTACAATGTAATATCACCTAGCAACAGCATTAATAAAACGAGTATCATTTGTCATTCCACCAAGCTTGACGTCACTAAAATGCATTACTGAGGCGATGCTTCAGAGATCATGTGTAATGGCAGTAATAGTTATTTTTTCTTTCACTTGTTTTCGGGGGGAAGCACATCTTCCCAGATGGGCTTTCTTTTATTGCTGGTTGTCTATATCCTTCCAAATGTTAATTGCTCGTGCATATGTCTCTACACTTGTTTTGATCATAGGAATGAACTTGATTTTTCATTAGACATCAAACAAGTTAAAATACTGTAAAAAAAAAGAGTATAAAATTCATTTGCCACTATCTACAATTACTTGAATGGGAAAATACAAGTCATCCGTGTTCGCTTTTGGGGTTGAGGGGAGAAAAATATAGTCACCATGGATGGAACCAATGGTCCCCGTAAATGGCGAAAAGGTGTGAAAGAATCAAAGAAAGGAAGTTTTTGCAGTGTGCTCACAAATTTTTTTCTAGACTTGCTCTAATTTCCCAGAAAATAAAGTAGTTTCCACCATTGGTCAAATTATACCAGAGCGGTTACATTTATAACTGAATAGGGCAAAGTGTGCAGAAGCAGAATAGAAGGGGTGCGAACAGTGATACAGTAGGTCCAGTACTGTAGTTTGAGGATTGAAATGAGGGCCTGAGAGGCTTAGGAGCAATTCACATCCATCACAATTCAAGATAAGCCAGTCTTTTTTGAGTACTTTAAATTAAGTAAAGCATTTTCATATGCAATATACAAACGCACAAATAACACATTTTCCTAGCTTACTTCAAACAACAATTGGCTCTGCACACGTGACTTGTATTGATTTATACAGTTTTAGCAATGTGGTGAAAATCACATCACACAGACAAAAAAAAAGTTTATGCATACAGATTTCACTTCAGTTCAATGATGGGTAATAAGGTAAAGGTTAACATGAATGCAATAAAAAACGCACTATCAAAGCTGGAGCAAATATTACAACATATTAACTGTTTGCTACTGCTTATTTATAGTGCTGTCACGACATGGCTCTATTACATATCAATTATCGTGGAGAAAAATATTGTGATATATGGCAGCATCGTGATACTTTTCAAGAAAACTGACTCACAACACAAAATGTTAATTAATATCACTAACGTTATATGATCATGGAGTTACAACTTACTCTTGATATGATGAATGCAACAAATGATTTGCAGATCTAGCAGTTGACATGATCGCGTGACTATTACGTTCATCACACATGTGTTTGCTAATTCAGGCAATGTGACCATAAATCATCGAAGTGAGAGCCTGAGTGGCACATTCTGGACCAATTTTTTGTTCTTTTTGCCAACTTACATCGACGCGTGCCAGTGTGTGATGACGGACCAAGATTTTTTGATTAGTTTTTTTTTTTTTTTTTTTTTTTTATGTTTCACAAATATTTTGCATGTTTTTAATGGCCTAAACTTGACTTTTAGATTTAGTATCATAACGTTAGAATTGTAACGTACGAAGTAGCCTAGCCTACTTGCATGAAAATGTCTTACTTGAGTATTAGTTTTTGGTAACGCGTATGTTGCGAGAAGAATATTTCATGGCAAATAGATATCGGGATAATCAATGTCATAACAGCACTGCTTATTTCAAAATTAACAGGTGTTAATGGAATGTAAAAATATCGGGACAATCGTTATGTCATGGCATATTTCATGGCAAATAGATATCGGGATAATCAATGCCATAACAGCACTGCTTATTTCAAGAATTAACAGGTGTTATGGAATGTAAAAACATAATACATTATTTGAAGGTCTAGTGACATGTAGAAATGTTTATGTGAAACAAAAATAACAAGTACTTTCCCTTTGAATCTTTGGAAAAGCTTGTATAGTTTTTGAGTCACTTTGGTCAATCAGTTTCAAAGATTTTATACTTTCTGATGTCATCAGATAAACAACTCAATATCCTTAAGTGATTCTTTCAAAATTTTAAACTTTGTGATAACATCAGATAAAAAGCTCAATATAGTAATTCTTTCAAAATTTCAAACTTTGTGATGTCATCAGATGAATGGCTCAATATCCTTAAGTTATTCTTTCAAATGTGTTCTTCAATTTAAGCCACTTATATATCTTATTTCTTCATTGCTGATTGTCTGTTGCCACAGAGGTATAATAGTTTCAAAATACTTGAATGGAATCAGATGTTGACTTTCAAAATATTTTTTAGAGAGGATTGAGAAGCAACAGATTTACATGATTTATAGAGCATGTGTTCATCTGCCTACAGTATGTCACAAATTATTACCCCAACAATTGAAAGTGCTATAAACTTGTCAGTTTTTAATGGATTTTGATGCAATTTTTTGCTGTAAAATGGTCCATTAAAAATTTTGAAGCAATTCAGCTCCAGTTGCCTCTAGTTCTTCAATAGTTTTAAGTTTCTTAATGACCGATTGTCTCTTCTTTTTAATATAAATCTTTCAGACATTAAAAGGTCACAAAACCTTGCCGTCTATTCATTTTAAACTTTAAACTCCTGGCTTGTTTGTTAAATTTTTATAATGAAAGTTTGCTTCAACCTCATATACTGTACATGGCCACTTGTTCAGCCACTTTTTTATCTGATATCTAAAAGCCCCACAAAAAAGTTAGGTTTTTTCCACATCGTGACTCAGTGATACACTAAGGTTCAAAATCTTGTGGGGGAAATCCCCCTTGTGTAAAGTTTTTTGTTGTTTTTTTGGATGGGGGGGGAGGGGGAGATTTTGAAAACCCCAAAACAAAAGGTTTTGTGGTTCCGATGCTTTTTCATAAGCTGATTGATTTGCAAAATTTGTATTAATTGTCATGTAATTGCATATCATAAAATATTTGTTCCATATTTATTCATAAGCCACACCCACCATGCATATCAATAAAAATGTTGACAACATTAGCATTTGCACATTATCACTTATTCCAAATTGTTACTTTAAGCCCCGCCCATTTATTGATATAAATGAAATCACCATCACAGACATTAGGTCATATCTGCAGACCATGGGCTATCTGTGTACCATATAACACATTACTCCAGTTTACTGTTCTTGAAATATCGTTTACAAGCTCTTTTCAGTGAAATCATATTAAGCCCCACCCACCCTGTGGTACTGTGCATGTTCGAAAAAATCAAATTATCTCGAAGGAAAAAGGAAAATATTTGGAAACACAGTAAAACTGCTGAAGCCCTTGCTGATTTCAAACAGGCCAGAAATGAATATGTAACTCAGCTGCGTCTGGCAAAAAACACATATTATTGCAACATGATTAATGAGTGTGGAACGAATTAAAAATTGTTACTCAAGGCTATCAACATGATTGCTGGTGAAACAAAAGACAATCCTCTACCACATGACACTTAAAAAAAAAATGTTTTTTTTATTTTTTGAAAATTTCCTTTAAAATAAACAAATCAGTCTAACCACACTATATATGTACTATACATTGCTGGTATCAACGAACACTTAAATAATGTTTAATCGGAATCTGTGCTGAAAATTGCACTAAAATGTACATTTACACCCTAAATTTGATTTCAGCAATGGAACTTACATAGTTAGAAATAAGATCTAAGTACTAGCAAGAAGGTTGGTATGGCACCATGCACTTGGAAGCCGAACAAAACTCACACCTCGAACCTTCGACAATTTAAATATGATCCATTCGTCACTTGCATACAAGCGGAAGTCTGGAAGGAAAGTAACATATACAAGTGAAAGTGAGGATGGTGAAAGAATCAGGATGCAGGCAGTGATACACAGTCAGTTCACTGACCTATGCAGACTTTACTACAGTACTTCTCAAAGACTAGAATTAAGTCCAACAAGTAGGTATGTAGATCGGGTGTTGTACATCCATTTGTCAACAGTTAAGGGTTATATAGAGATGTCCACGGCTGTTTGATAAACCACTTGCGACTTAAACATTGTTGAATGAAGACACACCAAATTGAACCGTGGATTCCCAAGTATAACTGCTTGACCACTGAATGACAGAATACTGTGTAGTCTTAATATGCATTCAAGAAAGGAACATCAATTCCCCATAAAGTGGTCCCTACCTTAATGTTCCTTACAGGAGCATATTGTTACTGATTATAAAACTTTTTTTTATTTTTAACTGAACCAGAACCAAAAAGTAATGCGGTTCCGATGCTTCTTTTTCATAAGCTGATGATTTGCAAAATTTGTACTTAATGTCTGTCATTGCATATCATGAAATATTTGTTCCAGGATATTTATTAATCAACCACACCCACCATGCAGATCAATAAAAATGTTGACAACATTAGCAATTTGCACAATAATTAATAACATTATCATAGCAAGTATGATGTAAAAATGATTGCTCATTTATCCTATTGCAAGAATTTGTCAGTAAGCCCCACCATACTCATTTATATTCACTACCACAACATTAGAACATATGTACAAACCATGACCCACCTGTGTACCTGATATAGCATAAATCTCATGTATCGTTCATGAGGTACGGTATGGTGTTTACATAATTTAGCACTTTCACATTAAGCCATGCCCACGATGCATATTAATGACATCTGCTGATAACATAGGCATGTAAACAATAACCAACAAAATTATCCTGCCCAATATGATGCAAAACAGACATAGTTAACTCATTGATCAGTTTTTCCAAATTTTCACTTTTAAGCCCCACCCACTTATTATTATGCATGGTAGAATTACCACCACAAACAATAGGGCACATCTACAGACCAACCATGCATGGGCTATCTGTGTACCAAATATGACATGAATCAAGTTTACCGTTCTTGAGATACTGTGTTTACAAGCTCTTTTCAGCAAAATCATAATAAGCTTAACCCACAATGCATATTAATGATTACATCATGAACATGTACATACCAGCTAACATCATAATTATCCCAAATATGAAACAAAACAGATATGCGTTTATTAAAATATGAACATTTTAAGATTTTTACTTCAAGCCCCACCTATTCATTAATGTGCGTGATATCACTACCAAAAACAATAGCACACATCTACAGATCATGGGCTACCTGTGTACCAAATATGACATGAATCCAGTTTACCATTCTTGAGATACCATGTTTATTAGCTTTTTTCAGCAAAATCAAATTAAGCCCCGCCCACTATGCATATTATTGAAATTCAACATTTTTACATTATGAACATGGACACACCAGCTAACATAATTATCACAAATATTAAAAACAGACATGCACTTGTTAAAATATAAACATTTCAGGATTTGTACATTAAGCCCCGCCTACACATTAATATGCATATTACTACCAAAAATAATAGGGCACATCAACGGACCATGGGCTATCTGTGTACCACATATGACATGAATTCAGTGTATCGTTTTGGAGATATCACGTTTACGAGCTGGCCGTCACAAACACACACACATACATACACACATGCAGTACATACAAACAATGTTCCGAGAACAGTGCTTTTTAAGCAGGAACAGTGAATTTCAAATATCACTGTTTTTTCTCAAACAGATAGCATTAACATCTTGAAGTATATTGTTTTCTGCTCATAAGACATGTTCTAACAGTAAAGTCCCTAAAGTTATTTCTCTTTTATTTATGAGTAGGCCTTATTCCAAATCATTTTTGTGTGCAAATTTAACTTTGAATCGCATCAGAGAAGTAAGATGGTAATGATTTTCATTTATGCTAATGAAAAAATTTCACATGCTATATTTAATTCTTCGATGCAGGTACAAACTGTGTCGTAAGAAATTTCAGCCATGGCGTAATATACGACAAATTTGTCGTTAACATGATCTCTGGCTGTGTCACATGTATAACTTTGATAATCGGCCAGAATACATGTAGGTTAGAATTTCCCATTGACCCACACATAGTAATTTTCACAAAACAGCTTACAAATTTTGTTGGAAGCATAATTTTTTGTTCGAACATTCCCATGAATTCATCTAAGTTTTTGTTTGTTGGGAAAGTATATTTTCCAGCACTAGTATGGTCAAATTGACCCCACCCCTCCCCCTCCCTCCATGCCATTTGCCAAAGATGTAATAATTTCTGCTACATATTACTAATCTTCAAAAAACTTTTTTTACATATTTTTTGTTTATGTCTCACTCACATCCCTGATACTGTATTTGTGTGTGAACGCAACTATCATGGCTTCCGTTACATTTTTACAACGTATACATATGATATGTGATACAGCCTTACTTGGCTCAAGAGTTTTGACACGTGCACAGCAGCCTTGTGACTATTATTTATTTGTGTCTCTTTATACAAGTATATCTTATGACAAAAATGGTGTATATCAAGTCCAATTTAAAACAAGGGATTAGCTTTTTTTATTAACGAAAATGTTGGAACTAATGTTTACACGTGTACCTGAAATATCTGGATACACGACCGATTGTGTTGTTACCCGATTCCGAAAATACAACCCGAGTATGGATTTTTATAATATTACCAATTGCAAAATGTTTCTGTTTCAGAATTGTATGCTAAAAGAATAAATCTTAACTTGCAAGAATTAATCAAGAAGTGTTTGTTTCCTTTCTATTCCAATGCAATACAATAAAACGATCACAAAATATTGTCACAGATCACAGGATTGATGGTGAACGAGCAATGTGGCTAGTAACGTATGTACGCTAGTAGTATTACATGTACTAGTGGCACAAAACTTAAACTCGCTAAACTTCGCTGTAAAAAATGATTTCCAAACCGGCGCGCAACAAGCAGTGTATGTAGTATGCTGCAGAGAGAATATATTATGATTGTACATTACCAAACTATTTTGAAAGTGTGTCTGCTATTTGCTGAAGAAAAAAATGTAACACCTATCATAAACCAATTAAAAGTGGTGTGTAAAAGAAATTGTTACGTGTTACTGAGCGTGCACATAATGGAACTATGGAATTGCGTTTTACAGTACTCCAGAATACCAAGTGACCCATCCCATGAAATTTTGAGGAAGTGAGTATATTATTATTTTACAATATTTCATGAAGAAAAGTAAATACAAGAAACATTTGTATTTTATTTTTTTATTAAAAGAAAACAAAGATATAATTAAAGAAAAAAAAATATATATATAACAAGATTTTACAAGGTATACTGTTAGATTTTAACACATAGATTTTAACTACTTCCGCAAAAAATATTGAAAAGGCTTGTTGGCACAACGGATATCCGGATACCCGACCGATAATGCAGGTCAGGTACCCGGTCCGATTTTTAGACCTGGTGCAAACACTAACTGAAACAGTGAAATTTAATCCGAAACAGTGTTTTTCAAGAAAGCACTGTTCCGTGGAACAGTGGTGATATTTTTTAATTCGACCCCTGCAGATCAACTATAATTTACACAATCATATGCAAGACCAATTACAAACAAAGCCCAAATTGTTTGTGCCTGAGAATTAACACAAAAAGATACACAAAACTGATCTCCCTCATCTCCACAAAAACAAAAAAAGTTACACTGCCATCTCCATGCTAGCAGTGTAAGTGCACTTCTATAAATACTTTACAAAATAAATCTGCATAAAGAGACCTTCAATGAGCTAGGCCTGAACTGAAGTTACACATAAATATTACTTACAATCCTGCCAAGAATCTTGTATGCACAACAGCAAAATTCAAAAGATTAATTAGCGAGGCAAGAAGCTTACATTCAACCTACTACTGACCTTACCATGCAGCGTTAAAACAACATCTATAGCAATCCGTTTGTGGTTGTCAAGGAGATGATAAGATACTCCATGATGCTTAACTCTATTCTTTAAGATGACAAATAATAACACAAGAAGAAAAGCTTTTACCTCACAAAACAACCTGCAGCATCAAGTAATACTTCACTGTCTACCTTGTCACAAGATATAATTACACAGTACTCATGTTTGACAATAGAAGAGAAGGAAGGAAAGTGTCAATTTTGGAGAGATAAACAGAGATTATCATATCAAGGATTTTGCAAGTTCTTGCTTGCCTATTTTTTAATACAGTATTAAATGTTGCAGAGGAAAACTGTAACCTTGGAGCATTGTAAAAAAATCTGGAACAAAATTATGACTTTATAAATAAATATGGGTATCACCAGAGGGAGTTAAAGGGTACAGAGGGTAACAAAACATACCCTGTTCCACTGTATCTAATCACTTCTTCCATAAGCACTAAAACATGGAAAATATATTACTTGTATTGGCGACAAACAAACGGACAAACAGGCGAAAACAAAACCTCTGTCCAATTTTGTAGGTTGTTGTTGGTCGAGATATAGAAATTACTTCATTTAAGTTGGTGGTATTAATCGTCACATTGACAGCATTTATGCAATCAGGGAAATGTAAAGGCCGTTACACACCGAACATGACGCGGGGAGCATTTTTTAAAACAAAATTGAATAAAACAAAGGAGAAGAAACATTTTGACCTTTTGTTTTCAGAGAAGCATCGTCATCGCATTGCTATGCAGATAACTGAAAATCGATTGAAAGGGCCTTTCTACGCCCATTAAAGCAAAATTCGCGTCGCGACAGAAAATCGCGTCCCACTAAAGCGAATTTCTCCAGTTTAAACAAAAAAGCATTTCTAACAAATTTTCCAGTATCATCAGAAAGCCTCAATTGAAAACTCCATCGTGTGTAAGCAAAAAGTCAAAGCATCTAATAATATTTGTTTCCTACATGATTATCTAAAAAAAATTGCCCGCTGCGTCGCGCTCGATGTGTTACAGCCTTAAGAGTGAGTGGGAGAATAAGCCGTCTTATTCCAAGGCGGGTGGGTTACGATAAACCTGCTTTTACGCGAGAGCTTGGAGAGAAGGGTGAATAGATGATACTGTGATTGGGTTGTTTATTGTAGGTGGGTTTGTTTTATGAATTGCTTTGCCATGTTGTGAGAGGATGTACATTGAGATGAGGAGTTTGATGAAGTTGCAATATGTCCCAAGGGAAAGGCAATGGGATAAGGCTGAGAGCTTCTTGTTTGTTTGTTGGTTTGTTTGATGAGGGTTTAACGGCACCACGACAACAAAGGTCAAATTGTGCCTGAGAGGTCAGATCATTCAAAGGTAGGAAGGAAAGGAAACGGGGAGAATGAGAGAATTTCAAGAACAAAAGGTCAGAAAGCTGTGATTGAGAGGGGAAAGTGCATGGTTGAAACAAAAACAAAGTAGAGAGGAGGTGGAAGAGGAGAAGTAAATATGGTTGTAGAGGGAGGCATGATGAAGAAAGGAGATAATTTTTTCCGAAGGATTTTTCGTAAGAACTCAGCAATTGAGTTGTGGGGAGCGAGGGAAGCTCTGGGAAGGTTGTACAGGGGGCACGCAAGGAGAACGTGATGGATTGTGAGCTTCTTGCTTAGAGGCAGCACTGCATTTTTCATGGTAAGGTTGCAGGAGGGGAATTGGAGCTAATCAAAATAAGGTCACCAGTGGGTGGTGGGGTTAACCCAAGTGTTATGTTATGGTTGTGGATGGGGAAAATGGTATACCAGTTTAATGGTATACCAGTTTAATGGTATTCCAGTTTAAAAAAGTAAGTTTTAATGTAATTGAGGGCAATGTAGATAATGTGAAGTTTTTGCACTTTTTTTTAACTTCAAGCAAACACTATCACCAGAGGACATAAGTTTAAAATTTACAAAGAGCACACACGCTTGGACATACCTAAATATTTCTTCAGCCAGTTAGTCGTTAATAATTGGAATGTTCTACCTGATTAGGTTTTGGACGGAAAAAATTATCTTGCAGATTTAAATGAAATATGACTCTTACAGCACCAACAAGAATCTTAAGGGGTATAATATGGGCCGGAAGCTTCCTTTACTCTTAGCCGCAGAAGCCCTGAAATAAGTGGATGTGGCTGTCCTAGTAAATTCTGGTAAAGAGAATGACTAAAATGGAAGAATGATTAGGACCAGTTATTACATATGATTTTGTGAGTGATGGTAGCTGTGTAATTAATTATATTTAATATTTTTGGATGGGTGTGATTTTTCAGTAGATGGAAAGTCCAAAATATATTGAACAGGTAGGAGTAAACCAGGGGTGGATGTAGTACTCCCCATAGTACTGTCGGACTGATGCCAGCCGTGTTAGTATGGCTGCCGTTAGTGATGGCTGGCCGTCCGAGGGTACTACAAAATCCTATACCCTCTTGTACTGTTTTAAGCGAGGTGTTATAAGTATAGGAAAATCTCAGTTTGAAGATCTTTAGGAAAACAGACTCTAAAGATTTCGTTTTGTAGGGATGTTTACTTTTGTTTAATTGGTACTGGTCCTATGATCTTACCTGTCAGCATGAAACTAACAAAGAATGTCACAACAAGCACCCAAGTTTTGCTATCATGATTCATCATAGCATATGGGCAAATAATTTATAGGAAGAAAATAGCCGGCGAAAAAAAAAAATGTAAAAAAACCTAAAATGAAAAATCTAGATTCCCCAATATACTGATTTACTGCTACTCTAGGCTTAAACGATTGTCAAATGAAAAAATGAGAAAATGCAAGCAGATTGTAAACAAATTCAAAACAAAAATACATTCGATACAAAAAATATTGAAGATTTCAGTGTAACATGCATGCTTTTACAACATCCTACTGTACCATATGTTTCAAACAAATTTCACTTATGAAGATATTGTACTCACGTTATTGTTATTAGTGGAAGCTGGCGAAGTGGACAGTTCTTCCCCACTAAAATTCCGATCTGTCGTCATGGGCAATAAACTGTATTTGACCTTTGGGCCTTTTTCAAACTCCTCACTGTCGGAATCGTTTTCTGACGACAGAATCACTGTCCAGATTCCTTGAGGGGGAAAGATCAGCATAGTTGAAGATATATTTGTAAAGACTTCACACATACCAAAGAGTGCAAAATTTATCTTTTACCCTCACAAAATGCAAAAAAAAACTTCATTTAATACACATTTTGCAACTAAGCAAATTCAAATTTTCAGTTAATATGACAATCCAATAGTCTGTGGTCAGCAGAATGTACATGTTCCTTTCCTACAGCATGTTTCCATATGTGAGCAAAAAAATCAACAGCTGTTTTGAAAATCATCCAAATAAACCACAAAAGTGGGATTGAAAAATTATACTATCCTGATATGATCCATACTTTCAAATTAATACAAGTTTTCCTGCAACAAAAATGCTATAAAACATTCAAAATTGTGGTATTCACATTAAGATGCCTTTCAATATGGTCTCTAACAAGGAAAAGAAATGCAACAGCTGGTTGGCTATTGACACTCAATGGTAAAAACTCAGACATGCAACTCCGGCTTATGGCTTATTTTTTTCACTCTGCAAAAAGATATTCCAACATATGTTCCACAAAAATCCCAATAAGTAGAATGTTAACGATCCACATACAGTCCAAGAAGGAAATCAAAATTAAAAATGAGAATACAAATTACAAGTATATCAAGAATACAGCCAAATTAAGCCATCATCGTTTCCATGCCACCTCCACACTTTCCAGATAAAATAATTGACTGTCGCTAGTTGGGGCTGTAACATAATCAGACTTGTATGAAAAACAACTGCAACCTGTTTAGCAATTCATAAGCAGCTCTTGCTAGAAAGTGAGGGCCTACATCACATTTTCATATTTATCACAAACAGGGATTTCCCCATAATTTTATAGGGAGGCTAGAGCATAGGAGGCAAAAATTAATGTGTATTTGTAGTTTGAAATCAGAAATAATATGTCACATACTAAAACGTATACATGTAATTAAATATCAGCTATTTCATTAATTGCTTTTTACTGGTAAGAACAACACTGAAGCTTAGTTTTGTATGTGAGCTGAATTAATTAATACCTCAAGGGTCAAAGCAAATGTTAACTATAATTCTACCCAACAATGAAAGTTATTTACAAATTTGCAGTCAGATTTATTTTACTTCTTGAAATTTGTTCTACCCTTGAGTGATTTACCATTGTTACTGTTAGACTTACCTGAAACAGGGCTTTAAGCAGAGCTAGGCTACCTTATATGGGGTAGGCCTAGGCCTAGGCTATCTTCAAAGGTATTTATTATCACTATTTCGGGCTGTCTGAAAACAATAATGGCGACGCCCACACAATTTCGTGTTTTCGACGTAATGGGGGTAAAATTAGACAGCCTACTATAAAATATAATACATTTTGAAAATCTTGAAAGTTTCAAGAATGAAACGGCGGGAGACAAGAGGTTACCAGCATTCCGAGAGAACCAGAATTTAACCAGAAAGTGGAAGAGTACACAGTCAATTCTCCGAAGCAGGAAGCACGAGGGCAATTCCACGTGATAAATGTACATAGACTTAATACACAAGAAAGGTTACTAACAACACGTAGACTACTTACTTTATTAGGCAAAAGCTCAAAAGGGAAGGTTTCCGATGGAATGAAAATATAACCGTCAATTAGACCAGATATTCCTTTACCCGTGGGAATGTTCACTGTGTTAATATTCGATCCACGAAAGGTAAAATCGTGTAGAAATGCAGGACCTTTCGTTATCGACCTCACCCTCCACTAGGTTAACACGCGCCGGAGAGATACGTATACACATGTGTATTTCTATTTCAAGGTATAAAAATCAATCCGCAAAACATATCTATGCTTCCAACGTGTATCAGTATAACGTTTAGACAAAGATATTCTTGAATATAATTCATGATTAAATTGTTATTTTCTTAATTATGAATTGATCGGCAATCATACTCATGGGTTACCTGGTCAATTATTTGAGTGTTAAATTTAATACGCGTTTCTGTTAGCTTAGTTTGAATTCCAGATAAGGTGATGCGGTCGGAGTGCGTTAGAAGGCAACTTTGGCCCGTTTATTTGTTGTTGGTTCTGTCTGCTGGCTGTGGTAGTGGTGTGTATTGTGTGCGTGTCTAGTCTGTAGACTGTATTTCTACATATTATGTATTTTCATCTTTGAGTGGTGGCGGGAAAGTGTGTACATTCCACGATAAAAAGTATGAATTATTCTCAATACCGGATTGGTGGGAGAAAAAACAATAGGCTCATGTCCATATTATGTCCAACCGTGATTGTATTTGGCAAAGGCACATGATAGGAGCGAAGGCACCTTCAAGTTCAGAGCTGAGAAAATATGAGACCGTACAACAGCAGGAAAATATCCATGTTTTCCATTGTTATACCACACATACGAAATATGCGTTGACATTGTACATGTTTTGTGATCTGTTCAAAGTTTTGCAGGCGCAAGGAAACTAACTGCAACAGTGGGTGACTGCAACGCAGAAACACAATGAACAGGGAGATAAATGACCCGGGACAATGACTAAGTTACACTTATAAATTTTATGATATTCGACACCTGTGTAAGCAATAGAATCTAACCAGGTCACTCTTTGTTGGCATTCACCCACGATTCCAGACAATTTTAACACAAAACCTAATTTTGTTTACTTTTAATCACATAAATTTGGCAAAGACGTTCCCTAATTGCAGGTTGTGGAATACAAACAAACATCCCGGTACCCGGCAATCATACTATGGTGGCCCTCAATCCAGATAGGCCGACCCTATCTTATTCTGTTTAGAGCATGGAGGTAGAGGCATAGGAAGTGGGGGAAAGCTTACCCTCCCCCTCCTTTCTCCTCAGCCCTTGCCCCGTCCCTGCCCCTCCCCGAGCGGATTTCAAGTCCTGATTGCATGTTTTCTGCCTGGTTAGAAGGTGAAATTATTAAAGGAGACATAAAGTCTAACATGATCCTTATTTTATATGATAGAATTGAAAATAAAAAATTCCTGACCAAGTTCATAACTCCTGAAGCAATCTAACACATTTTTGTACTTATTTAAAACTTTAATGCTACTACAGTACCATGGAGCTGCCATTTTAATTTCAAAACGTGTTTTTATTTTAAAACATACAGGTTTTAATGTCATCAGCCCAGCAGGATGTTGGATATTTCTTTATAATCTACCTCAAGTTTTCTAGCTGATGAAAAAGTTTTTTTTTTTTTGTAAGGGTCAAGGACATTTTTGTTAAAACCTGAAAACAGGCTGCATGTTTTAAAACTTTGTGTAGTATAATTTTGGAATAAAAACTTTAATCACATGTTGGGAAAATTTATGTCATGCACAATATTTCAATACAGAATTGAACAAAATGGCAGCCTCCAATGTGTCGACTTCAAATGAATTTTTTGAGATAGGAATAAGATTTTAGCTTGCTGTTTTTGAAAGTTGGTTAAGATTTGTATCCTCTATCATTTGATATAATTATTGTATCAGACTTTATGTCTTTTGTAATAATATAAAATTAAAAAATATGGTAAATTTATTAAATATATTGGTAAAATTTCCCGAAATTGGCAAATAATTCCCGAAAACTGGCAAATAATTATTGAAAGAAAAAAATTCCCGAAAATTTCCCGAAAAAGACATTTTTCCGAAAATAAAGGAAATTGGTCGAAATTGAAGGGGTTTCCCGATTAACAGCAACTTTTAATGGAAACTTAATTTACCAGTACAATTTTTCCACCTTACCGGGAAATTTGGGGTTTCCCCTCCCCCTTCCTGAGATGTTACCCTTCCTACACCCCTGACCCCTGGGTGCATTTGCTCAACTTTAAATGATGTATATGTATATACAATCCTTCTCAATGTGGAACAACTGGGAGAAGACCCCCTCCCCCTCACCTCGAATAACAATGCCGTATTCGACGCGGTAATCATGATTATTCAGATGCAGTGGCGTCGCCAGAGTTTTGGGGGAAAGATCCATTCATTTTCGAGAAAATTCTTTCATTTTAGGTAAATTTTCTTCATTTTGGGACAATTTTCTTTAATTTTGATAAATTTCCTTACTTTCAGGAAAATTACATTGAACAATTTTAGAGAACTTTTTTTCAATTTTCCTTCATTTTGAGGAAATTTTCTTCAAATGTCAGGAAATGTTGCCAAATTTAGTTACGAGCAACATTTCAACATTTGTATCCAATTATACCCAATTGTTTTCAATTTTATTTGAAATATTTCCCAATTTTACCTCCCAACTGGGCACAGGCGTAGGAGGAGGGTCCCGGGGCAATGGGCAGGGACAGGGAAAAACTGCAGCCCCTTCCCGGTACATCAGTTTATTGCAAATTATCTATTATTGCAAAAAGTGGGATAAAATCATTCGGAATTTCCAAAAAAAATTAAAAAAAAATTCGAAAATTGGCAAAATAAGGAAAATTACCGAAAATCGAAAATAACTGCCCGAGAATTAAGGAAAATTCCCGAAAATTGAAGGAAATGTTGGCAGAGCGCACGGCTGAGATGCTGGAGGCCCGGGTTCAATCCTCGATTTTCGATAACTCGATTTTTCCACAGCTATGCAGACACTACGCCGAACATCAAAGCGGAAGCATTTCGTCTGCAGCTCCTACTCCTCATTCAGCTGTTGAGAAAAGTGACAATGGTTGAATGGCGCACACCATCCTTCGGAGGGGATGTTAAGCTGTCGGTCCCGACGGCAGGAGAGTCACCACTGCCTGGTTCTCTGAACACTGTTCGAGAAGCGTAAAAACGCAGTGTTCATTCACTTTCACTTTCAAGTACTAAGTTTATGTGCGCCCTGCAGCCAGAGAACTAGTTTGCTGTAGAGCGCATTTAAATAGTTCTTTAAACTAGAAAATGCGCCATATAAATTCCGTATATCATTATTATAGGTTCCGAAAATCGAAGAAAATTGCCCGAAATAATAGAAAATTTCCAAAAAATGAAGAAATATTTTACGAAAATTGGCCTATTCCTAATTAGGCCTATCAGCAACTTGAACGTTTGTAGAAAATTTAGCAGTGCAATTTTCTACATGTGACCCGGGTCTTGTTCCTAGGATATAGTCAGATAGTTTGCGGCCGATTTTCGTACCACTAGCAACTGCACAATATAACAGTATAATACAAATTTGTCAAAATTTCAACCAGATTGCATAACTAAAATTAACAAAAAGCCTAGAACAGGAAATTTGTAGGGTTGTTGCCAGAAAGTTAAAAACAGAGTTAGACAAGAATGAAAAAGGTCTGAATGTGGGTCGGGTTTCGGGACAGTCAGACAGTAGCTTGGCTAAAGAGAGAAATTTCCCCTGGCCAGAAATTTCCCAAAACTCAGAAAATTTAATTGGCAAATAAAAACTCATTATTCATAATTTGGGTAATCCTAATGAAAGCGTCGGTCTTAGTAGAATTCAATTGTAACATGGGGAAAAATTACAAAATTTGCGAGCGTCGATTGTTTGTTTTTTCCTCAAAATATCCAAGTTTTTCTTCAAAATATCCAAGTTTTTCCTCAAAATATTCTAATTTTCAAGTTTACTCAAACAGTAAAAATATCCGCTTCTTTTCTCAAAATATCTGATTTATTGCTCAGTTTTCGGCTTTTTACTCAACAGCTCAAAATATTCCCAACCTGCCAACTGCTCATGTTGCATGTTTGTCCTCAAAATTTCTGAAGTATATTTGCTCAAAATTTCCGACATTTTCTTAAAAGGTTTTGGTAATGGAGAGAGGGAGGGGATTACGGGGTTGCTTGGATTTGGAATTAAGTTTATGGTTTGGCCCAGACTTATTTCACAATTTTGTCCTATACGTTGAAAAAAGTCCGCCACCTATACTTTAAAGGATTAGTTTATAGGTCAAGCAAGTCCGTCTTATGTGAAAGAAGGACTTAAAAAGAAACAAAATGGTGAAGAAAGCGTTTACAAATCTTATTGTGTTAAGGAGATATTAACGTTTGAAATTAGGTATCATTTGTGAAACGACTGTAATCAGACTAGTTGTGACGTCACAGCCTCATTTTCCTCAAGGTCTTTATGTATTCTATCATATTTTGTCCAGCAATTTTGTGGCTTAAAAACCATTGCATGTGTCAGGAAATTAGTAAATCTGAATAAGGGTAATTATATTTTACCACCTGAAGAAAGCTCAAGTAAAAATAATTCAAATAACTAAAAAGTTTGACAAATTTTCTTTAAAATACATTAACAATTGTGAAGAATGTAAAGATGAAGGCGCCAACCTTCCATAGTAGACTTACTACACTAGTCATTTCTACACAAATGAGGCAGAGCTTTAAACTTGAATATACTTTAACGGAATAAGATTTTTGAATGTTTTCTTTAGCATTTTGTTTCTTTTAAAGTCCTCCTACATATAAGATAAGCTTGCTTGACCACTGAACTAATTAATCATTTAATGCTTTTCCTATATGCAAAAGCCTATACATTCACCCGAACTAGGGTTATTATATGACATCAGAAAATGTGATTGTTTTTGTCAAAATGCTGCATTTTTCTTTCACTATTTTTGCTACAATAATGTATATAATGGTACTTGATAGAGAGAGCAGTGGGCATGAGCTTTGTTTGGATGATCAGAAGATGGAGGAGGTGCGGAAATTTGAATACTTGTCAACTTGGGATCGCTTATAACATATAATTGAAAAGTGACAGCACTGGCTAATCATTTAAAATGGTGAGGGGGACTAAACATGTAGAAGATGCCACTGCGATGCTCCCCTGCATTGGATCCAGGAGACAAAGCTCAGCAATTAAAAAAACTCTCCTTTCCTTGTTATCACATCGCCAGCGAAAAAGATGTAATATAGCATCTTTACCGTTGCCCGTCCACATCCATTGTCCGTCCAACCACATGCAATGTCCATCCAACTACATGCATTGTTCAGCTGAATTGGGGTGAAAAAATTCTGACCTTGCAAAGAAATTCAAACTATTTTTGTGGCTCACTAAAAGGAAATTTATACAAAGGAGATTCGCCTCCAAAGAACTTGAAACAAATGTACTGTTAAAATGAAAAGAAATTAAAATATTTGTTCTGGCATGAAAGAAAAGTCAAACAATGAAACCTCGCTTTCAAAAAAGTTTGAAAACAAAAGCAATAGTAGTAATTGCTTACATGAATAGTACTTGCTGTCAGATTTATGTTTAAGGGTTAATGTTTTTTTTCTGTTTATGTAAATTATCAGGAGGAAGTTGTGGTATGGAATAAAGTGAATGAAGGTTATAGGGAAGGTTGGAATGATAAAAGTTGGTAGAGGATGGTATTTAAACGGAAGATAGATGATAGGTGAACGGAGGATGGTAATGGAGGTGGTAGGTGAACGGAGGGTGGTATGTGAACGGGGATGGTAGGTGAACGGGTGATGGTAGGTGACGGGGATGGTAGGTAAACGGGGATGGTATGTGAACGGGGATGGTAGGTGAATGGGGATGGTAGGTGAGCGGGGATGGTAGGTGAACGGGGATGGTAGGAGGTGAGCAGGGGATGGTAGGTGAACGGGGATGGTAGGTGAACGGGGGATGGTAGGTGAACGGGGATGGTAGTTGACGGGGGATGGTAGGTGAACGGGGATGGTAGGTGAACGGGGATGATAGGTTACAGGGGATGGTAGGTGAACGGGGTTGGTAGGTGAACGGGAGATGGTAAGTGAACAGGGGATGGTAGGTGAACGGGGATGGTAGATGAACGGGGGATGGTAGGTGAACGGGGGTGGTAGGTGAACGGGGATGGTAGGTGAACGGGGATGGGAGGTGAACGGGGATGGGAGGTGAACGGGGATGGAGGTGAACGGGTGATGGGAGGTGAACGGGGATGGGAGGTGAACGGGGATGGGAGGTGAACGGGGATGGTAGGTGAACGGGGGGGTTGTGGGTGAACGGGGATGGTAGGTGAACGGGGATGGTAGGTGAATGGGGATGGTAGTATGAACGGAGAATGGTAGGTGAACGGGGATGGTAAGTAAACGGGGATGGTGGGTGAACAAGGGGATGGTAGGTGATGGGGATGGTAGGGACGGGGATGGTAGGTGAACGGAAGGGGATGGTGGGTGAACGGGGATGGTAGGTGAACAAGGGATGGTAGGTGACAGGGGGGATGGTAAGTCAACGGAGAATGGTAGGTGGACAGACGGTGGGGATGTGGGACAGACGGTGGGGCGGCATTGGGACAGACGGTGGGGATTGCATGTCGGGACAGACGGTGGGGACGGCAGTGGGACAGACGGTGGGGACGGCATTGGGACAGACGGTGGGACGGTGGACGGCATGTGGGACAGACGGTGGGACGGCATTGGGACAGACGGTGGGACGGCATTCGGGACAGACGGTGGGGACGGCATTGGGACAGACGGTGGGGACGGCATGGGGACAGACGGTGGCATTCGGGACAGAGCGGTGGCATTCGGGACAGACGGTGGCACCGGGACAGCGGTGGCATCCGGGACAGACGGTGGCATCGGGACAGACGGTGGCATTCGGGACAGACGGTGGCATTCGGGACAGACGGTGGCATTCGGGACAGACGGTGGCATTCGGGACAGACGGTGGCATTCGGGACAGACGGTGGCATTCGGGACAGACGGTGGCATTCGGGACAGCGGTGGCATTCGGGACAGCGGTGGCATTCGGGACAGACGGTGGCATTAAGGACAGACGGTGGCATTCGGGACAGACGGTGGCATCCGGGACAGACGGTGGCATTGGGACAGCGGTGGCATCGGGACAGACGGTGGCGTGGACCGGGGACAGCGGTGGCATCCGGGACAGCGGTGGCGCCGGGACAGACGGTGGCATTCGGGACAGACGGTGGCATTGGGACAGACGGTGGCATCGGGGACAGACGGTATCTGGGACAGAGCGGTGGCATTCGGGACAGACGGTGGCATTCGGGACAGCGGTGGCATTCGGGACAGACGGTGGCATCCGGGACAGAGCGGTGGCATTCGGGACAGACGGTGGCATTCGGGACAGGCGGTGGCGACCGGGACAGAGGCGGTGGCGATCTGGGACAGACGGTGGCATTCGGGACAGACGGTGGCATTCGGGACAGCGGTGGCATCGGGACAGCGGTGGCATTCGGGACAGACGGTGGCGATTCGGGACAGCGGTGGCATTCGGGACAGACGGTGGTATCTGGGACAGACGGTGGCATTGGGACAGACGGTGGCGGCCGGGACAGCGGTGGCATTCGGGACAGCGGTGGGACGGGACAGACGGGGGACGGGACAGCGGTGGGGACGGGACAGGCGGTGGGACAGGCGGTGGGGCAGGACAGACGGTGGGGACAGGACAGGCGGTGGGACGGGACAGACGGTGGGGCGGGACAGGCGGTGGGACGGGACAGGCGGTGGGGACGGGACAGGCGGTGGGGACGGGACAGGCGGTGGGGACGGGACAGGCGGTGGGGACGGGACAGACGGGGGACAGGACAGGCGGTGGGACGGACAGGCGGTGGGGCGGGACAGGTGGTGGGGCAGGACGGCGGTGGGGCAGGACAGCGGTGGGACAGGACAGGCGGTGGGACGGGACAGGCGGTGGGGACGGGACAGGCGGTGGGGCGGGACAGGCGGTGGGACGGGACAGACGGTGGGACGGGACAGACGGTGGGACGGGACAGACGGTGGGACGGGACAGACGGTGGGACGGGACAGGCGGTGGACGGGGACAGCGGTGGGGCAGGACAGCGGTGGGACGGGACAGCGGTGGGACAGGACAGACGGTGGGACGGGACAGCGGTGGGGCCGGGACCAGACGGTGGGGCGGGACAGGCGGTGGGACGGGACAGGCGGCATTCGGGACAGACGGGTGGGACAGGCGGCATTCGGGACAGACGGCATTCGGGACAGACGGCATTCGGGACAGACGGCATTCGGGACAGACGGCATTCGGGACAGACGGCATTCGGGACAGACGGCATTCGGGACAGACGGCATGCGGGACAGACGGCAGTCGGGACAGACGGGCATTCGGGACAGACGGCATTCGGGACAGACGGCATTCGGGACAGACGGCATTCGGGACAGGCGGCGTCCGGGACAGGCGGCATTCGGGACAGGCGGCGTGGGACAGGCGGCGTGGGACAGCGGCATCCGGGACAGGCGGACAGGCGGCGGGACAGGCGGCGACCGGGACAGGCGGCACCGGGACAGGCGGCATTCGGGACAGGCGGCATTCGGGACAGCGGCATTCGGGACAGGCGGCGTCGGGACAGGCGGCATTCGGGACAGGCGGCATGCCGGGACAGGCGGCATCCGGGACAGACGGCATTCGGGACAGACGGCATTCGGGACAGACGGCATTCGGGACAGACGGCATTCGGGACAGACGGCAGGTGGGACAGACGGCAGGTGGGACAGACGGCACGTGGGACAGACGGCACGTGGGACAGACGGCACGTGGGACAGACGGCACGTGGGACACAGAGTGTTCTTAGCAGCCAGGGGATTCATATCATTTGCAATATCTCTTTATGCTTAGGAAAACTACTTGCAACAATGGAAAGGACTCCATTCCTAGCCATGCTCATGAAGTGTAGCATTTCATATTTTGGATCAAATGATTATTTGGCCAGCAAAATGAGTGAAAGAGTGCCAACCCCATAATTGAATTTGGCAGTGGCAGAAGGTGAAGTATAGGTCCACAATAGAGCCTCAGTCATGAGGTAGAAAGTGTGGTTCAAGAACCATAGAGTGGTCAAGCTGGCAATCTCATCCATCAGTCATAAAAAAAATAACAGAAATTTGAAGAAAAAATTTGTTGCAGGTTTATTACTGACCTACTTAAATATCAATGTACAGATTCTTCCAAAACCAGTTAAGTTTATACACAAGAGAGGGCTTATCTGGATATTGAGCAGGACTGTCATCATCAAATGCAGGCACAATGACAGGGACTCCCACCCCTTATAAACATTCATCCATTCTAATATCTCCTTTAAGTGATACAAAAAGTAGCCATTATTCAAATATTAATTGTCACTGTTTATTTATAATGAACAATATATCAAACCATTAATAATCTTTGAAGAAAAAATGTGTTATATCAGAGCAAACACAGGCTTTAAAATGGACCAAGCTGTGCCAATACTCCTTGGTACACAGAAAATCAACTCTTAATACACACATCATTGTATCCAAGAACTGTTATGATTGTGTATATCCAACAATTTTGATTTCAACAAAAGCTTTATGTAAAAGCTTTTGTAAACTCTATTAATGTCGGTGTTCAATTTGACTGTATGGCTGACTTGAAAGAGTCACATTAATGAAACCTTCAATCCTAAACACAACCATCAATCTCAATAGGGTTTTTTTTTGTATAATTTCAAAATCATGCAAATTATGCAAATTCATGCAAATTACAAAACTAACAACTAAAATGTCAATACAGCTTAAGATTAATAATCTTTCAAACATGATGCAATTCTTCAGGTGTATATGTTGTTCCCTTCTACTTTTCACAGGACTAGATACAGTGTAAGCAAGTACAATAAGTCTTCAGGAAATTCAAAACATCAATACATGGTACCCAGGTAAATGAAAACATTATTCATTTAACAATTTGTAAGTACCCCACCATCGGAAACATAAAGACTCCTTTACTAAAGATAACTATTTACACGTTTCATGTTGTATATTGTAGATTGATACTATGAGAAATATCACTGGTTAGAAAATTTCAAATATCATCATGAAAAATGTTGGCAAATACACTTCATACCAGAACATCATAATTTGCATGAAAAATTAAAATTCCAAAAATATATCACAAAGGAAAACCAAACTGTGCATTAATCCAGAAAGTGACATCATACAATGAAATTATCAACAAACAAAATGTTTACTGAAAACAACTTTGATCAAGATCTTTTTAAAACTGCTGTTTTAACAGACTTAAAGATGTTACTGTATTAGAATACTTAAGGGTTTATTCAGTGGGTAGCACAAACTGCTGTTTTTTCAGACCCAAAGATGGTACTGTGTTAGAATACTTAAGGGTTTATTCAGAGTGGGTAGCACACACTGCTGGTTTTCAGGTGAACTAAAGACTTAAAGATGGTAGTTAGATTACTTACGGGTATATTCAGAGTGGGTAGCACAAACTGCTGTTTTTATTCAGGTAAACTGAAGACTTAAAGATGGTAGTCAGATTACTTAAGGGTTTACTCAGAGTGGGTAGCAAAAACTTGTTTTGTCAGGTGAACTAAAGACTTAAAGATGGTAGTTAGATTACTTAAGGGTATATTCAGAGTGGGTAGCACAAACTGCTGTTTTTTCACATTAACTTAAAGATAGTAGTTAAATTACTTAAGGGTTTACTCAGAGTAGGTAGCAAAAACTGCTGTTTTTTCTGTAAAAAAATCAGGTGAACTAAAGACTTAAAGATAGATTTAGATTACTTAAGGGTTTACTCAGGAGTGGGTAGCACAAACTGCTGTTTTTTCTTCTTCAGGTAAACAAAAGACTTAAAGATGGTAGTAGTTGAATTACTTAAGGGTTTATTCCAAGTGAGTAGCACAAACTGCTGTTGATTTTTTCAGGTCACTAAAGACTTAAAGATAGTAGTTTGATTACGTAAGGGTTTATTCCAAGTGAGTAGTGCAACATCTAATCGCAAAGGTCAGTCTTCTCTTGCTTGTTCACAGACTTCTGCTGTATAGACATATGTACAAAATGCATTTGACAAAAAAAACCACACCAACTTGCTACTACACAGAAATTTACATCCTGTCAGCAATCATATCTTTTGAAAATGTTCATAACTGCAAGGGAATTTTTATTTTTTATTAAGAGGTGGGGATGGCTGCCAGGATCCTCTGAATAGACAACCCTTAGCGAGGATCAATGAACCTCATAAAGCCTGAGCCACAACAAGATGGAGGTTTACGAACGGGCAGAGTTTTTGACAGCAACTCATCAGTAACCACATATCAAGCCAGCTTTTGCAATCTAAGAAACTTTTGCAAAAAATTGATAACTCAACATATCAAACAAAACAGGGTTAGAACAATAATGTATGCAGCTAATAAAGGTGACACTTTTGATACTTTATCTATTTTTATTTCAGTACAAACACTGTACAGGATAAACCAATCTACTTAATGCAATATTCCTTACTGAATTCGGTCATCTTGCTATAAAAATGTTCTTCTCCCTTCTTCTTAGCATGATAAGTTGGCATTTCCTTTTCCTAGGTCTCGCAGATGTAAGTCTGTAGCACTCGCAGCTTTTTCTAAACTGGATCTCGAAGCTACATGAGTTGCGTCTTAGCACATTTTTATGACATGAACAACACGTTTCCATACTAGGTGGAATTAAATTTCATAACTAGAATTTTTTAGCTGGCTTTGAGACTTGAAAAACATATAAAAACAGGAAATGCTTGAAATCGAGTTCAAATTCTAATTCAAAATATGAGGTTTGTTTTTTAGATCTTATGCCAATTTCTTATATCTTAAGTCAGAATCTTATATCTTAAGTAAGAAGCAAATGGTTAAACTCCTCCCTTTGAATAAAGCCCAAGACTAAAAGCCGTGCATCTTCAGTTGTTCCTTCTTGGCCAATCCAATCGACACTAGGAACTCACATATCTTGTTACGCTGGTCTCCTTGAAGCTGAATGACTTCTCCGTATTCAGGATGATCTATAATAGTGCCGTTGCATGCAAATTCCTGCAATGAAATACAACAAAGATGTAAAGTATCAGGTATACAAAATGTAGATTACTGAATGAATGAATGCTGTTTTCTAAGGTTCTAAACAATTAAAAAAATGTTAATCCAAGATATAATTTTATTTTTATACTTGATAGCAACATTTATGGGCAATTAACAATAAATTGGTCCACTTTGGTAGTGTCTAAAACTAAATATACTGCAAAAATATCATGGCTGAAAACAAATGTTAACTAAGTCCTCTCTTCATCCTGTAAAACAGAACTAAAATGTTTTGTGGTTCTTACGCTTTTTTTTTTATATGCTGATTGATTTGTAAGTTTTGTGTCAACTGTCATGTCATTGCATATCATGAAATATTTGTTCCATGTACATGATATTCATTCAAAGCCATACCCATCATGCAGAATAAAAAGGTTGACAACATTAGCATTTGCACAATACCTAACAACATTATCATAGCAAGTATGATGCAAAAAGGATTGACTATTGATCCAATTTCAAGAATTTTTCAGTAAGCCCCGCCTACTCATTAATATTCATAAGATCATTACAATATTATAACATATGTACAGACCATGGCCCATCTGTGTACCACATATGGCATAAATCCGATATACCGTTCACAAGATATGGTGTATATCATTTAGCACTTTCACATACGATTAAGCCACACCCACCATGCATATTTATGACATCTCTTGATAACATAACCATGTACACAATAACCAACAAGATTATCATACCCAGTATGAAAATTTCACTTCATGCCCCGCCTATTTATCAATAAGCATGGCTCACCACCAGAAACAATAGAGTACATCTATAGACTGTGGGCTATCTGTGTACGACACATGATGTGAATCCAGTCCATAGTTCTTAAGGTATCATAGTTTACAAGCTTTTCGTTTACAAAATCGTATTAAGCCCTGCCCACTATGCATATTAATAAAAGTCAACGTTTTTATACCATGAACACGTACACACTAGCTAACATCATTATTACACCAAATATGAAAAACAGACATGTGATTGTTAGAGTATGAGCATTTCCAGATTTTTAATTTAAGCCCTACCTACTCATTAATATGCATGACATCACTATCAAAAACAATAGGGTACATCTTTGGACCATGGGCTATGTGTGTACTAAATGTGACATGAATCCAGTTTACCATTTTTGAGATAATGTGTTTACAAGCTCTTTTTAGCAAAATCAT
The DNA here is from genome assembly GCA_020152595.1 of Chiridota heheva. Lineage (NCBI taxonomy): Eukaryota > Metazoa > Echinodermata > Holothuroidea > Apodida > Chiridotidae > Chiridota > Chiridota heheva. Next base: position 371,079 of record JAIGNY010000022.1, read on the forward strand.
ACTAAGCCCTGCCTACTATGCATATTAATGAAATTCAACATTTTTACACAATGAACATGTACACACCAGTTAACATCATAATTGTACCAAATATGAAACAAAAATATGCGATTGTTAAAGCATGAGCATTTCCAGATCTTTACATTAAGCCCCGCCTACTCATTAAAGGAGACATAAAGTCTGATGCAATAATTATATCACATGATAGAGGATACAAATCTTAACCAACTTTCAAAAAACAGCAAGTCAAAATCTTATTCCTATCTCAAGTTATTTATTTGAAGTCGACTCATGGAAGCTGCCATTTTGTTCAATTCTGTATCGAAATATTGTGCATGACATAAATCTCCCTAACATGGACATTAGGATTATAATGTATTTCTTTATAAATGTAATTTAAAGTTTTAATTCCCAAATGATGTGACACAAAGTTTTAACAGCATGTTATGATAATTTCATGGGGACACAAAAATGTCCTTGACGCTTACAAAAGAAAATTAATTTTTCATAAGCTAGAAAACTTGAAATAGATTATAAAGTAATATAAAGTGTTCCAACATTCTGCTGACGACATCATAATCTGCATGTTTTGAAATCAAAATCGTGGCTCCCATGGTAATATTTAGTAGTAGCATTAAAGTTTTTAATAATTACAATAAATGTGTTATATTGCTTCGGGAGGTATGAAACTTGGTTAGAAGATTACTTATTTTCAATTCTATATAAAATAAGGATTATGTCAGACTTTATGTCTCCTTTAATATGCATGACATGACCATCAAAAACAATAGGGCACATTTACGGACCATGGGCTACATATGACATTATTCCAGTGTACTGTTCTTCAGATATCGCGTTTACGAGCTGGCCGTCACACACACACGCCATCATAACCGCATACTAGTTCCTGATGCTATCGCATCGGAACCAAAAAGTTCCCGACACAGCCATATTCTTACTTTCCAATCCCTTAACTACAACTTCATTGCATCACCACCCATCTTTTACATACTCTGCCAGGATCATTCACACTAAAGTGTGATGTGTATTGAGAGCGGGGTATGTTGTGGCAGGCAAGTTTAACAGCAATGACAAACCCTTAGATTGATCAAGATAGGGGCATGGTGTCACTGGCCAATAGTACTGTTGACGATTAGTGATTAATCATAAACAACTTTTCAAAAATGTTTAGTAAAACTTTGAAGTGAATAATCGTGAAAATACTATATAGGTGGCCTAGTGTATAGTGACAAGCAACACTGAAAAACATTGTAAAATACTCAAACAATCACCTAAAAGGTTTGAGCAATGTACTGAAAACAAACCCCTATGTGCTTGAAATGCATGAAAATGGCAATAAAAATTGAGCACTTTCCTTTATTAGAAATCATTTGTATCTTTCTACTGCACGTTCATGACAATATCAAAATTCAACTACAAAAATTGTTGGCGCACTTTAACTTTTAAGAATTCAAAACTGGATTGACAGGCCTTAACAAATGCTGTACTGGGGTACGGTCTGTATATAAATCACCTTTGTGAAAGACCAAGTGGAAGTTGAGACTGCCAGAATTTGGCAACATTTTTTGTGGATATCTTATTTCTACACCTTTTTGAATGTCATCTAAACCAAGCATCTTTATTTTCAGGTAGTTTTATCAACCTTACGGGTAATTTTAAGACACGATATTTGGACTTGGTGAGATTCTTGGCCTATTGCCTAGTGGTCCAGAAAAGCATGGCATATTTGTGTGGAAACTGGACCAGTTCCACAAAAAATTCTTTTTTACCAATTTCTGGGTGAAGTTTAGTTGCGATTAATCGCTAAAAGCTAGTAAATTTTGGTGATTAAACATTTAGTAAATTAATCGCAAATCAACAGCACTACTGGCCAAAAGGGGCATTTTTAAGGCATCAAGGGCATGTTTAGGGCACTCGAAATGTAAAGGGAGTAATCAATACAAGTAGTGTCCCTACATTTTGTTATATTCAATGGGGAACTGTAATCAACATAAAAAGGCAAAATAGTTCTTTAAAGTATGTTTTGTGAACAAAATGCAGAGTGCTTAGTGGAGGACCCTCTGACAAAAGTGAAACTAGCCTGTATTGACAAAATTATATAACTAATCATGATGTTGCTAAAACTGTTATCTTGTACTTTCTTTCTTTTTCTAATGAAACGAGTTACATTTCTTAAGTTGGCATTGTACTATGTAGTTCATGACAAAAAACAGTCTGCAACAATGATAAACAAAATAATCTCCTATAAAAAAATAAAAAATAAGAACATATTTCAAATTGTATTTCACATTAATAAATATCACTATCGAAGTACACAAATCCAGATGATTGTGCAATATTTGCCACTCTGACACCTATGACGCAGATTCGGATAAAAACAAAAAAAACAGAGCATCACTGATACAGATGCGCAAACCTTTAAATTTTGAGGACAGTTTTAAGTGTCCAGCCTGTGGTGGTGATTTGTTGTCAATATAAGAGTTAGATATCATGATGAAGGTTATTGATGTCATGTCCCCCAGTCCTTTGAAATAATGTGCCATGTTTTTATTGAGAACATATTGATTGCTTGTAGTCGAGACTTTTTAATGCAATTCTTTTTATTTATTTCCTAAATTTCAGTCACTCAAAACCATCAACTGACCAGTTTCTCCTGCTATTGTATGCTTCGACTGAGCTAGGATATATGATGGAGATAAAGTTTAAAACGTCTGCATTATATTCAACAGCACCCAGTAATTTGTTAATAACTTAACATAAGGAGATTGATAGGTTTTATGATTGTTGTCACAAATTCTATATTAAATTTCCATTGTTTATTACCAGTTGGGAACATGACTTTGCTATATGACCATTACTGCGATATTATTACTTTCTGAGGCCTTGACCCGGAAATTCGAATTGAGCATTTTGTGGTTTGTAAGACGATCACTCCCGAATGAATCCCGATAATTCAAATTACTCTAACTTATGCAGTTTTAATGTTTCGTTACTACAGGAGAAGATTAAATGATGTCCAGGACATTATATTTTGGGTTAAATCGGGATCCGAGCATTTTCAGTCTCGGTAAAGTTCCCAAAATAAAGATTTTTCGTGGCCCATTTTGTGATGATCTTTGAAAAGGTAAGATTCGTCAATCGTTTTTCTGATCTGTGAAAGTCATTTTTCTTCATAGTAGATAACTTTTTATTAAGCTCAGTATGCTTTTATAAAATGAACTATTAGTGTCGTCAAATTTAAGCCACTTTTAAAGTATTTTTAGTGAATGAAAATGCTCAAAAAATGTCAGTCCAATTCTCACTTCTTATTTGTTTGTTTGTTTGATGATGGCTTAACGGCACCACAACAACTAAGGTCAAATTGTGCCTGAGAGGTCAGATCATTCTCGAGGTAGAAAGTAAAGGAAACAGGGGGAGAATGAGAGAAATTTAAGGACAAAAGGTCAAAAAGCTGTGATCGTGAGGGGAGGTGCATGGTTGAAACAAAAACAAAGTAGAGAGGGGGTGGAAGAGGAGAATTAAATATGGTCGTAGAGGGAGGCATGATGAAGAAAGGAGATAATTTTATCCGCAGGATTTTTCTAAAAGAACTCAGCAATTGAGTTGTAGGGAGCAAGGGAAGCTCTGGGAAGGTTGTACAGGGGGCAAGCAAGGAGAACGTGATGGATTGTGAGGGTGCAATGGCAATTGTTGCAGAGGGGTTGGGGGGGAGCCAATAAGGAAGTGGGAGTGGGTGAGATGAGTGTGACCAATTCTAAGACGGGTAATATGAACATTGTCAATACAGAGAGGTTGTTAATGGTGGCTTTGATCGGAATTGTGGGCTGGATAACATGGAGTTTTTATCAATTTGGACTTCCATGAGGTTTGCCAGCAGTCCCGAACAAGGGAAGCGATAAGCAGTTTGATGTCAGAGAGGGTTTTGGGAAAAGGGGCAGGAAGGAGGGTGACGGCAAGCTTAGCGGCTGCATCAGCCCTGTCATTACCCGGGATGCCAACATGGCTGGGTATCCAGAAGAAAAGAATAGTTTTCCTGCAGAGGCTGGGAGAAAGGAGTTTGCAGAGGAGGAGGTGGCATGTGAGGTTATTCCATTTAAGGTTGAGTAAAGAAGTAAGAACAGCCTTTGAGTCGGAGAAAATAACAAAGTGGCTGAGCCGGGAGTACTCAATTAAACTGAGGGCAAGGAGAATGGCCTTAGCCTCGGCTGAAAAGATGGATGAGCAGTCGGGAAGTCTGCTACTGAGGGTGATGTTTCGGATGACCGCAGCAGCAGCTGTCTTGTTGCCCTCCTTGGACCCATCAGTATAGATAGAGGTGTAATTTAAGAGTTGGTCTTTGACTTGGTTGTGGAGATTGATGAAGAGGTTAGGATGGGTTTGAGCTTTGTGATGAAAGGAGAGGCCCAGGTGGACAGAAGGGAGGGGGTGGCCCAAGGAGGAAAAGTGGGCCAGGAGAAGGTGCCGAGAGTGATGGGGTTGATGCCAAATGGAAGTGGTCTGATTTAATGCGTGAGCTGAAGGGAGGGGATAGGGTTTTAGTCCTATCAAAAAGGGTGGAGAAATTGGGGTACCTAATGAGATTGTAAACAGGGTTCTGGGTGTTGGTGAGGACCCTAAAAGCATAGGATAGGCTAAGCTTTCTACATCTAAGTAGAAAGGGGGGTTCGTTAGCTTCAACAAGGAGGCTGGTGATTGGGGAGGTCCTGTAAGCACCTAGACAAAGCCTGAGGGCTTTATTTTGGATGGTGTTGATGTGGTTAAGGTATGAGTTGTAAGCGACACAGTAGACAATATTGCCGTAGTCAAGCTTGGCACGAATGGTCAGCCTGAAAATTTCGAGGAGAGCAAAGCGGTTCGCACCCCAAGTGGTGTTGGAGAGGAGTCTGAGGAAGTTGAGGGAGCTGTTGCATTTCAGTTTCTGGTTAGTGATGTGTTGCTTGTAGGTGAGCTTAGGGTCTAGAGTTAGACCCAGGAACTTTGTGTGTTCAACTTTTGGGATGCGATTACCATTGAGCACAAAGTTCCGGTTGGGTGGAGGTTGTTGAAATGACAAAAGTGCATGCAGACTGTCTTGTCTTTGAAAAATTTAAAACCGTTTTTGTTGCTCCAGTCTTGCAGCAGGTCGAGGCTGGTTTGGAGCCTACTTTCAACAATAGGAAAGCTAGTGGAGGAGTAGAAGATAGTGAAGTCATCCACATATAAGGTACGTTTGATGTTGGGGCCAAGGTTATCCGCGATGTCATTGATGCTCACTTCTTAGACTTAATTTCCTTCCTAACGTGATAAGGTGTGGCTTTTCCGTAACACTAGGTTGTTATTATGGCAATGCATTGAGGCATGGGATGGAATTATGCAAAATAAACTATTTCTGTAGTATGACCCAAATTTGTTACACACCTTAGCGAAGTCGGACAAAATTGCTATGTAAAAAAGGCCATTTTCATGATTGATGAGTACAGAGTAGGCATATGAAGGTGCATGAGAGACATATAAGGCCTAGCCTAGATCATGAACCTGCCTCAAATACTATGTAGGCTAGGCCTAGAAGCCTATTCCTTTGATTGCCTTACTCAGTCAGAAGTTAGACCAATAATTGAAGAGTCCTTGCTTAGAAGTTAGACTAAACCAGTACTATTATGAGTCACCCCATAAAATAATTTGAAGTTGACCACATCAATTATTACATAACAGAACTTCAGCAGACAAAAACTGATCCAAGTGAATGCTGGAAACGCCAGTTCCATAAATATAATATATAAAGCATACATTAACAGCCCGCATCATCCCCGTATTAGATTGCCCTTAGCATTGATTTTCTTAATTTTACATAATGATTGCCCTTAGTATTGATATTCTTAATTTTACTTTATGATTGATATTCTTAGTGTTTTAAAATAAAAGCAAAAAACATTGATAATAATTTGCTGAGTTCTAATAAAACTTATTATTTTTGTGTAACATTCTTAAGAGCGACTGCAGATTCTAACACAATTGATGAATTATAGTAGTGTCCCCCTTTAGTTTGCGTGTCCCGAAGTGTTGGAAATTTGTTAATATTTATCGTCTTCTCAGGTATGTCCTAACTAAAGTAACAGTTTAATGTAGTCCTACCAAGTTCGTTGGAGTAGTCATGGTCATAGTCAGATAATTTCAGACTACTATGAAATATTTGAAAATTATTATGTCATCTTTGACATCAAAAACAAAACTTCTGTGTCAACTTCTGAAACTGTCATGCAGACGCAATGCAGGCTGCACAGTTACAAAATAGTATGACCCTTAACATTGCATCGTGGTACAGTTAATGAATGTTGATTATTTGCTACTTTTTATTTTTTTTTCAAAAATGTGCCAATTTACTTTTGGATCACAGATATAACACAAAAAATATAACATAAACCTGATATTGGTTTTGAACATAAGTTTGCAGTGCCTGATCATACATTGTATATTTACCTTATACAACCCTTGATATAGCATGTTTATAAATTTCAACTACTTTAAATTACAACAAAATGTTTTTGTTTTGTTTTTGTTTGTTCGAAAAACAATTTTATCAAAATTCTGGCATGTTGGAAAGTTAAGCACATACAGTAGGTCTGTAGGTAGAGCTGTTTTTCTGAGTTGATTCGAAGCATACTTTTTATCATTATCTGGCTCAAACCCCTAGCTTTGCTGTTTCACAGCCCGCCCTGTCAATTCAGAGGTATAATTATAGCTAAAATCCCAGAACTTCTTTACCATGGGCTTGAGCCTTAAGGTGCCCCTGGACTACATGTCGAAAAGACGCAGCGATTTGCACACATTAATGTGCCCCTCAACAAGTCTAGCTTGTCCCTGTTTAAATCAAGCTAGGGGTCTGTGGTTAGACCAGTATAGAGCATTAATGCAGAAATAACTGTGTGCTGTTGTTTTTTTCCGAGTGAGGAACAAGCTACAGTACTATACACTATTTTTATGTCCTTGTTGTCAGTTTAATAATTTCAGAACTGATATCATTTGAAAAATGTTATGCCTGTTGTTCTACATTGCAGATTTGTGATTATTTCATGCTTTCACAGGCGCCATAAAACAATCTTATAGTACATGTAGATCTGAAAATCTTATTATGTTTCTTTAGCAATACTGAGAAAGACAACAAATTTGGTTAACTGTGTTGATTCTGAGTTTGGCTCCTTAGACACAGTATACAGTATACAAAGCAGTGTGCTGTTGACAGGACTTTACAGTAATATTATGTAATGTTTTCAAAAATCTTGTCATTACAGTTCATTTATTCTGTCATATTATTTTGTAGATTGAAAAGAGTATAAATTGGGTGCAGTACGATTCCATATGGAGTGTTACTCTCTTTTATAGTTATACTATTATATTGCAGCCATTTTTCTCACCTTCATTCATAAGAAAGCTAACAATTGATTTGTACACAAATTGCCTTCATGCATGTTGCTTCAAGGCCCCTATACAGTATATCTAGAAATAACCAATCATATTTATTTCAGAACAGTGTATATTACGGGGAAAAGATTTAAGATTTTAATATAAATCCTGACTTTTGAAGTCCACAATGTAAGAAGGGTCAATGTTTACATTGTTAAAATGCTGTTTTGTCTACTTGAAATTACTCTTTGTGCTCCTTGCAAAAATATTTGAATTATTGCTCCAACACTGAAAGAGCTCAAAACTTCATTAAAAAAACACATTTGGTCAATCAATGTGTATAGCAAAACCGAAATGATTTATATAGTAAACCATCACAATTTTTTTTACCTTACATGTCATAATTTTATTCATAATCTACAGTATCATTTGATGTTAATTTTGTTTTTTTTAAAGTATCCCTCAGTTGTTTGAGAGGAAAGTACTGCAGCATCACATTGTCTTGATATTAGGTTATACCTTTTACTTTCCCTCAAAGATTGTGGCAGAGCAACAGAGAAATCAAATAAGTACTATATTTCTATACAAAAAAATGTGCTCAAATACATGTAAGTGCGGTATCAGGACTAGATCTGTATTTACCCATCAGTCATTTAGCTTGTATGGAAGCTACAGCAACACCAACCGAAGAAGAATGTTGTGACTGACAGTGATACAGCATCAAATGATGTCTCCATCCATCCTGTTTTTTACAGCATACTCCATACATGATAAAATGAAATAAGTGTTTATACTATATGTGAAATATTGTTTCATGAGATGATTCTTTCATATTATATCTTTCTTTGTTTTACCTGCAGTAATGAATTGGATCAGTACATTTTGATATTTAAGCAGTGTAAGACATGAATATGGGTACCACAATATAACTTTGCATCAACAGAAAAGGTAAACAAGATTCAGATGGTTTAATGTCTTACAATCTTATGCAAACTATCATTATTGGTCCTTTAGAAAACTCAGCTTAGAAAAAGTAAAGTGCCATGTAACTGCTTAATGGTCAATAATTACCATCTTTAACAATAATGTTATTATAAAACAATAATTAATTTGTATGGTGCAAAATCGTGTTAAGCATTTTTATAAAGTGTACAAAGAGAAATGATGTGGAGGAGCAGGAAAATAAATTGAACTTTTTAAGGATTCTTTTAGAATATATTGATGAGATTTTTTGTCCATTTTCTGACACCAGGCATTGAGAAATTTGTTAATATTTAAGTCTTTTATTTGTAGTACTTTATAGACACATACTTCTAAAGGCTGTCATAAAAGACTAGTGACATCTAGAACATTTTCCTTACAGTTTGGTGCAAGAAAATATTGACAAGGAAGTCTATTTAAGAATGCATATTAAGTTTCAGACACAAGAAAAAAAAATGCTAGTTGCTCTCTTTAAAACTATTGTAGATTACAATTTCGAAGAAGAAAAACAGGAAATGAAGGGCAGTTCCACTCACGAGACAACCAACACTTTGCATTTGTTTGAACATTTATTTGTTGTGTTATTTCACAAAGCTTTAAAATACTGAATTTAAAACTAAATTTAATTACATCATTAATTAATGCCTGGACCTTTAAAGCAAACATTTAAAGCTTTCTCAGATGTAAAGTAAAATATACCTGTAGTTCAAATCAAAGTTTAAAAGTTTACAAATGGGTAGGTGAAAAGCTTTATGTAATTTGTTATATTTCTTTCATAAATTTCGGTTCTTGAAAATGAGGACAAAGTCTATTCCTGCTAGATTATGGCTAAGGGTATGGTCAACACTTAAAAACATTTGGTTAAAATTCCTTTGCATTTTTCACAAATGTGTGACAATGAATTAAAAAACAAAAGAAAGGGGTTACATAAAAAAAAAAAAAAAAAAAAAAAAGGAATTTCTGCCCACTCATACATCAGAAGAGGAACATGAAGAGGAACAAAAATGTGCATATTTTGGCCTGAAAATTCAAAATGCTCTAAAATGGTCAATTTTGAACCGATTTGGATAATTTGTTTTTTGCTATTTTCCATGGATTTTAAAGCAATTTAGCATGAGTTGCTGCTACACATCCATATATCTTTAAAGAAGCACTTAAACATATGAAGGGTTTAATGCATTGCTTATTTGTGATGATTATTATTGAGCTTATTTATATAGCGCCTCTCCCGTGGATCGAAGCGCTTTACAATAAAATTGTTAATACATAGACAAACTCTTAACATACAATATCAAAATAAAAAAATAAAAAAACATTTGCAGGACAATATACAAGCATAAAAGAATTGGTAAAAAATAAAATAAAAAACTAGATAAATAAAACAAGAAATTAAATATTATAGACAGCATAAAACTTAATCAGTAGGAAAAAGATGAGTCTTAGGGGCCTTCTTAAAAGTATAAACAGTTTGAGCCTGACAGATTGCAATAGGTAGATTATTCCACAAACGTGGTCCCAGGACTGAAAAGGCGCAGTCCCCACTGGCACGATTAGTTCTTGGCACTACTTGATGAAGTTGAAACCAGACTTACATTTGAATCAAAAGAGATAGATAAATTGCACTATCAAATAAAGTATTTTCTTTGACTTTTCTTAAGTGTTATGTGAATGTTTGTATTTGTTTACCATTTATCCCCGAATTATTTATCTATAAATTCATCTGCCTCAAAAACGATAGACATACCAGTTTTGTAATATTTTGTGTTTTAGGTTACTGTAGATTTAATGGAGCCACTTTTTTAATTATAATAGCAGACAAGCTTATTTAACAGATTGTAACAGATGTCCTGCATTCGCAAAGTAATGTGTTGTGTAACACTAAACCAATCAAATAATTCATTCATTGATTTTTGTCAGAAACAAGGATGGAAAGTATAAAAGTAATATTGAAAAGATTTTCTATGCAATCTGACAGCCCAGAGAAAAGTTATGACCAATTTTGAAATGCATATTCTTGAAATGATTTAATAGATAATGGGAAAAGAGTAATGCACCATCAGTTGTACAATTTAATTGGATTTGAACAAACAAAAAGTACTACAATGATTTCATTGAAAAGTGTGAGGCAGATTTTCCAGGGGGAAGGAAAACCACATTGTGTTAATAGTTACCTTTCATTCAATTATTGATGCATGTCTATTACAGAGGTACATTTTCTATTTAAAATGAAAAATTGCTATCATGATCTTGGTTTAGATATGCTCATTGGGTTGGGGACTCTCTAGTACTATGGTGGTGCCACGTTTGGTTATCTATTGGGTTATATCACTCATGTGAAGCCTTAGATAAGACCCTGTATTAAACATTCAGCCTTTTCTGAAAACGGTTCATTCACACAGAAGGGTTGGAATTTGGTGAATGGAAAATTTGCAGTGACCTAAAATAACTCAATTTATGTTTGGAAACTTGGAAGCACCTTGTATTATTCAAATTATCTTCAAGCACATCCAGATGAAAACAGTATCACAACATAGACAGACTGACAGTTAGTGACAAGGAGATCCGGCACAACCCTCTGGCTATATCACTTATAAACCTTATAGTCACCAATTACCCTATCATTTTACTCCTCTCAGGCCTTTTCCATGATTGTTTGAGATAGGTTGCCCCAGCCCTCTTAATAGTGCTTTAATATTATAGGTTATCCCAGCTCCCATGGTGGGGACTGCTCCTCAGCGATGTTATGTATACCCCTTACGTGCAACTATTTATGATCTTCTATTGGTCAAGAGTTTTATTCTTCAATGGATTGCTCAGTGACATTGCCCTTCATGTCCCACCCTATTCACTCTCAATTGACAGTAGGCTTGGGCGATATATCGATATTTCGATATATTTCGATATTGACCTATATCGATATGGCCGATATTGAGTTCAAGGGTCATATCGATATATCGATATTATGTTTTTTCAATAATACACAATACATGAACTATTAAAAAGCTAAACATGACTATCAAACATCCAAGTATTTTTTTATTAAACAGCCACAAAAAGTTAATGAATTTCATTTATATCAAAGTTTCAGGCACTCAGTTATGATAAAACTTATTAAAACATTAATATTGTAATAACAATTACCCAAAAATCCTTCCATGAACAAAAAAACCACTTGACTCGCGGAGTACAGAGGCATTGCGCAATACTTCAATTTTATACTTGATGGCTTACGATGTTCAGACAACAAAAATCATAAGATCTTGAATCCTCAAAAATCGTGTTAAGTTTCCTTAAAAGGAATACTGAATCTGAATTTTTATATCAAACAATCATTAATTGACAAATTACTGACAAAACTATGAGGTTTTTCTCACTATTTTGTTCGTTCAGAAAGTCTAAAGTAAAAGTGACAGACTGGTCTTGCCAGATCGATCAGATAATGTACAGTGCAGTAACTACATACACTTAGTATCACTGTACAGTACTTTACTATGTACACACATACCATCTAGGCTATCACTGTTTCTTCTGAGTGACATTACTCGTGCGATGATTGAAGCAGACTAGAAATTGGATAATATGCATCATATATGGACTTCTGAATGTCTAGAAGTCCATATAATGCTACCAAAATAATGCCTTTTCAGTACAACTTTCATAAGAAGTGAGTGAGTTATAAAATTTGAAGAAGAATTGGAGCCGATTTTTGTAAGGCATACAGTGTAGGCCTAATATCAGTTCCACAACATTTTTTTTTTTTTAAGAATATGCTGAGGTCTAAACTTTTTCAATGTTTCTGTAATTGATCTTTTGAGATAGAAACCATGTAAAGAGCATTTTAAAACACAATGGGTGTTTATTTGAAGATGATATGTATATATTTTGCAGTGATTTCTGTTAATTTGTACAAAAAGTTTTACTTAACTTTTTTTGAGCCGAGGCGAGATTACCTTGCCCAGAACAGTACATACGACTTACGTATGACGTCCCATAATTTGCATATCGATATTTCGATATTATCGATACTTTCCAGGCGATATATCGATATTGCATAATGTTCAATATCGCCCAAGCCTAATTGACAGATTACTCCACATTGCACAGAAGAAGAACCACTTGAATTCATGACAGATGGACAGACTTATTTAAAGCTGGAATGTTAATTCAACCAAGTCTGGAGTTCCATGTTACGCAGGTGAGTTATAAAAGTTTCAGAGGTAAACATTCCTACCAGGTGTGTAACAACATGGTTGGTAAGGAGCAGAGCCGTCATTATATGGGGGTTGGGGAGCCTCCCCCTTCCCCAAAAAACAAAATGGGACGCCAGTTGAAAAATTAACATGGGCAATTGGAAATCCAACCGTTTCTCTTCGGGGAACCCTCATAAATTCACCCAGTTAGGAAACTAATGCCTCAACCCCCCCACCACCATTCAGAAGACCCCAAGCTCATTCAGAATACCCCAGCGACGTTCTTGGTAAGGAGACACAAGTGACTTAGAGATCAAAGTGCCAGCATATCAGGTTTGTGCTTTTATTCCGAGGGTCTCTAACCAATGAGGTACCAGTTTTAATGGGTAAACCTCCATACTATGCCAGTGTAATTAAAGTGTTTGCGTACATCTCAACGTAAATGTAAGCAGCTCAAGCAATGTCATATTGCAAACACTTGAATAAGGGCCCCGAACACAATATCCCCCATGAACGATAGCTTTACACTGATTGTGGTGTAGCCAGCATTCAAAAAGTAAGGGCTCCATAGACTGAAGTGTTTAAATTTAGCCAAATTCTGAAGGCAATTTTAAAAAGTGAAATATATATAAACAACAAAGATTATCCCTATTTTTGAAAATTTCCTGTAAAAGGCCCCCCATTCATCCCGTGGCTACACCATTGACTACGGAGCATGTTGAAGTCCCATGCTATGTATATGAAAATAGCTGCAAAATAACATTTTTTCAACTTATTTTGGGAGCCTGCCCCTTCACAGTGATGTCTTATAAATAATTCAACAAGGGGTTCCCATTAAACAGTGATGGAGGGGGAGGGGGTGGCCCATGATTAAAACAAACAAAACTTTTGCCACAAAATACCAAAAAATAATAGATAAATAACATTTTCCAGGCGAAATATGAAAACTTAGAGCCCCTCTCACTAAATTCTATAAAATTGTGTTCGATTGTTGGCTGATAGGAATAAAAAAAAGAAAAATGTCCAAATTTGTTATAAATGTTACTTCATATTATTACATGAGGTAAATTGGGTCCGTAAAATTCTTATGGGGCCTACTTATCTAAACTTGACAGTTATAAAAACTGGGAGGTATCTAGTTTTTCAAACGCTAATGCTGATATGACGGATAGTCTCGAAATTAGGTATGAAATTACTCTTATAAATCACAAAATAAACTATTTCGCTTGATATGCAATCAAATATAAGGGTATTTTGTAAACCTTGAGCGTTCATTTTTCCCCCAATAACATCAGTTGTTCTTGAAAGGCAGGGGCGCTGTAGATCGTCTATTGGTGTTGTACATCATTTAACGGACATACACTCAATGTGCATGCGTTATAATCATGGCGTCCAATTCAAGCCAACGGCGGGTCTAATCGAATTGTGATAGAACTTTTCTTAGGCTCTTGGTTTTGATTTGTCCTAAGATGAATTTCAAATATTTTTTTCATAGCTTAAACAACATTTGGTTTTACTTTACGAATTGGTAAGTTTTTTCGTCCAATTTTCATCCTTTTTATTGTATCAGTCGGTTGTCAATTTTATCACTGTTTTTTATCTTTCGTAGACTGTTGTGCGAAAACTAGTACTCGCATTGTGACATAAAACGATGTCGTTAATTCTTAAAGGCGTATCTTTTATCGTGTATCCATACGATAAATATGTGTTCTTCAGTTTTAGAACAAATTGCCCTGATCTAGAACAGAGATTAAATGGAAATTCATCACTTGAATTCAAATTGATTGTCACATGATTTTGATTTGAGTTTTTGGGTCAGTCGAGGTCATGTTTCCAACTGTTACAGCGAGGCTTATGTAAATTAGTCAATTTTTTGCCGATTTTGATGGAGATGATGACGATTTTCATGTTTTGTAGCATAATTTCTTCAAGTAAAGCTCAAGTCAAATTAAGCTCAAGCTACCCATCCATGTAGATATTTAATTACCCATGAAAGTTTCATACAAAGTTGCACTTGCAATTAAGAACAAGAATAAATACAGTATCTATTGAGATTTTTGTAATTTAAAGAATTCCCAAATAGTATGCAATGGATCATATATCATAGTAGTCTGCTAGATAATTACTTGATGTCTATTCAGGAATGGGCAGTTTAATCATGAAAGAAAATGCCTGAGGGAAGCCTGTGCTTACTGAGTTTGAAACATGACACCAATGAGTACATCCAAAATCTCTAAAAAAATGACAAAATTGCATCTTTTTTTTTTTTTTAACTATAGCCTATAATTACAAAATTACAATGATTTTTACCTAGCAAAATACAAGCTTGAGAATTCAAGACAACATCTTGTATAAGACAAAATTTCAAGACCAGGTGTCAAAACAAAAAACGTTTATACAATTTAAAGGCCAAAAAGTGAAATTCCTGTACAATTTTATAACCTTAACACAATACTCTGTGTTGGACGAGCTAATAATTACAACCTGACACAATTAATTTTGATTAATGCATATATCTGAAGCTCACACTGTTTGATGACGAACCTATATAGCTATAGTAAGAAATATATTTTCAAATATCTGAAAAGATTTCTACATTCAACCAATAGTATGACATGTCATGATTCATTGCGAATACACTAAGTCACTCTCTTTTCCTTCAAGACGTTCATGTAACCTCTCACCAAACCACTTCGCTCACCACTTGACCAATATACAGCCAGCGTAGATTTCAACTTGGAATTTGATCATGTCAGAGCGGAAATGATATTCCTATCATGTTCGATCATTTTCCAGTTCTTATGGATTCAAATTACACAGATTTGTTGTACAGGGCACATCAGGGTGTTAATGTTAAATCAGGCTAAGGGTGTCCATTTTTTTGTAGATCCTTTCAGGGGTGGCTACCTCCCCGACAACAAGCAGTTGATATCAACAAACAGACCTCACTAATGAAATTCCAAAAAAGTACACGTAACTCATCTTATTGAAGAACAGTGTAACGCAAATCTCCAATATTACTTCTGACAATGCTAACATGTAACCGTCAGTTTGGATGATTAAATATGTAAGTTTTTGTTTGTTTGATGAGGGTTTAACAGCACCACGACAGCGAGGATCAAATTGTGCCTGAGAGGTCACATCATTCCAGAGGTAGGAAGAAAAGAAAACAAGGGGAGATTGAGAGAAACATAAGAACTAAATGCTAGGAAGCTGGGTTTGAGAGAGGAGGTGCATGGGTGACAAAAATAAATTAGAGAGAAGGCAGTGGGAGAGGACTAAATATGGTTGTAGAGGAAGGCATGATGAAGGAAGGAGAATAATTTTAGTATAAATTGTCCAGTGATATAGCAATTCCCCTCAGTTTCATTTACCAACTCTTCTCTCTTTTCACTAAACACTCCTTTTATGTTCCATGGAATCCATGTAGTAAATTGAGAGTTGATGTCACTTACATAGCTCATCATCACAAAGCAAATTCCTATGTACAGCAAATTTGTTGATAGTAAAGAGGAACACAAAGCACACAAAAGTTCTTATCTTTTTTTTTTTATCTTCTTCGAATTCCGTCAACAAAGATTTATTAAAATACAAAATTTTTGGCCTTCCTAAGCCCTTCTCAATGTAGACATGCAACACAAAACTGTTTAAAATAAAACTTAAATAAGTTTAACAAGAAAGCAATCCATGGAGTTGATGATCTCATCAACTTAATTAAGCATACATCATAGAGGGGGAAATAGCTAATAATAACTATGAGGGGGTGGCTAAAAAGGTCACTAGCTCTGTGACCTTTGAACTTTTTACCCCAGAGTTTACAGGACACAAGTTCATGTACCATGTGATACAAAAATAGGATTGTTTTTTTTTTTTTTTGCAAATACTTATTGGCCCCGTTTCAAAACAAACATAATGCCAAGGAGGCTGGCTGGGGGCACTGCACTGCGGCATTTTACAATATATCAAATCAACATGTCAAAAGAATAACAGAATAGATATAACTAACTGGTGGAGAGACAAAAAAAAAAAAAGCTCCTCCACTTCACCATATTTACAATAACATGAGTAGCTTTTTAAGCAAAGAACAAATTAACGGAAAGGACAAACAAAGGAAAGAACCAGGTTTCTCTGGTGATGATTACATATAATACAAGTTACATCAAACAAGGGATTTTCATTTGTTGGTATCGACATCAACCTTATTTTTTTGATAAAGAGATCTGGCATTCCAGATCATAAGGCTGCGTAGTTTATAAAGAAAAACTTGAAGACGAGGACACTTATCTTGGTACATGCAAGAGAAAAGGTAGTGTTTACCAAGCAGAAATACGGCATTCAATAAGAGATCGATGTTTTATCCAAGATCATTTAACCCATTCAAAACATAAAACTGGTAAGAAAAATATCTTACCTTTTTGCACGCTTTAACAATTTTCTTCTTGTCGTAGTCATCGGATATCCCTTGAACAGTTGTTAGAGTTTTCCGACCATTCCGTTGCTGAACCCTGAGAGGAGGAAAACAATTCCATGAAAACCAGACCCCCTAGCTTTGCTGTTTTACAGGGGCGGCCTACCCCAACGTAGGCCCGCCCTGCCCCCTGGGGTCCACCCTGCCCCTCATGATAAAAAATGTATTAAAAAATCCTTTTTTTCAACTTAATAATCTTAATTAACCTCATAAATGAATACCTTACATGGATACAGAACATAGAATGATATCATAGTAAGCAATTGTCCTGTTTGGCTCATGAATGGTCCTTATCAATATCAGTCAGAATAGTTTCAATCTGAGGTATGATTATAGCTAAAATCCCAGAGCTTCTTCACCATGGGATTGAGCCTTAAGGGGGCCCCTGGACTCCACGCCGAACAGACGCAGCACTTCGCGCGCGCATTTATGTGCCCCTCAACAAGTCTAGCACCCTGCCCCTTTTTAAATCAAGCTAGGGGTCTGATGACTGTTAAGTAGCAATTTTCAAAACTGAATTAAAATTTACAAGGGTAAGTAAAGTGTGCAATGTTGTCCATATGATAGACATTAGAAAAACAAAATGGTAGACAAACTACCAAATATTTCTTCTTTGTTTAGGAGATGCTTAAGTTGAGGCTTGCAAAAAAATGACTCATATCAGTCATTTGCAAGCTGTTGACAGAAATTGACTCGCCTTGTCGACATTGTTACAGGATTAGGTTGGTGGCCGGACATTTTCATGAGATGGATGGAAATGAGAGATTAGACTATGTACATGATTTTCAGTATCTTTTTCAACGTTCAGGTAATGTTGCATTCAATATTTCAGTACTTATTAACTTGTCAACATGCTACCAGAAACAAGCGAGTAAAGGGTTGTGACACTTGTCTTATAAACAGTATACTGTTAAAATAGATATTAACATTGCCTTTGACTTAAAGCTAACTTGGACCAACTGATATGTACAAAAATCAAGTTACTTTGGTTATATATTAATGAGGTCCGGGCCATCTCTCCTGAAAAGAGAAATAGGGTTAATTTGACAAAATAGGACCCCAGGCCTTAATCTCTTCCTACCTCCACTCCAAGTAAGAAGATTTGCAAATTACATGCTGAGCTTGCACACATATCCATGTATTAATCAAATACCTGCAATCTATAAAAGTAATAAATGATTTTGTTCTGTTTGTTCATACAATGAAAGTATAAATATGTGAATTTGTTAACCTTACCTAATATGGACAAGTCCCTCTTGGCCTTGGTTGTCTTCACCCTTAGTTGCATCTGCAAATGGGTCTATTGAAAGAAGAAAATGCATTGCTTAAAAACAGCCATAATTAATATTTAAGATAACTACAACAGCGAAATTTAAATTATCTTTATTATACATAGCCCAGTGAGCACTAGTCAGATAAACATCTGACCGTAGTATACGCTATAGCCATTACATGACTGCGAATACTTGGTCAGACATCATCCTATGCATATAACGGTGGAAACCGCTACATTGACTCATCATAGTCGCATCGCAAAATATTTGCGGCGCACTCCTGTTTTGCGGACATTTTCCAAACAAATTGTACTTTTTTTACCTCATTTTTTTCTGCAAAAGTTTAGCTACATAACTAAAAAGGCTTCTAGTATGTAACTCTTAAAAGCTTGGGCACATAAAATTACATTCAATATCTATGAAATAAAACACGTAAAAAGTAGAAACTTTCACCAACCTCGGTTGCTACCTTTTTACAATCGTGTGCGCTGAAGTGAATGTACCTAATTATTTCAAATTCTATCGAACATCAGCCATGCCAGCATAGCGTAAATGTTGAACGCAGGCGTAACAAACTGCTGTGCGTCTAAACCAAGTGCACACTTCCATTGACTTTACTGATTGAAAATAGTATTAGTAATCAACATCTAATTAATGAAAAAATGACAAGTATACATTCATGTTTTTTTTTTGTTGCCAAATGCGTCCTAAGGTGGCAATCAAAATGATGAATGGAGGATGGAACAATCAAAAATTTAACTGGAGGTAAAATTTATTCAAGTTTGGCCTACTGCCATACATTATCAATTAAAATTGTAGTGAAAATTATCATGAGGTGTACTGAAAACTAATTAAAGATGCACAATAAAGGAGTTTCCCGTATAGATCAATGTTGTTCCCAATCATGGGTTTCATTCTGGTACAATTGCATGCAAAATAAGCAAGGAGCGAGTCAAGAGGAGGGCAACATGGTCATAAAACTTTGGGTATGCATGCATCTGAAACTAAAAAAGCACAAATAATAAGAAATAAGAGTTTTGATTATCATAACCGCTACTTTATAGCAAGGGCGAAAATAACACCTAAAATAATATAACAAAGGGCACTTCTTGACTCGTTGCTCTCGTAAAATGGAGGGCCCAATCCTTACCTCCACTGTCCCCGTGAAGAGAAGGGTAGGGGTTGCCCTCGTTGCCCCGTGGTTAAGGTGTTCTTGGTTTCATTGCCTGTTTACGTCTCATATGGATGGCTTTGATATGTTGATCGTTTTAAAAAAAAAAATTATTCAAATTGTAGCCTTATACTTATATAGATAAATATATACAGTAAAACTATTCTAAATTGTCCCAAATTATTTTTTGCTGGACAAATTTGTGTAACACCTCCTGCACTCGAAGTCTAGTTATACCCCTGCGTATACGATAAGCAGAGAACAGAAATAATCCAGAACAGAATTACAACTTACGAATTTAAGGTATTTATAACACTTTAAATAGAACTAAGGCTCATTTTTCCTGTTTCAGATCCTCATTAAAAATATTGAATAAAGAAAGTGCCCGTAATAGATTTTCTACCCTCATTGGCCTGAATTCCTTCCTTCTCCCCTGGGCATAGCTAAAAGCGCAATTTCCCCTCCCTACCGCGACTAAATTTGATTTAATTTCAAACAGCCTCAAAAGTGCTGATGGCCCTTTTCACTCAAGACAGTTAGAAAATCAGAATAGAATTTTTTTGGACGAAGCCAGGCCCGTATACGTCGAGATACGAGAAATGGATGCACTTGAAAGTCGATCCAGCAAGATCAAACTACGTTGGTAATCAGTGCTTATGCTACCTCCAGAATGTTCCAAATTTGTCTTTGTGTCAACCTATTCATGTACACTTTGGAGAAACTAAATATGAAAGGAATTTGAGTTCCCTCAAACTCAATTCACCATGCAGAACTTCATTATTGAGGGCCAAAAATACTTGCCCTCAATAAAAAATAATAACAATGGAAATGGCGCATGTATCGTCCTCGCTTCAAACGCCACTGAATTTGTAAACGGGTGAGGGGATTCATTACAGAATTCGGTCGATGGTCTCCCCTCCTTCCTCCCCTCCTCCCCAGGAATCATTGGGCCCCTTGACTATTTCCTTACTGTCTATGATAAGTTTGGTTGTGATTTATCTATCAACATGCTCAATGAAATGCTGTGTATCCTGTCCCCTCCTGTTTTAAATCCAGTCTGTCTTTTATTAGTTTCGCTAATTGGAATGTTTGCGTCGAAGTGTTGATGAAATGTGATATCTTTAAACATGTGCCCTTGATCGCCGATCCGGTGTTAATTAAAACATGTATTGTATGTTGGCTCCTCAGGCCCGTAGCCGGGGTAGGGGAAGAGAAGGCAGGGGAAGAGAAGGCGGGGAGGGGGTTGTCAGAACGAAGCCCCTTTTGTTGAGAAAGTGCCCTTATGAAATCTAAAAGAATAATAAGCATCTGGAATTTCAATCTTTGTTGACCTGTCATACGAAAAACAAACCACCCCTTTCAATTTCCTTCCTACGAGTCTTCCCCTGGTTCGGCGAAGATATCAGAAAGCTGTCCCCCATTTTTCTTCCAAAATCGCGTAACAGAGGAACCACGACCCTTCGTAAAACAACAAAAACTTTTGGGACCTTCCATGATGTGCATTGCATAGAACATTTTACATACCCCAAATACTTTCTTGCAAAAGTGTCCTTATCTTCAGATTTTACTGTCCTATTCCTTCTAGATTAAACATTCTTGAGAAATACTGCTCAGGAAATACTGCTCCATCAACAAAACAGGTATCTTAATCCATTTCAATCAAAATAACTGTAGTGCCATCTGTAACCTAATAAAAATCATGCCGCACACCGGCGCAGCCGCGGCAGCACGTACATCCAGTTCGCTGCCGTTATGTTTATCGGTGTTGCGCCCCTACTTGAAAAAAAAAGAGCATACAGTTGAACAGAAAGGAGTGTACAATATTGGCTTAGATTTTTATCCATTTTTGATCATTTCAGTATTACCGTCAAGTTTTAATTACTTACAAGATTAACAGCAATAACAGGAGAAGTTAACTATATATTTTTATGTGCCGTAAGTACAGTATTTACAGTGTAACAGGTGACGTAAATAGACGGTGTAGAACTGATTTTAGGACTGTGGCGATTTCCACGTTAAAACAGATAGGATGGAGTCTCACTCTTAATTGCAAGTAGTGCGTAGCATGTAGGGCATATGGAGGGAGATGTTATCTTACTAAATGAGCACATGCAAGAGCTATCAATTCAGCATAAGTTGAATTACATAAATAAATGATTTTAGAGACCTCAGTACAGAAGTGTTAATCAGCTCTTATTTCTACACAATAAAAGAATCAATCTTCTCCTAAAAATGCTAGCGCAAAATGTTTTACTTCTCATATGTTGGACAACAATTTATTTTCTGATTTAACTTCTTGAAGAAATTCTGGCATGATCTGAAGGACTCCACAAGAAATAAGTTGTAATGTTTCAGAGAGTCTTCAACCTAAAGTTGCCAACCATGACCTACAGGAGAGCTAGAGGAAATATGATTGGCTTCAAGAAAATCATGATTATCAGTCATTTTGAAGAAATTCTTACCTTCTTTCAGCAATTTTACTGTTCTTTATCTTTCAATTATTCCAAAATAATTTTCAAATTTATATTTTTTCAAGCAAATTTTTTTTAAAAAGGATAATAAAACACGAGCTCACAAATTTTGCGTTCTTGTCAGCCATTTTGAACGAAACTAAAGAAGAAAAAAGCTGAATAATGGTGCGTAGGAATTTTAACAATGTCAATATCCTAAAACCTAATAATCCTAAACCCTAATCCTAAAACCTAATCCTAAAACCTAACCTAAAAATGATCTACATTAATTATGCACATGTATTTCAGTTTATTTCACTTAAACGGCAAAACGGCTTGCAAACTCCATTCTTCAGTACATTAGGCTAGTAGTATCACACTGAAGAGTAAAAGTTTTGATCGGAAAGCCAAATCGTAAGAATTTTTCTAATTTTTTAAACAATTTTGGCTTAGTTTCTACTTAAAAGACCTAAATCTATAAAGGAAAATAGTTACAATACATCAATACAACAAAAACCAAAACTAAAAACGAAAAAGCAAACTCCTAGGGCCTATATAGAAATTTACTGCTTGTAACTTGTTGTAAGGGAGTAAACTGCTTTCTTCTTAAGGGAGGAAATAATTTTTGGTATGATTAAAGGCCTAATGCACTTATCAATTGTGTGACTCACCCCTAACACCCCCGGACAAGGTGAGTCATTGCACCAAAATAGGTGGACAAAACATGTACATTGACGCACCCCTCAGTCACTTAGGTGACTGTCAATTTTGTTTAATGACTTGCCCCAAATCAATCACTTCTGTACAGTCAATGGGTCTAAAGTATATTGACTCACCCCAAAGTCACTGTGGTGACTGACAATTTGTTACAATAATGCACATGTGAGTCACTATTTCATATGTCAATGACTCACCTTTGACTGACATAACCGGGGGTAGTAGGAGTGAGTCATACAACTGACAAGTGCATAACGTGTAATAGTGCTGGGCTAGTAGACACAGTCGTAGAACATGAAAATTTAATACTGACACCCTTAACTTTGACCTAATGTTGATAAGTTCTTTACTAGTCTGGGCGTCTTTGATTTGTTTGTTTTTTGTGGTGGTGGTGGTATTAGATTGGACTTTTTATGGAGTGATTCACCCTTCTTAGCCCATCATCTTGTTATGTTTAATATGTAACCACACAAACTTACGTTTTTGTAGATTTTCCTAATTCTTTGTGAAAAAGGGTAAAAATGGTCAATTTTCTGGAAGAATTTCAGTGTCTTGTGCACAGGACGGATAGCGTTGCAACTAATGTTGCAAATGCACGCATACAACTTGACAAAGGCAGGGGCAAAAACGGGTGCAGAATGCAGATACAAAAAACCAAATCACAATGCGCGTTTATAACAAGACATGATAATTGCATTGTTGTGCATTATTATTATTAATTGAATTAGACTACCTCAACACCCTTGTTCTTTTGTTAACATTAATACATTACAAATTGTATGCGTCATACATAACATGCATGTACTGTATGTAGGACGCACACTGGTGCATTCAAATGCTCAAGACTGCACAGAGGATGCAGAAACACACTCAAAATATGTCATTAATTTCTTTACCCAAGCGTTCTATCTTCTTATTGATTGAAAATATATATGCTTGTTACATTTTTGTCAAGACGCTCGCAGAAAATGTGTCGAAACTTATTTTTTTACACGAAAAATGTTATCCTTTTAGGAAAGGAATTGAGTTACTACGATATTTACAAGGTGTAGCCTAAATTAAGCAATTTAAGTTTCCATGATGATTTTCAGGTTAAAATATGGAATTCTTTATACCGAAAATCAAGTTGCCCAGAATTGGTAAGTTTTTTTGAAAAAGGCCAATGGTTCATACTCTAAATCAGAGATTCAGAGCGAATAAGTTGGGAATATGAAGATCCATACAAACGACGTTCAGACATTTAATAGGCCTAACATTAACGTTAGCGCTAGGCTAGTTGACAGGCCTAACCATAAATAATGTTAGTCAGATAACATATGACTGTGTACAGTAGCCATATGAATTGGCTGTACAGTCAGAAGTCGTTGTGCAAATTACAACGTGGAAAACATTTACATTGCTCAACATAATAGCGTAACCGAATACTGACGACGCACTGCTTAAAATGAACCTTTCCGCGACAAATTTGTGGCTGTTGCCTTTTGTAATTATAAGTTAATAAAATTTGTCTTTTTTATGTAAAAATAGCATGAACGTACTAAAAAAGACTTAATCTTAATGGGCACCTACATTTTAAACATCAATGGCTGTTGAAAATTGGTTAAAATAAGAAATTATTTCACTGATCCTTCTCCGCAATGGTTCACTGTTCAAAACGTTGAAGTGTCTGTATTTAATTAATTGAAAACACTGCGAACGTCTAATCGTCAAAAGAATCTGCGGGCGTACACCACTAAATCAAACAACTACTGTAGCATGCGTTCCAATAATAATGAAGTGTGGATGTTGAAAGTATGAACGAGATCTAACAACAATACGTAACATATACCACATGGTGAATGTAGACGAGAATATTAACCATATCGGTCACCGTTGTTCATGTACACAGGCGGGATTTGAGAGAGAGATTAAAACAAAGCCCCCCCCCCCCCTCCCCCTTCCCCACACACTGTTCTTAGATTTATACCTTTTGTAAGATTATTTTCTGCATCTTAGAGTGAGTTTCCATGATAATTTTCAGCTTAAATATGGAATTCTTTATACCGAAAATCAAGTTGCCCAGAATTGATAAGTTTCTTTCAAAAGGCCTAATGGTTCATACTCTAAATCGGAGATTCAGAGCGAATAAGTTGGGAACATAAAAATTCGTACAAACGACGTTCAGACATTTAATAGGCCTAACATTAGCGCTGGGCTAATTGACAGGCCTAACCTTAAATAATGTTAGTCAGATAAGATATAACTGTGTACTGTAGCCATATGAATTGGCTGTACAGTCAGAAGTCGTTGTGCAAATTACAATGTGGAAAACGTTTACATTGCTCAACATAATAGCGCAACCGAATACTGACGATGCACGGCTTAAAATAAGCCTTTCCGCGACATATTTGTGGCTGTTGCCTTTTGCGATTATAGGTTAATAAAATTTGTACTTCTATGTAAAAGACCTAATCTTAATGGGCACCTACATTTTAATCATCAATGGCTGTTAAAAATTGCTTAAAATAAGAATTTATTTCACTGATCCATCTCTGCAATGGTCAAGTGTTCAAAGAATTGAAGTGTCTGTACCTAATTGAAAATACTGCTAATGTCCAAGCGTCAAAAGAATCTGCGGGCGTACACCACTAAATCGAACAACTACTGTAGCATGCGTTCCAATAATAATGAAGTGTGGATGTTAAAAGTATGAACGAGATCTAACAACAATACGTAACATATACCACATGGTGAATGTAGACGAGAATATTAACCATATCAGTCACCTTTGTTCATGTACACAGGAAGAAAGAGAGAAATTGAAACGAAACCCCCCCCCCCCTTCCCCACACACTGTTCCCGGATTTGTACCTTTTGTAAGATTATTTTCTGCATCTTAGAGTGATTTTGTCCCCCAAACTTTTGACTTTGCCCCACTTTCGGTAGGAAAATTCCTCCCACTTTTGATGTTGGTATGCGTCATGCGAGGCTGAATTGGTCCAAGATAAGGAGTATGGCAATTACTGAGCCAAAATATCATAATTTTGTTTGAATTAAATATTTTGTTACAGGTCTACAATTTAATTGACAAAACAGTTATTGTCTTAATTTTATTATTATTATTTCATAAATGAAGATCCCCCCACACCCCTAGTAGATAGAATCTCGGAGCCCAAGCAGTATTCATTTTGAAAAGGCACTTTTGTATTATTTGTTTAAAAGTGTCCGCAAATTCAGTCACAAATTCTCAAACCTTTAACAGTAATTGTGGTAAACTTTTTATTTTCAAAAGGGGCACTTTATTCATTTTTGTGTGGGGCACGTCCCCCCTGCCCTCCCCGTAGCTATACTTAAGTATTGAGCATCAGGATATGGACATGGAATTCATTAAAACAAATATGCAATAACTGCCTAAAGAACAATTATTGACTAGGCTAGACTTTTTTTTTGGCTGTATAGGCCTAAATTCTTTTCCCAAATATTTATTGACCATTTTGCCATATATATTTTCTTTCGCTCAAATGATATTTTATTGCATATCAAACATGCACCTCCATCGTAATATGTGATATAAACTTTTTCTCACGCTAGTGACTTGTTGTCTCTCGAGGAAGATAGTAAGTGCAAATATCTGAAAACTAACACTCGCCAGCGTAATCTGGCATGGGCTGTGCGTTACGTGTGTACGCCCTTCGCGAGTCAGATGGACAAAGTTGTCAAGGTAAACGATTAGCTCCGAAAATCATTCAATTTCATTCTAATTTGTTGTATATTATAAGGAGATAAAAATGTATTTAGCATAGGCCTAGTCAGTTTACAATATTATTGTCATCAAATTGGTAGCTCGTCAGTACTATTTTAAATGGTTTTGCCATCATAATTTGTAAAAGTGTTGGTCGTATGATAGGTCAAAATGAAAATCCCAATGGAAGTTTGTGTTAGGTTGTCTCACTCAGTATTGACTAGCCTAGGCCTAGTGTGTAGCATGTGGGGCTAACTGATTGAGATGTTAATCTCACTAAAATGATGTAGGCTAGGCTAGGCCCTAACGTTAATAAATAATAGGAATAGGTTAAAGAAAAGGTAAATTGTCGTTCGTAGCTTATCACCCACGATTCACAGTGGGACCAATCAAACACCCTTGTCCACGACTTAACTTTTTTGTATTTAGAACTGTGTTACACAGTGTGCAAGATTTGCCAACATAAGCCTAATGCACACATGACATAAGCTTAATTTACTGCGTAGGAAATATATGATCAGCTTGGATAATTTGGAAGTTGCGAAATCATTAAAAGCATAGCAAAATATCATTGTCAGAACTTACCAAAAAAATTCAGGTTCTGGATTCCCGACATGCGAATTAATATATACTGTCTTCTAAATGAAAATATAGTGACCTGTAAGGCAAGATGTTTGAGATTTTTTGCGATTTTCTTAATAGGGTTTTATTAACTTGAAAGATGATAAATACGTTACGAAAAGCCTAACATGTATGTACATACGTACGTACGATATGCGATATCGAAAACAATAAGGTGACGTCACAATTCTTTTTCGGTCTTAGTAAACTGTGACCTGTGACGTTTAAATTTGGTGGTGCTATTTCATAAATGGCGCAAATATATCTGTGAATTGAAATGACGACCAGATCTAACATTGAAATGACGACCAAATCTAACATGATCAGGTCGCATTATAACATGTGACTAGTTGGGGGAGGTGTGAGGCAGGGCTGTAATTCTTAGGGAAGAGGGGACCGTGTTACACAAACACATACCCCACACACACTTTTCAGCAAAATTTAAAAACTTCAGTACATTTTGGGATTTTTCTCCAAATGACAATTACGGCCCTGGTGGGAGGGAGGGAGGGGGTTACGGCCCTGGTGGGAAAGGTGGATTACGGCCCTGGTGGGAGAGGGGGATGGACGTAGTACTCATCCATCCCTTGCTTTGCCTTCTTCTTTTGCCCTGTCTTGTCGCTGAACGAAATTCTTTCCCATGTCGGTGGTTTCTTGTTCAGGGAGCTAAACAATCAATTGATTCATAATATGCATTCATAATATTTCTGAATCATGATCTACTTCTTCCGAAATCTCAGCAAAACCTCAATAACAAAAAAAGTATTGTTGGGCCAAAACAAACTCAAAATATCCGAAAACGAATCTGAAATTAAATTATTGCTACCAAATTTTCTCAAAATTTCAGGCCGTGCATGGATACAAGTTTCTTGCATAGAGCCTTAAGAAAACTGATGAATGAGATGCACAAAAATGAAATAAAATTAAATCCAGATATAACAAAGTCAGCAAATGTAGCTTTTGGTTGCTTGTTCAATTCTTAATAAAGTAAAAAAGTAGCCTATATTATATATATAAACAAATTATATGAAAACAGTCAACAATTTACGAATGTTGCCCATTTTCTGCATTTAAATATCTCTCACAAATGGGCACTTTTAAACTTAATATTTGCGTATTTGTGTATGGGGTGAGTGCATGGGTTAATCGCATATCCGGCATCCAAGGAATTCATCTCCAACACTCAACTGGTTCTTCCCGAAGAAAAAAACTTCCCTTTAGATGTTCATTCAGTATGAAGACTAAACCTGATTGTTTAATACAACTTAATATCATATTCGAACAAATGATTAACAAGTTCGCCATTATTGACAAATTAATATGAAGTTGCCTTACTCCTTTCGGCTTTCAGAGAGGTGCGCATACAGTTGCCCGATTTTTCCTCAAAGCAATTTTACAATTTCAGTAGCTATCGTTTTCCGAATAATGATCTTATATTTTCCGGATTCTGCCATGGCAAAAACTGGGGCCAAAACGAATGAAAGATATCTAAAAAACAATGTTTAGATTAATAATGTTTCCAACATTCTCTCGAATGCCAGTGGGAGAACATCCCCTATATGCGCTTTCCCTTCCCCCATTACTTCCCCTTGAAACACGTGCAGCTGTCACCAGTTTTGCTTGGTTCCAGGGCGGTGGTATTTTTTTTCAAGATTAGAACGAAGATAAACAGTATTTTATTCACGTTAATTGGGCATTCAGTCCGGCAGTATGCCTATTAATGGGAACATAAATGTTCCTAAAATTGGGAACATTTTGCTACATGGAAGCCGCCATTTTGTGATATTTCCCATGATCCTTTGCTATCCTAACGTTAAGGCCTTATGCAAAGTTACATATTTCAAATTTAAAATACGTCTAGGAAAAATATCTTTGCTAGGGGAAATATAAAACTTATGAAAATACATTCATTACTGTCATGGCTACAACTTTTTCACTCCCATTTGATATGCTCACCACGCCGTTTTCGAAATATTAGAAAAAATAAACAATTGAGTTAGGCTTTTAGGCACAAAACGGCCATTTTGAAAATTCAAATGTTTTCAACACAATGATTAATATTTCAAGTACATGAAATACAAAGTATGACATTTCATCGCACCATCTGAACAATATGGTTGCATAACTTCAATATTCTCGTGTGTTATAAATGTTTCTAATAATAGACATGCTTCCGGATTCTTTATTTTGTCTGGTGAAATTTGCAAAATTCAACAGAAGATTCCCCAGACTATAAAAGCTATAGATTTAATACTTTGCTTTTCTTGAGACATCATTTTTTCAGGAAAAAAAGAGCGGTGGGGGTGAGCGCTCATTCCGCCCCCCCTCCCCTTCCCTCAAGAAAAATGGGGGAAATGCGAGAGAAAAAATTCCAAATATTCTAATAATCTTACCCCAATTCCCGGTCACAAAGCGGGAAAATGCACTGGTGGAGATGGCAACACAATATACACTCCATATCTGATTGGTCGAAATATTTACGCACTGATCATCGACAAGCCAATCAATTACCACCACGGGAATGACGTTATTAGTATGTATTAGATATATTTGATGGGAATTTTTTTTTTTCATGAGACGTTATTCCTTCTTTGTTTCCATTAAACATTCCATTCAGTCGGGACATCTCCTTCAGTTTTCAAGAAATGCTTCTAAGATTGGCCAAATATTGTTAAAATTTTACCACATTTTTCTTTGACCAATGTTTTAATCTGTTAATTGTATGTTAATAATTTCCCAATTTAACATCTCAATTGTGAAAGAAAGCATACGACCGACAAAGTGGAATTCTATCAGGAGGGGAAGGGGGTTTCCTATGCCCTCTGCTGTCCGAGGCCCAAAGTGTCCCAGTCCGTCCCTGGTGGTGGCCCGGTAAGAAGATTATTAATTTCTCATTGTGCAAAACATCATCCAGGCGCATCCGATCAACTTTATAGCCCTCCTCTTCCAATTTCCTGGCTACGGCCCTGTCTGAGACAGTGCCCTTTCGACAAAAAGAAAGAAAAAAAAACAATAATAAGCACCTGTTATTTCGAATCTGACCAGGGGTGTAGGAAGGGTGACCTCTCAGGGGGGTAAGAGTCCTCAACATTTCAACATTGCAAGCAGAAAAATTGCAAAAAAAGTTGCAGCTATTCGGGAAATCTTCTTAAATCCTCGGAAAATTTCCTTTATTTACGAAAATTTATCTCTCAATTTTCGGGAAATTTTGCCAAATAAAGTTTTCTTATGTTAATATATTTTCCCAATTTTACCTCCCGACCGGTTAGGGAAAGCATGGAACCGGGCATGTGAAACCCTCTGAGAGGAGACAGCTCTCTCCCCCCCCCCTCCCCTACCCACACACACACACCTCCTACGCCTCTGGGTGTACGTGTCTGATAATTTGACGAACCAGTATATACCACCAGGCTTAGGAAAACACAACCAAATCTATGTAAAGCGTCGCGTTCCCATTTTCATTTATTGCAGATTGTTAGGTGATAATTTTTTTGAAAACATTTTACAATAGTGACCCAAATTCTTACCACCTTGCGAGGCATCTTAGTAAGTTGGTTGCAGCCTACAACTGATTTAAGAGAGGATAAACGGCCGCGGAACCGGAGGGCACCGTGGTGCGCTTCCCCCACTTTTCTCAAAAGTAAAAAAAAGAAAAGACTTTTCCAGAAAGGATAAATGCCCTTTTAATATAAATAAGGAGCGTGCCCTTCAAACACCGAAAAATTGTTATCTTCGAAAAATTATATATATATATATATATATATATATATATATATATATATATATATATATATATATATATATATATATATATATATATATATATATATATATATATATATATATATATATATATATATATATATATATATATATATATATATAATATATATATATATATATATATATATATATATATATATATATATATATATATATATATATATATATATATATATATATATATATATATATATATATATATATATATATATATATATATATATATATATATATATATATATATATATATATTATATATATATATATATATATATATATATATATATATATATATATATATATATATATATATATATATATATATATATATATATATATATATATATATATATATATATATATATATATATATATATATATATATATATATATATATATATATATATATATATATATATATATATATATATATATATATATATATATATATATATATATATATATATATGCATGACAATTTTCGTTGCGTTGATTATCCACACTTTGTGAAAAGGAAAACAAATCCATTTAAGATACGTATTTCGCACTTCATCAAGTGCGCCACGTAATTCAGTGTCTGAAGGGCGACGACGAGTGAACACACAATTACAATGACGTGGTCGTCGCCTGCGTATTCGGTTATGATAGTAACAATGCTATCACGAAACGCTTAATACGACCCGGACGAGAACACAGGTACGACGTACGGACAGACATAACATCGACAACCAAGTCAATGTCCACGGCCTTTGATAACCAGTTGTGGTGCACTGGCGTGTCTACCCAACGCAGTCTTAAACCATGGAGTGGTACCTCCATGCTTAAACCCAGGGTCTCGTGGTATGTAGACAGGTATGATAACCGCTACACCACATCGTCTACTCTTCTCTATGGCTTTGAATGCTGGACAATTACTAGTGACATCAAGAAAAGATTAGAAGCTAAGGAAATGTGGTTCATTAGGATCTTGGACAGAAAGGAAAACAAATGATGATGATGTCCTGATAGCCTCAAGCATGGACAGGTCCCTACTCAATGCCATCAGAAGGAGACAGATGGAATTTTTGGGCATGTTTATCGGGAGGGTGGGTTGAAACAGCTTGCAATATGTGGGAGAATTGAGGGCAAAAGAAGCAGAGGAAGGCAGCGAGTTAAATATGTCCAAAGCTTAAATAACTGGGCAACCAACAACAGCCTAAGTAACAATAAGTTGATGCATTTAGTTCTAAACAGAAGTAACTGGAGGGCCATGATCGCCAATGTCTGTTCCAGACTCGGCACTTAAAGAGAGAGAAGGGCAAATGAGAAAAATTTAACAGAGAAAATCGGCAAACGTTAATCTAACAACGCCACCTATTGCGGCTCAGAGTCTTGAGATACTTCGAAGTTTATAATTTCAATTATTTTTTTTGTATATGAACGGCATAACAAATGAATTTAACGTTCGTAAACGAAGGATTATGAATTTGCCGTATTTTCATATTTTTCATTTACTGATTTAGACCTTCAGTTTGTTATCTGTAAAATCACCTTGTTTCAAGAAGTCATCAATGCTGAATTCCATGAACGAAATTAACAAAATTACAATATAACAGTATGTGCTGCGCAAACTATATATCAAGGGCGGATCCAGGATTTTCAAAGGAGAGGAGGGAAGGGGGTGGGGGCCACAGTCAAGTCATGAAAATGGTCCTAAATTAGATGGTGTGCGATCCATGCACTAAGCATGTACAAATACGTGTAGAGTCTGTGGGCCATGAGTGGGTGGGGTGGGGGAAGGGGTAGGGGGTACTGTATTTTGTTTTCAAGATAAAATACACATTTCCATGGCAATAATTTTACCAAATTTTACAATAATTTTATCACAAGTTTCCTTCAAGTTTTTAATGTCATATTACCAATTTTACCTTCCAATTACCGGAAAGACGAAATCAGTTCCATCTCTGGGTAAAGCCATTTCCCGATACTTATACCGCCCCCCCCCTCCCCCTCCCCTTTCCCACACACACCTCCTCCTCCACCTCGCCTGCAAGGGAAACGAACGCTGACGCTGACTCATGCCACTGAGACCTCTATATTTGGGACGGTTAGCCAAGTACCCCATCATAGAAATCCTGGAACCGCCCTTAAAAGTAAACAGCAAAATCAAATTAACGTATAGAGGTATGTATAGGGGTTATTCTAAATTATTTGCATTTTATAGTACTATTATATTTAAGGCGAAAATTTTTCAATTTTCTCAAAACTAACAAGTCTGGATCCGTGGGCTTAAAAAATTTCATATTTAGAAATTTATATTAAAGCAATAAGGAGAGGGACTGGAAATTGTGTGCTCCAGTCACCACTTGAACAGCATTAAAAATGATCATTCACGAAAATTGAAAAATTACTTACGAAAAGTACAAGAAATTAGATTAATCTTCTGTTAATTCATTAGATTACTCTCTCTCTCTCTCTTTTTTAGTACAAGTTTGAAATCTAAGGTTACCGCGCGAAGCGCGAAAAGCTTTTAAAGGGTTCACAAATTGTATGTAAAAGTCAATTTAAATGAAGTGAGATTAATGAAAAATGTTCATTAATTTGAAACATATAATCAAATAATGTGGAAAGTATTTTTGGAAGCTACAACTCTGCATAAGCCATTTCGATTGCATGGAAAAGTTATCGCAAATAAGAAGATCAAAGACGATGCATATAAGCAATTTTACCATGGGGCGTTCTGCTAATATTATTTTCAGTTTTGGCTTCCCCCCTGTACCAATAGTAAATATTCGATTGAAATGATATCATCATTTAAAACATGGATATAAAATGTCCATTCAAGAAAAGATCATTAAGTCTCTGCAAAAACAAACTGGATCATTATCCTCGACCAGTTTGTGAAAAAAATAAGAAGTCCTTTGAATTATTTTTATTTTCCTTTTTGAAAGTTGAATATTTTGGTGACCATCTGGTTGAATGGTTCTAGGAGCAACTTTAGTGGTACGAACGTGGACATGATGGACGATTACCCCATTTGTGCCTTCACCGCACAGACATGACAGAGCAAACGGACTGACAGAAATAAGATGCTCCCTTCATTGCAGCCCGGTCAGTTGAATGGTTTTAAACTAACTCTTTGGGTTATTCAAAACCATCGGACATATGTATTTGCAGTGCCGTCGAGAGGAATCGGCGGCACTGCAAATTCAAATTTAAAAGAAACAATTTTCTATGAGAAATAAAGAGAACAAAATTGAAAGGACTTGCTATACAGTTATATATATATATATATATATATATATATATATATATATATATATATATATATATATATATATATATATATATATATATATATATATATATATATATATATATATATATATATATATATATATATATATATATATATATATATATATATATATATATATATATATATATATATATATATATATATATATATATATATATATATATATATATATATATATATATATATATATATATATATATATATATATATATATATATATATATATATATATATATATCACAGAAGTGGGTTGAGGCTGAGATACCCGAATGATGCTTATTAAAAATCATGTAGGAACAGTGGCGTAGCCAGCCTGAAAAAAGTGAGGAGGTCCGAGAAGGATCTAGACCTCCCTCCCAAGACAAAGTGTTCAAAATTAGCCCACTTCTGAAGGCAAGTTTGTTATTTAAAAGTTAAAATAGTTATAACAAAACAAAAGTTACACCAATTTTTTGTTAAAAAAGTGGGGGGTCCGGACCCCCGTAAATTTGGAAGAATTTTTTGTTATTGAAATTATTGATGTAAAAGAAGTTCGTATATGAGGTCGAGGGTACGAAGCCCCTGCACCTTTCAAAATATTGTTATTTCGCCACCGCAAAACAAACAAGAAAGCAATTCATGGAGTTGCTGATCTCATCACCTTAAGCATACAACATAGTAAGGGAAATAGCTAACAGGGTCACTATAGCTCTGTGACTGGCACAAAAATTGAAATTATTACATAATTACCCCTAAAATCACATATTTCACATCTGACCTCTGACCCTAATCACTGAAACAACATCTGAAATTGTTCACATTTGTTGTACCCTATACTGTATGACACCATTCATGCTCACGTCACACTTACCATTCCATATAGGAGAAAAATTGTGAAATGTCTATAGCTCTGTGACCTTCGACCTTTTGAATCAGAGTCTACGGGACACAAATTCATGTACCAAGGTATCATGGTACAAGGGTTGGCATAGATCTTGTATTTTGTGAGTTTAAAATGACCCAAAATTTCGCATAAAAAGTACTTATTTGACCTTTGACCCATGACCTTTTGACCTCCAGTTATTTTTGATTTTTGTAAAAACTTTAACTCTACCCACCTATGCAATTTGTAAAGATGTCAAGTAATTCTTTCAAAAGATACAGATATCACCAAAAACTTGTTTTATTTGACGTGTGACCTTTGTACTCCAAAGCCTTGGAGATCAAATTACCCCTAAAATCGCATATTTGACCTTTGACCCTAACCACCAAAACAACATCTGATTTTTGTAATATTTATCTTACCCTACTATATGACACCACCCACGCTCAGATCACTCTTACCATTCCAAAACTATGGGGAATGGTTAAAAGGGGTCACTAGCTCTGTGACCTTTAACTTTTTAACTTTTAACCCCAGTGTTTACAGGACACAAGTTCATGTACTACAGTGTCATGATACAAACATAGGATTCACATAGGTTTTGCACTTTTGGAATTTAAAGTGGCACAAAAATGTACAAATTAGTACATAATTACCCCTAAAATCACATATTTGAACTCTGACCCTTGACCCTAATCACTGAAACAACGTCTGACATTTTTCACATGTATCGTACCCTACTGTATGACACCATTCATGTCACACTTACCATTCCATAACTATAGGGAGAAATGGTGAAAAGTGGTCAATAGCTCTGTGACCTTTGACCTTTTGACCCCAGAGTCTACGGGACATTTCATGTACCAAGGTATCATGGTACAACATAGGGCTGGTATAGGTTTTGCATTTTCAAATTTAAATGGCGCAATATTTTGCATAAAAAGCACTTCTTTGACCTTTGAACCTTTGACTTTTGACCTCCAATTATTATTATTATTTTTTTAAATGGTAAATTCTGTACTACCCACCTATGCAATTTGTAAAAATACCAAGTAATTTCTTCAAAAGATACAGCCATCACCCAAAACTTGTTTAATTTGACCTTTGTACCTGAAAACAATGGAGACCAAAGTTCCGGATAAGGGGTACCTGTCCATTAATTTTGGTTCATGTGTGCATTACAGTTTTTGAGTTATTGTTGCATACGCTCACACCCACCCACCCACACATGCACTTACAAACATGCACACACATACACAAACCCACGGACAGACGCAAAAATGACCACATTTTGTCCCGTTCCAAAAACTTATAACCCCATACCGCGAATATTAGGTCATCATATTAGACCCCCTGGTGGGTGCGCCAGCCCACCTAATATCAAAGAGGAAGGGGGGCGGGTGGCCATGTAGTGTAGGAGTTTTAGGTAGTTATTTGCCTATACAGCAAAGTGACTACAATATCTTATCCCCACATATATGTATATGTGGGTGATGAGATAATAATAAGAAATTGATAACTCCAATGAATATTAAATGAATAAAAATCATCAGAGATGAAAAGAAATAGAAAGATATAAGCTGAATACAGAAAACGATTTGTTGTGTGAAAAGATATGGTTAGTAGCGTGAAAAATTATTTTGGTGAAATTTCCAAAAAATTCCGCCTTACACAGAATACACTGTCCAATATACTCTTGAGCTGAATATGTCGAAACATTTATTTTGACCGTCCATAGTGAGGGGTAAAGGGATAAATAATAGGTTTGGATAGTTGGAAACACATTTTACTCATGGAAAGAAAAGTTTTGTATATGTTTCGAACATTGTAAACAAAATGTAGAAATTTAGTCATTAAATTTTGAATAGGAGTACGGCTATAGTGGGTTAGTCTCTTCCACTTTTATGTGGAAGTCAGAAGTCGGGCGGCTATTCTTTAGAGGCCGTGCCATCAAGGGCCCAGGGAGGGTGGGGTGAAGAGGGGGGGTGGATCATATATTGCCGTATCAAAGTTTCTGTCGGCAAACTCAATCCGCCCGCCTAATTTTTCAGGATAAACTTCTTCTCTACCTGTTGGTATAACCAACAATTGTTCTTCTCTTCAATTCAATTTTTGAACTTCTAGTGTCTTGATTTTAGGCTTGATTTTGTGTTTTAGATTTTGGGGCATCGAAAAAAAAGAAATCTTTAGCTTGTTTGTTTCTTTTATGAGGTCTAAGGTACCAAGACAGCGATGGTCAAATTGTTCCCTTAAATTAAATTTGTCGGAAGAGTATGAGGTTGGGGAAGCTTCAGAGTGCAGTATAGGTAGGTATAGAAAGGAGGGAATTTGGGTATGGTAATATATAGTTATGATAGCAGGCAGTAGCGAGGCCAGAAAGGGCGGTGTAACCAGAATTTTAAGGATTGAACTGCATAGGGCCGGTTTCTAGGGTGCAAGTGGATGAGAGCCCATGAATCTCAATGGACGGCCGGGACGTACGCCAGTCCACCGCAGGTTAAGTCCCCATTAATGTTGGTACTCATTTTACAGATGAGTGAACTGGAGCAAGTAGAGTAAAGTGTCTTACTCAAGAACACAATGCAGCGCCCACGACGGGAATATAACCCAGTACCTTTCGCATATACGAGCAAGACTCCTTAACCACTGAACCACTGCACGTTATTACTCCATATATATAACATATCTATAAATGCAGATATTGCCGAGATCTGGACCAATATATTAATAACAAGAATTAAAAAAACACAGATCATGCATTAGAAATATTTTCCTGATATCTGGCTATATACAGAAGTAGCAAATATAACTTGATACAAATGATAGAAATAATACAATTTGATCTGGGTCACATCAACTTTATTTGTATATAAAAATGAAATATTATGAAACTCATATATGTTTTGCTCTGGCCAGGACAAACTCTATTAACCCAGATATAAAATTGATATAAGGCAGGTATGGACTTTTTATGCGGGGTAAAATTTCGGATATAAAGTTTAACCTTACATTAAATATTCAAAATAATCCAACTCGCGAAAACGTCATTCCAATTATTAATATCAGCATGTATATGTAAAGTTTTGGAGTTTGTCATTTTGCTACAAATTGAGTCTTTGAGAACATCAGATACACCAGTGCGGAAAAAAGTGTAGCTTAGAGGGCGGGAAAATTGCCGATAACTTTTTTTTTATCTTTGAAATTTTGTGGTCACAAATCAGGAAAGTTAAAGGCTGAAAGAGGGAATCTTGTCTAAAAAAATTGCTTGACCAGTCAATCCGATACACACTAGTCATGCAAGCAACGTCATTCCCGATCGGTGAGGGTAAATGCTTGGCTTGTCGGTGATTCCGGACGGCTGATGCGTAATTTTGTGTTCTATTTGAGGCTAAAAGTGTTCAATTGTTTACACTAATGTGCTCTACAACTTTTTAATTTTCTCTTTCATGTTCAAAACCTGCACACGGCGACGTTTTGATTTATCTATATTTCTGAACACCAGCGTCAAATATCATTATTCGCAGAATAATAGAGCAGAATCATCCCGCAGAATACATGCTGAACACATCTAAGTGTTTATGTCCAGAGTAAACGTGTTCTGAAGCAGAACGCATGTACGTCAAATTTCCCACCAAAATCAGAAGACCGCACTGATCGTGATCGCGTTATTTGTACTACTGTAAGTAGGTACTGTAAACAGGTAATGATCGATTTCTTTTGCTAGGTTTTCCTTGCTGGAGGCTAAAATTTCAATCTTGTTTGTCGAGATTCGACACTGTTGTTAGCACTTTTGCTTTTAGGGATGCATTTATTTAAAAAATCAAGAACTAACTTAGCTAATCCTATAAGTTTTAGGAAACGAATAGGCCTAAGCTACGTAGCCTAATCATTTTTAGTACGAGTCCTCATACTCGAATCGTGCATCTCTAACTCACTCTAGGCCTAATGTGAATGCACAAAACATTAGGCCTAAAAATTAAGCCTAACGAACGAAATTGAATATATAGTCCTATATACAATTTTGCCTTCTTTCTATGGTAGGGAATCTTTTTACAGTAGGGTGTCCATTTTGTATGCCTACACGTTCTTTTCTATATATTTCTTGGCCAAAACGGCCAAATTATCTTCCTGTTAATGCATTTTCGATCGAGAATGCTGAGCCTGAAGACTGGTTTTATCATTTCGCTCACGATTTACGAGACCAAGTGTTCAGATTTAAGATTTTATTTTAACTTTGTATACAAGAATTTACGTGCGCGTTCCCCTTAACTTAGTACTGACTCATGCAAGAGCACGTAAAGTATGTTTTTTTTTTCTCGCTGAGTTCATGGAGACTTCATGCCGACATGTAAGTTTCATATATAGTGTTTGTTCTTTCTTTTCTGAACATTAATATGTTCAAATGACAAATGTTACACCACATGACGTTCTATATCTGTTACAGTGTTAATTACATGTAAATGTGTTCTGTTATGAACACGTCCAGGTATTCTTAAATAAATACACATCTGTTCTTAATTTGACTCTTGGTGTTCTTTTTTGTAATGGTCGTTGTGTTCAGAATAGAACGGCAAGTGTTCAGATATCAGAACATTTAGTGCTCACACCATAAACAGAACACTCTTAGGCGATCCATATCTGTTACATTTAAGCGTTCTTTTAGTGTTCAATGTATGAACACTTTTGTTTGCAGTGATTGTAGAGTTTATTTTTATCTCCACGTTAACACGATATCGACCTTTAAGTTTCCAATCTATCGATTTATCGCAAATTTTTAAAAAATGGCATCGGCAATTTTTGGGGTTCATTTTTGCTTCAAAGTTGATTCCAGCATGTCGAGAGGAACACTAAGCTTTCATGCATATAAGCCTACATTTGAAAATATGTGAATGAAATTTTGAAAGCGTTGGGTGATGTTACATTTCTCAGTACGCCTACGCATCTAAACAAAAAAATCCCTTGGTTATCTTCCAATTGCATCCTATTCCCATCTTCCAGTCTTCTGTTGGCAGGTTGGTATTTAGCTATAAATGAAATGGTCAATTTACATGGAAAAACAAATCAAGTGTACTATACGAAGTAGCTAAATGCATGAACTATACTGGTAGTGATTATGAAAAAATAGGCTTGTGGTGGCATATGGATTTTCTTTATTCAAAAATGTCTAGGTTAAATTAATTAATTAATTAATTTAACATGCATTGAAACAGGTATAATTGCAAACTGACTAGAGGGGAAAAAAGGTTCTGTAAACAGTTTATTTCAGTTGTTTGTCTTGTTTGTGTTCATAAATTCTTGGTTTGTTATAACGTGAAACAACTAGGGAGTCTTGTAGTTATATTACAATTTGTGTGTTTCCTTTTTTCACTTTTGGTTCTCTTGTACATTCTGACAAAATGTTTAGGTTTCAAGAGTCCTTTTAAAATGCCAGTAAAAGTAAGGACGATTATACGAACAAGTTATTGCAGGAATCGCTGTGTAATCCAAATATATTCAAGGGAATGATAATTGGAACTTTTATGATTTGAGTCTAGGGCGAGGCAGTTTTCTTCGTCTTTAACGTTCTTCTTATATATATATATATATATATATATATATATATATATATATATATATATATATATATATATATATATATATATATATATATATATATATATATATATATATATATATATATATATATATATATATATATATATATATATATATATATATATATATATATATATATATATATATATATATATATATATATATATATATATATATATATATATATCTATCTATATATATATATATATATATATATATATATATATATATATATATATATATATATATATATATATATATATATTATATATATATAATATATATATATATATATATATATATATATATATATATATATATATATATATATATATATATATATATATATATATATATATATATATATATATATATATATATATATATATATATATATATATATATATATATATATATATATATATATATATATATATATATATATATATATATATATATATATATATATATATATATATATATATATATATATATATATATATATATATATATATATATATATATATATATATATATATATATATATATATATATATATATATATATATATATATATATATATATATATATATATATATATATATATATATATATATACATACATACATACATACACACATATATATACATACATACATACATACATACATACATACATACATACACACATATGCATACATACATACACACATATATACATACATACACACACATACATACACATACGTGCATACGTGCATGCATGCGTGCAAGCATGGCATGCATACATACATACATACATACATTCACACATACATACATACATATAATATATATATATATATATATATATATATATATATATATATATATATATATGTATATACATCATATATATATATATATATATATATATATATATATATTATGGAAATATGCAGTCATTCACCTATGAATAATTTGTAATCATAATTAAAATAAAAAGAATAATATAATTATTTTCGTCAAAATTGAAACCATTGACCACACAAAAAGCAAAGGTGGAAACCCAACATGCTCGTTTATATTCATTACAGCGTCTAAGCAACACAAATTCTGTAAGCTCCAAGGAAAGAAATTCCAGAGTAATCATCATAACCCACTTTTGCCCGTCAATTGTCTAACTTTTATTGCTCCTGTCGCAGCAAAGCCCTGTGATCATTCGGCGGAACGCCGCCTGAGTCACGGCTAATAAACCCAGCATAACAGGAGTGTAAAATCTCTACAGAGACATTAAAATCGCTCAACCTTAGTCCAATAAGCTTTGAGAGCGCACTAAAAGCGGTGTTTATGAGCTTACCACGGCCTTGCAAGTTCCTGACAGTCTTTTTTCTTCGAATTTTACGATGCACTTTTAAATACCATGTGCACGCAGTACGTTTGTGTTACAGTCCCGTAAATATATTATTATATACAGAGAGCGCTAGTATTCATGTATCATTATACGATGGTTTCTTTCAAAACGAAACAGTTGTTTTTCTTTTCAGAATTTTAATGGCAGAAGGAAAATTTGATGGAGAAAGAGAAGAAAGGTTTCATATACATTGTAATTCGCATTTTGATACTAAGAGATTTTGTTGAAAAGCGATTGTTACATTTTCACTGTGCTTTTCGTTGATCTGATAATTCAAAACTTCAAGAGCTGTTGAAGAATTATCCGTTTTTGCGAAATACTGGACATACCCGTATACTTATTTCTAAAGTTCTTTTTCTCACAATGACGTGCTTAATCAAAGATGTACGGACATCTTTCACAGGAACCCACTGATTTAGTCGAGACTGTTTAATTGGTAGTTACGTGCCCACATCACACCCTCGGATACGCCCGTGGCAATCTGAACAATTACATCCTTATTCGAACACAGGTTATCGCGGATATATGTATTTAATATCAACTGGAATCAATTTTGTTGGAAATTAGCCTCTTGGTCATTTTAAAGTGTGGTCGTAAAACACCTTCCATCTTACTGTAACAACGAGATTTACATACTCTGTGGAGATTCGATTTACTGACTTAACAATGCGGGCTCATGGATTAGGCGCAGTTCATTTGTACAGTATTCCAATATTGATTTTTTTGATGGAATTAAAGCAGGTGAGTTTAACTCTATTCTAAAATGGGCTTCATTACTGCTTTATATTTCTTGTAAATAAATAGTGACCTAAACACAATAAAGCCAAATTCTGGTTAAGAAAAAAAAAAAAATTTTTGTTCGGAAGCAAAGTTATAGTGCGTTGATTTAACACTCGCCAATGTACATTTCATTGTAAACTATTAATTTTAAGAAAACACGAATACTTACCAAATTTTCCATGTTAGCTGACTGAATAGCATTGGTCTTTTGCTCGTGTTACTATTAAACAAACGGGGTTTATTTATTTGTACTTCAATCTGTCCAACTCTAAAAACATGCTGACGATACTTCTTAAAAGCGTAAATTGTCTGACATGCTAAAAAGTTGAGAACGTTTCGTGTTGATCAGTTTACATGTATCGTTCTACAAAGAGGAAAGGATAGTCCAGCTTTCTCGATATATATATATACCCCTCCCACCCCCTTACCCCTCCGATTGCCCGCTTATATATACTCATTGGAAAGCGATGCATATTATACGATAGTGCTTGCAAAGTTCCGCATTTCACCTCTCCGCAAGCGATGACCCTCTCTTTAAACTTCACTATCGTTTCTTGAGTATGGCCTATCCGGGCATATATTTGACACGCTAAGGAGGGAGAGATGTACGCTAACAAATTCATTAAACGTTTTTAGCATATCTAATGTTTATGATTTACACGGTACCTTACCAGCTTGCTGCTTGGTGTGATAAGTTTTTGATTATATATTTTAGTACTACAACTGCAACTAACGTGCATGGTTTACTATTCAAGAATTAAAATACAGGACCGATTTTGCAAGTGTGTATGGGGAGGGTGGGGATAAATAACGAAAAGAGGTCAAACTCAACCTGTCAATCTAAGTCAACTTAATGGGGGATACGTGGCATAAATTTTGACTTTCATTAGGAAAAAATGTGGAATTAGCCCCTTGCCCATCTTGTCATACATGAGCGAAGCTTGTGAATTCAAAATTTAAAACTGTAAAATGAGGTCTTGAAGGATATCTAATGCACTTGTCAGTTGTATGACTCACCCCTACTACCCTCGGCAATGTCAGTCATAGGCAAGTCATTGACATATAAAATAGTGACTCACATGTGCGTCATTATACCAAATTGTCAGTTACCAGAGTGACTCTGGGGTGGGTCAATTTACTTCAGACCCATTGACTTTGGTACAGAGGTGATTGATTTGTTGTAGGACCTAAGTCATTCACAACAAAATGTCAGTCACCTTAGTAACTGTGGAGTGCGTAAATGTAAACACTTTGTCCACCCACTTGGGTGCAATGACTCGTCTTCGCTCATTCAATTCTCACTTTTGTATACTAGATGAATAATAAATCAAGTTTGGTTTAGTAGAACTAAAAACTTGGCATGAGACAAAAAAAAAAAAAAATTTTTTGCACAAAGTTGATATTTTCTATTGTGATCAAAATTCCGTCGAACATTTTGTTGCAAGAAAATTTTCAGTAGTTGTAAAATGCTGACTTTGCAAATTCCAGAGATAATTCGATAGGTCACAAAGTGGAACCCTCATCCATAGAGGCACCCCAAATGGAGGTATTGGGTACGACGTGCATGCTCATGGCACCTGACGAATGGTCAGTATGGATGCCAAAAATGTTTGTTTTTGCTTAAGAATATACTATTAAGAAAGTTCATCAAAGCGAGACCTTGATACCGGAATTATTTGAATCTTTTTGTGATTCTTTAAGAGAGAGTTGAACACACAATTACAATGACGGGGTCGTCGCCTGCGTATTCGGTTATGATAGTACAAATGCTATCACGAAACGCTTAATACGACCCGGACGAGAACACAGGTACGACGTACGGACAGACATAACATCGACAACCAAGTCAATGTCCACGGCCTTTGATAACCAGTTGTGGTGCACTGGCGTGTCTACCCACCCCAGGATTGAACCCGGGGCCTCGTGGTCTGTAGACATGTATGATAACCGCTAGACCGTGATTCTTTAAATCCACGTCCATCCTTTTCTCTATAACAACACTGGTGCCCGCCGTTAAATTGCGACAT
The DNA here is from genome assembly GCA_020152595.1 of Chiridota heheva. Taxonomy (NCBI): domain Eukaryota; kingdom Metazoa; phylum Echinodermata; class Holothuroidea; order Apodida; family Chiridotidae; genus Chiridota; species Chiridota heheva. The sequence continues at coordinate 415,811 of JAIGNY010000022.1, forward strand.
ATGTCAAATATCTACCTACACATGAACACTTATATGCTTTAGGGTACATAATATAAGCTCATCAGAACTACCCCCTCGTCTCCTTTCGCCACGGCCTAACATTTCGATTCGTATTGTGAAGAGCTCTGGAAAAGTTGGCTGCTCTTTTCAACTGATTACCCATGTATCAATTACATATAAAGGCGATTATTTACGTCTTCCTGAACTAATAGCCGTTTCACTATTCAGAAAAATGATTGATTTTTAGAAGTTAAGATTAAAACCTACAAAAGAGGTATCGGTCTGTTGCCTCCCGTTGTTCCCTTTGTCGAGTCTGAAAAAGAAAATTCGTTCTCCTATGGAGCTATGGTTTTTGATCTCCATCGCCTGTGTTGAGGATGCATTGGAAGGTGTTAGTTACATTTGTTGAATAGTCTAAGTCAGTTGTTTGGGTTGGTAGACCATCTCTGTCGTAAATGCTTTTGCACTTCCAGCATTAGAGTTCATGCAGTGTGTATATGTATTCCTCTGTCCTATACATAGATATTCATGAAACTTCGTTAATAAGAGCATATGATTGCCACCTTTTCTTCACTCTTCCTGTCCTAAATACGAACAAGAGGTTAACGTTCGTGTAACTTTTTATTCAATTTGGTTTATCAAACTCAAAAAGAGCATACAGTCTTTCATTTTGTATTCGTCTAAGCCTCTAGCTGTCTAGGCGACATAATTTCAAAGCTTTTTCTATCAGGTTGTCTACATATACATATATATATATATATATATATATATATATATATATATATATATATATATATATATATATATATATATATATATATATATATATATATATATATATATATATATATATATATATATATATAAGAGATGTAACTATATAGAGTAGAAAAGGGTTATAATATCCATGTATATAAGACCCACTTGAAATTGATGCAAATGTTTCATATATGATTACATATCAATATATGAATAATTTTTATAGATTTATTTGATATGTGTATTCGGTTTATATAGTTATGTTTATATTCCCATATATGTGTGAAACAGTTGGTTTAAACATAGGCAGCCCGAAATAGGGGCAGGGAATGCAATTGCTTCCAAAGGTTGTCTTTTTAATATTTTGTTTTTGTAATACAGAATAAAAATAAACTTGAATAATATGTATAATTAAAGGATGATCATTTCTGCCCCATAAATCATATTTTGGCCCTCCAGCATGATATAGAGCTAAAAAGCAACAGGTATTTGAGACTGTGGTTTCACTTCTCAGTCTGATTTCAGCCATTTCTTTCTTCACAAATCCGATAGGAGTTTATCTCCTTACTGGGAGACAGTTTAGAAATCCATACTCACTTGTTCTCTTAAATTCCAATCAATCATTTAAGATTTATAGTGACATTTTTATCACTTAAATCAATGTTTCTCGCATTGTATTTAATAATCTCCATGATATAGGTTCCATCTGTCCAGTACATCAAACTGTTATTGGGTCTATGGGACAGGTACAATTTGTTTTGTTCAACCACGTACTGAAAAGAGCATTCAATTCTGAGTGTAAAAGTCTTTGAAAATAGCCTGTTTAAGTTTTCAAGTTGTGAGTAATCAAAGTTTGAATTGTTTTTGATGTATCAAAAAATGTGATGTATGAACAGGAAAACATCACAAAATGCTTTTATTTTTCTTTATATTTCTTCCATTAACTTCAGACTTCAGAACATTTTCAAAATGCCTTTTCCAGCTGGTATGGTATAGATGAAATCCTCTTCATTAGATTTATCTTCCCCCTTTCAAAGAGAATTGGCAGAGGGTTAACAAACAATAGATTTCCATGCATACATCACAAGAGCAACACAAATTTGCATGTTTGCCATATTTGTCCAAAATCTTCAAAAAGGTATAAAATAGCCCATTCTTTTTATCGATTTCGATTAATTGGATTCTTCATGTTTTCTAGTGAAATTCAAATCACTTCAGCTAATGATACCAGGGTCTAACCAGCCTTTCGGATTGTGGGGGTCGATTAGAGAAATATTTGAACCTTTTAACATATTTTCTGGACCTTTTTCCATTACCATTTTACTTTTTTGGGGGAGGGGGTGGGACGTACAACCCTGTTGACCCCCCTGACTACACCCATGGTTACCTCTACCTGTCCACATACCTTCGATTTCCTTTTCTTTAAATGAAATTGTGTTAGCATTGGACTGAAAAGCTTCATTGTTATTTTGGATTCATGTTTGTATAATTTCACAATCACAATTCCTTTGTCTATTGGTGTTATTTATGTGTATGCACGATGGTTTTGTAACGGTAAAACCACTGAAAGTGCATCGATATTGGAAAAGTTTATTCAATTTCCTGTTCAGAAATTTCAGTAAATTGTAATGTCCTATAATGGGTATTTAAACCTGGTGATAATCACATGGATACTAGAGAGTATAGACTATGGGCCAAAGGCTAAAATTCCCTTCCTATCTTGACTTTCGTGATCCAGGTCAGAAGGGCAACATGAATGTGCACTTTTTGTGTAGGTTATGTATACCTAAATACAATTTTAAAAGGTTCCACATAAATTGATTGCATGTTAAGGAGTAATTAACATTTGAAGTTCAAGTGAAACGAAGGGCGCCCTCTTGTCGCGGAACTAGTTGATATCACACATACTGTGGCATAGGTGATGTGAAATTGCAATGTTTCGAGATAATTTTTCCAAATCAATTATTCTACTATGATCATTTTGCAAAATAATCATTATTATATGCATCATTATTATATAAAATAATGATACATGACTCGTTTTAAAGCAATTTTGTAGGATTATGTGGTTGGAGTGTAAAAGGCAAGCAATTTTGTAGGATTATGTGGTTGGAGTGTATAAGGCATGCTAATTGTACAAGAGAGGAGGATGGCTGCATTTGCTGAGAATGGGCGGCTCATGGATTGACTCTAGTAACGGGGAGGATAAACCCAAAACCTACAGGGTAGGAGCGTGACCAGGATCATATTTTAGGGAGGGGGGACAAATGTCCCATTTGGGGTTGGGGACTTACTCAAGGCACCCTCCGATGACAACACCACTGCTGCATATTGGTACCCCTTCTAAGAACCTACACCATACCTACGTGACAAATGAGCACGAGCAGATCTGGGAGTCAAAATTCCTTTATAAGCGGCCCATTGTCTCTCTATATATAAATGCTCTAGCCTTCCTCCATGAATATATAATATAGGTATATAATTTAGTGCCATGTTGCACCAGGAGGTGACTACCCCTCACCCACCCCATCCAGTCAGGGAAAAGCTGGCAACACCCATGTTGTGGTTTAATGTTTTGGATCTAGGAGTACCCACCAGCACCAAAAAAAAAAAAAAAAAAAAAATCAAGGAAAATTGGTCCCAAATATACAAATGATTCCTTTGGCCTCTTTTCAAATTCCTGGATTCACCCCGTGAGAGCCCCAATGTCACAACCCTAATTTAAAAACTACTTCAGTATTGTTCCTATGATAACCTAATAATGAATACAGTAAACAAATAAGGCACACTGACATATGAGGTACAATTTTCTTTCATGTTCATGCAAATGCAATTTTTATGTACATACAGAACAGTTTTGAAAATAAAGAAAGTGTTATGAAATATAAATCTTGTTTTATTTTTATATTTCAGTCCACCTGTAACCAATGACAGAAAATACTTTCATGATTTATATACAATCAGGGTCATTGAACTCATTCCTGCACCATCTTCAAGAATGACGGACCACATCTCCTGAAGTATCACCAAAAAGCACCAATTCAAAGAGCTATCCTTTCCATTTTCTTACTCAGTATTTGAGAGTGGAGAAGGAAAGCAAACTTGTATGTCCTTGATTGGTAGCAGCATGTTTGATTGAGCGCTTTGAAATATGAATGGACCTCAATTTAAAATCCACAAGATAATGTTTTAATGGTTTTGATTATTAATCAAATAATTAACATAAAGCCGAAGGTATAACTTATTGCAGAAATCCTTAATTGTACTGTACGTATGTTTACACCACAATTGAAGCAAGTAAATTAATCAATTACAATTAAATAAAAAGGTAGTTATAAAGTTAATTTGAGCCATTTGGCCTGTAGAAAAAGTGCTTATCTCCAGCTTCCATGACACAAGCAGATAAGAGCTCTGAATGACATCAGCGCATCATAAATCAACTCCCCAACAACAATGGTACTAGTTTTCACCGCCTTAACGGAGTTGAAGCTAGCGGAATAAAGTATTTTACACAACTACGCTGCTTGGCAGGTAATTGAACATGGTATGTCTCGTTCCAAACAGCAACTACCAACCACTGAGTCAAGCACTTGTCCTTTTTTCTTTCGTAAGTATAACGGTCACCCTTACAAATAATACAAGTACTGGGATGAACATTCTCTAAACGTTCTTTTGGTTTCTTGCCACTACTCAATCACAGTGCACAAGGTTTCTGCACTTCCTGCAGTTCTTCTTACCTAGAAAAAAAGGAAGAAGAATCATTTGTATATTTGGGACCAATTTTCCTTGATACTTTTTTTTTTTTTGGTGCTGGAGGGTGCTCCTAGTTCCAGAACATTGAACCACAACATTGGTGTTGCCAGCTTTTTGACCCTGTTTGGATGGAGTGGGTGAGGGGTAGTCACCTCTTGGTGCTACATGGCACTAAATTATACCTATGTTATATATTCCTGGAGGAAGATTAGAGCATTTATATGGAGACAATGAGCCGCTTTTGAAGATATTTTACCTCCCAGATCTGCTCGTGGTTATCTGGAGAACAAACAGTTGATACAAAATATTTAGTTACATATTATGCATAATTAAACACTGCTCATAATTTTTTGTTGATTGGATAGGTTTGAGTGAAACTTTTCTCACATATTTTTTCAAACGTGGAAACGAATGAGGGCCTACAACCCCCACAGTATGGGAAGTGTGCCAACAACAATTAATTACACAGCAATGCTGGTGTTTATTTTCACATCTTGTCCCTGAGTAGGAAGGTTGTCAAAGGAAACAACACACTTTCAGTAATCCAGGAACCAAATCCAGATTTTACCCCCAAGGCGAATTCATTAGCAAATCATTTTATAACTATTTCATTTTACCAAGGGTAAACAGTAAATGTATTACTATGACAATTTTGTATGCAAGTAACTGCAGGAAACATTAAATCAATTGACTAATAGCTATCGGTCATAAAAATAAAGAATGAGATAAAATAACATATTCCTTCATTAAATTACATTTATTTAAGTAAATTTTACATACAATAATTTAAATATTGTACGAGGAATCAGTAGGGATATTGAATGATCAAGGTTTATCAATAAATGATGACTTGAAAAATATCATTCTTCTTTCTTCAGAAAAGAATTCTTCCTATTATCATTAAATTTCATTACTCTTCGTCATACCACTTGTAATTATTTCCAGCACTTCTAATTACTATCTATATTTGGAGTCAAATATTGATGGAAATATACATTTTGGAAGGTCTACTTACAAAATATCATTAGTGCGTAATGGCATATTGATTTCCACTCTGAAAATCTTACTTCAAATTAACTTTAAAAAGGGGTATCATTCACTTCAATAACAGTCATAATATTTTTTCTTTTGAAATGGTCACCTTTGCATTTCTTGCAGAGCTATAAATTGACAAGTCACTCATTTTTCTCAGATGGAGTCACTTCTAAGCTTTTCAAGTGACTCTAATCATGTGTTATAACTGCACGTTATTCCAATGGGGACAATATTTTGAATTAAACTTGAGTCAGTTCAACCTTTGAAAATAGTGACTTGAATTGTCACTTAATTGAACCTTTATTTTTACAGGAATTAATACAATACAAAAATAAACATACAATTGAACTTGATGGCATGAGATCGCCTTTTTTGGTTCTTCTTTGATATATCCAACCGGTAAAAATTGGTAAACCTCTGGTAGAATTTACAGCGGAAACCACCGTTATCTGGTACAAGCAGAGGTACATCTTCTCCTTGGTTCTGAAGGAGCTCTTGTGCAATTTTTCTTGTTCCGTGTGATCAAAATGCTTCCATCCTCCAACAAATTTAAAAGATTATATCAGGGGTCAAACAAATTTATCTTATATAAAAGAGGACTTCAAAAGAAACGAAATAGTGAAGAAAGCATTCAAAAATCTTTTCCGTTAAGAAATAACTAAGTTTAAAGTTTGGTATCACTTGTGTAGGAACGACTGAAATCAGTCTAGTTGTGATGTCATAGCCTCAGATTCCTCAGATGTATTCTATCATATCTAAAAAAAGTAGTAAAACGGAATCTAGGAAGAGCATTTATAATATAGCACCTGAAGAAAGTTTGAGGAAAAGTAATTAAAGAATTATAAAAATTGAAGAAACTTTCTTTAAAATACATTAATAATTGTTAAGAATGTGAGGATGAAGACGCTAACTTTCCATAGTAGATTTACTACACCAGTCATTTCTACACAGATAAGACAAGAGTTTTAAACTTTAATATCTCCTTAACAGAATAAGCTATTTAAATGCTTACCTCACCATTTTGTTTCCTTTGAAGTCCTTTCATATCAAATAAACTTATTTGACCCCTGAGAACTAATCCTTTAACAAACCTCCCACATGATTGCACTGAGAATGGTACCACTGTATCTTGTCGTCCTTCAAAGATGAAAAGCATTTACACTCATCACCCAGCCTCGCCAGGCTGTGTCAAAAGAAAAGAGTCCCGAGTTTAAAATAGGGTTAATCACTTTCAGGCCGAGGAATTTAAGAATATGGAGTGTGGTTCAAATGCTCTAAGTTTAATGATTATTTTTCATTTCATTTCATTTATTTTTTCACATTCTTTAACAATATACAACAAATTATTTACATAATATAGATTATGTGGAGGAAGCCTGAAAAAGCAAGTGCTTGACAAGCAGGCCACCTTTACAAAAAATAATAACAAAAACAATAACCTACTAAACAAAAGTCAAAAATTACATTTTACAACTTAAATATATACTCTACAACAGCCCTCTTCAACCACATGACCCACCTCTAACCCGGACCCTCCCACACCCTTATACCAACCCGTTATACAGGTGTACCTAAAATTAATATTTGGTAACAAGATAATTTAGATTGATTATGCATAAAGATTATGAAATATTATGGTGTTTCCGAGAAAGAAAAAAAAACTTATTTGATGTAATAGGCCTATGCACCAAATTATTTGGTCGCCTTGATAGGAAAAGGCATTATTTTGTGATAAAATAACATTTAAAAAAATATGTATCTATAATACACCAACAATTTATTGTGGGTCGGTCAAGTTACGGAACATTATTTTTAGGAATGGCATGAAAGAACCATGGGAAGCATAGTATCATCTAGGGACCCGTGCAGCCGTTTTTAGAACGGCAATTTCCGAATAAGTATTGCCAAAAATACTTTTAATGGTTACATAAAGCTTAGTAAGAGTTGTTGAGACAGCACGATGAAATTCTCAGGATGCACGGCTAACAAGACTAGATGAAACCCTGATGGGAAGTTTTATTCATATGTTTGTATTTTAATCATCAACCACGGTGACAGCATCTCCAGTGGAAAATACTGTTATACGTATCAATTTGTGGTGTATTCTATAGTTAAGCCAATCTATTAAAATTTCAAACCATTATTAACCAACACAACAATCTGTATTCCCATACTCATTGTGCAGGAATCGACATATCGACCTGATACTAACTTACTTGCCATTGTATGACTTCACCTATTAGGTTACTTTAATGGTAAAATTAACAACATTCTTTCATGATAAGTAGAAGTTCTACAAAAATCAATGGTAGTTTTCACAGTGAAATTGTGAATACATGATGTGTATCAAAAGTTTTAAAAACGTAATACACAAGCCACACGTTATTTGTTAAAGTTTACTTCACTCATCCTTAAGGCCCTTGATTTTTATAGTTGGTACTATAAATCCTAGAACTAAATTATCCTGGTGAATACAAATTAAAGTTTCCCTGAAAGAAGTATACTTGTCATGGGAAGCCGACCGTATGATATGCCAACGTGATTTGGCTCTTTCATGACCCCAGGGCCAAGCAAGCTGCCCTCTGAAAATTTGTTCGGCTACCACTGTTCCAACTTGCATGAACAAATTTGAGCCAAGTTTCAGCATTAAAGCGTATTCATTTTAATGCTAGCAATAGCTAAACTACATCTGAAATATTTTATACCATACACAAAAACTCTGTGCCGATAATTTTCAAATTATTCTGTCACACTCAGAACCTTAATATTAGCGATTGATAAATTTAGCGTAACCACCATGTTACGTCCTATGCGGTTTTGCTTTCTCTTAGCTACGTAAAAGTAATGTCAAAATTATGATAAATTTAGCAAAATAAAACTCACCAAAACCTATCAATGCAATGATATTAATCAAAGCATTATGCAGAATGTTTTTAAAGTCAGCTTGATCACGCAAACAGTTGTTTTTCTTGGTGGAATTCCACGAGAACTCACATCATCGTTAAAATTGTTCGTAGAATGTATCACGTAATGGGAATTACCATTATTCATTGGAGGATAAGAACAAGCTTTTCGTACCGCCAAGCATCTTCGAAGATTGCTAAAATTTCCCAAATTAATCATCATTTTTCATAAAAACGTGCAAGAAATTTGTGTGGAACATTTGAAATTCTCGTTCAATATATTCATAAAAGAATTATCAGCAAAAAATCATGTTGCCCTTCTGACCTGGACTACGAAATAAGAAAAAGACCATTGACTCACAGTCTAGTACTGTTACTATTGTAGCAAAGAACACTTTAATTTGATTGCATGCTTAAGAGCTTAAGGTGACTGTAAATTTTATATCATTATGATTATTATTATTATTATCATTATTATTATTATTATTATTATTATTATTATTATTATTATTATTATTATTATTATTATTATTATTATTATTATTATTATTATTATTATTATTGTTTTTATTATTATTATCATTATTATTATTTATTATTATTATTATTATTATTATTATTATTATTATTATTATTATTATTATTATTATTATTATTATTATTATTATTATTAATATTATTATTATTATTATTATTATTATTATTATTATCATTATTATCATTATTATTATTATTATTATTATTATTATTATTATTATTATTATTATTATTATTAATATTATTATTATTAGGGCATGTTGCAATTTCAAGCTGAGCAGATACGTTTTTGGTTTTTTTAATTTTTTGAGCTATGGCTGATCAAAATTATATATGCATGCAACATTTGTGATGTATGACTGGGCAAACAGCTGAACATTTGTATGTAATTCTTTCACTTTCTTTCCTATATTTATTCAGTTTTATGGTCGATATTGTTTTGAGAAAGTTACACTTTTTCGTAAACAGATGGTATGTTTATCATATTCATGGTTTAGCAGTAGGCTTTAAACACGAAGAATACATCTATTTTACTTTGAAGACCGCAAATCCAAATTTGGTAGTTGAAAGGTTGCATTGTTCCAAAAAATTTATTGAAATAACACCAGAATCAAATAATTGGAATTATGGTGTCATTTCTTGTTTACAACCAGTTTTGGTTGTAAGTATATGAACAACTCTGCATCTAGTAATACATAGAAAACATTCCCTTCATTGCCTATATATGGTTGATCTACTCGGACTTACTCTTATTAACCAGTATAAAAATCGCTACATGTCCATAGACATTTAAAAGGGCCAACTATATTTCTACTCGACTTGATAGCTTTATTTGATAATCAGTCAGATAACATATGACTGTGTACTGTAGTCATATGCATCGGCAAGTAGTGTGCAACATGTATGGCATACTGAGAGATGTTTATCTCACTTCTTGATAATCAATATTGAAACATAAATTACATGCCCATGTACCAAGGTTTTCTGATATATGTAAATGTAGCAAGTACTAAAGAGGATATCTTGTCCTGCACGGAAAGGGAATTACTCTTCATCGGTTAACAGTTTTATTTGTTGCATACCATTATTAACTGATTATTGACGTAAATAATGAAAAAGATATTTCTTTTCAATGCTAATGTTGATTTTAGATTTAAAAGTATGGTCCTTTAAGAACGTCTTGAGAATTACTAAAGTACAGTGTAATTATCAAAAGTACATGAAAATGTAGAAGTACGAAATTACAATCTTTTTCAACAGTTTTGCTGGAAGCTTTTCAAATTGGGATTAACCCTGAGTTGCCAACTAACTAAGATGGAAAGAAAGCAGAGCTATTTTTTTTTTCTGAATCATTATTCAAGAATAAGCAAAGTGAATTTATTTTTTCTGATAAAGACAATGAGTCCTACTTTTATAAACAAATCTTTATGAGGTTCGGCGGAGTCAGGGGGCTTTAGCTCCATTAATTTTAGATTTTAGGTGAACATATGTAAACACGTTACCGACCTAATTAGCCCACCCAATATTGGTATTACATGCCACCTGACCTCATTAGCGCCCCCATCCCCTCAATATTTTGAACGCTCCGCCGTCCCTTTTATGGTATTCAATCTTTCAATTGCTGGAAGCTTTTCAAAATGGGGGTCAAGCCTGAGTTCCAAAGTTTTGATGGTATTATTTCGAAGTATTTCCCCATAATGTGCAAAAGTCTGCTTTCCTGTATTCAATTCATTACGATGTTCTTTTGGTGCAATAAAATGTGTTACGTGAAATCGAGCTTTTCGTGTACTCTAGGCTCTACCTGTACTGGCGATTCATGGACATGCACTATCGTTCTAAGATTTTAAGTCCTCTTAAACCGAAACTCTTCAGCAGTCCAACTTTCGTAACTTACCTTAATGATATACTGAAGAAAGGTTTCCGTCTATGTTCAAAGTACAGAGTGAATATTATGAAATCTATAATGAAGCCAGTGTGTTTTGAAGCCTACTATCCGATTATATATGACTTGCAGTTGTACTGTCATGTATTTGAATATATAATGACATATATGTAATACGTCATAATTGTTTCTTCTATAATTTTATATAAGGATGCTTAAGATTATTCAGATTTAAGATTCTTGAAATTGTAAAACTGCATATCATTGTTCTTCCTATAGTTGGCTCAGACAAATTGGTATGTTTGTAAGCGGTGTGCTATAGCTTTAGAGAACATACTTCGATATAAGAATAGGTATGTAAATCCCAAAATAACACAAATGTTTGAGGTTCGTATCAATGAGTGCTACACCCAACTTTAGAGTACTGGACATCAGTTGGTGGGATCAGATTACCGATCTCTCATTTGATCTTCTGTGAATTTTTTGGTGGAAACCCAAATCGTGGTAGAAGAAAATGTGTTGTCCTGGCGTCATTGCCAAAGACATATGACTTAATACAAACGAGACCCACCAACTCAATGGATATTGCTACCTGCTTTGTCAAAGCTGTTTCTACTACTCTCTCTACGGAAGACAGATCATGATATGTAAAATCAACACATACGTTGCATAACGAAACTGGATACATTGCTTTCTTTGCATATTTAGTTCGTCGCCGTTTTAAAGGTTTGGACATAGTGACTGACGAATGTACAATAACGTACGATCGACTGCAAAAGCTATTTTTCGTTTTGGCATACTGTGGAATGTGCTTAAACAAAACTTACTATGATTGAAAACGATTTTTACCCCTTTTCTTTTAGTCTATTACCGATACAAATGTAAATAGTCACGAAATGGTACAAACACAAACAAAAAATGTTTTTCAATCATAGTAATATATGTTAAAACAGCGTTAATACACAATAGTCATAGGGTCAAAACGAAAAATTAGTTATAGGCCTACACATTCTCACTACAATCATCACTATGTCAAAACTGGAACGATGTAAAATAAAAATACTAAAACATTTGAGTGTGAACTATTTCAAGAAGATACATTTTGCGTAAAAACAAAAAAATCTGGGATATTTCACATGCACCACATTGATTTATAGACGTTCGAAAAAAGAAGATAAAATTAAAACATCAACAATACATCTTTAGAAAAAAAAAAAAAAACTTTAACTTTGACTTGACTTCAAAATACTGCATTTCCTATTCGTAACAATCTGGTCTTTTAATAAATAGAAAAATATGAAAAGCTTTTAATGTCATCATAAAGATTTCTCATGCAATTTCTTAACCTCATATAATGCACATTCGAAACTTTCTGTTCAAAACTCCTAACCTTGCCGAAAGAAAAAGGATAGTTCGTATAAGGGAAAATTAAATATATTCAATTTCCAATTCGGTTATAAACAACGTGCAATAGCATTTTTATCAGAGACAAAAATTTCATAAATCTAATAAATTGAATAATTAAACTATTCAATATACGTGAACAGCAAATCTACCATTCATTTATAGTTGTAACTACTTTATAGGCCTTGAAATTTTTCAGCTGCTGTTTTACTTAATGAAGTGAATTTTGCTACTGAAGAAATCATACACGTGCAAGAAAACACTGAAAACAATATTCATTTGTTTTTCGTAAACAGCTAAAGTAACTTTTTTTATGAAAAATGTTTTAACAGTTTAATCGGAGGAATTAGGAAGCTCTTTTTCATTTTAGAGAAAATCGGTTTAAAATCTACCATTTCACAGTATTTTAAATTTTAACAGTCCGGGAGAATCCTGGACTTTTGGTGTAATAATAAATACACCAAAACTTGGAGCTTCGTATTCATTACACGATTTATGGAGCCCGCCATTTTAACTAGTGATATAGTTAAGTCAATGGGGATTTTTAATGAAAACGCAATGGTATTTTTGAAAGGAAAAACCGATATCAAATGAATATTCATTACACTCTAAAAAGGAAAGGTCAAATTTTGACCACAACATGGTCAACTCTGCACCGAACCAACTTTGGTCAAATTGAACAACAAATTTGACCACAATATGGTCAAATTTGTCCATAATTATCATATTACGGTTAATTTTGACCACGCTATGGTCGTTTTAATTTGACCAACATTGGTTCGGTGCACAGCTGATCAAGTAATGGTCAAATCTGACCACTCCTTTTTTAAAGTGTAGATTTGACCACGGACTGTTCAATTTCACCGTGGACTTCACGATATAATAACAAAAGACTTCAGTTGACCTTTTGAACAACCTCCTCCACACATGATGCTGTTTTGGCTTAGCCATCGATGACACCGTGTACATGCATCATACGTTACATTGCACAAATACTACCGTGCTCTTGATATAACGTTATTACAAGTTAAAATCGTGGCCTCCATGCATCCTAATGAATACGAAGCTGCAAGTTTTAGTGTATTTTCTTATTACACCAAAGTCCAGGATTCTCCCGGACTTTTTAAGGCCTTATTATGATATATTTATGCAAACTTTATTTAAATTTTGTGACATCACAAAGCGAAAACCTCTCTGCCTATCTGAGTTTCCGTCGTATGTTAATTGTATTGCTTTTCAATCCTTCACTAACGTTATTTGAATGGGAACAGTTGAATTTGACAAAGAGGTTTTGAATCTACATCTTATGCCCAATAAAGCTTTAGCAGGAGAAAACACCTTGATGATTTTCAATGATTAAAAGTTAGGATAGGAATTTAAAGAATTACATTAACAATTTAGTTGAGTTGTTGTTCCCACTCTATTATACATTATAACTTTTGCATACATTTGGAATTCTTCAAACTTTGATTAGTTATAACTAGGAAACTACAGGTTTTTTTTCACCAGTTGACGTAATTCAAGACTAGTGTGTACATTATTGAACTTGAAGTGATTATAAAGTATATACATCTCCATATACGGTATATGATATACCTTTAAAACCGAACAAGCCCAACAGTTAATGTTTCTAGGTCAACACACTAATTGTAAAACTTAACAATCTATAGCAACAGTCACCATTTGTAGTTTTTAGTCTCCTTTCAGGGGTAGCTTGTATAAAACACAAAAATGATTGATTTTGAACTTCATATATCTTTACTCGATGTCTATGCACTTGTGTGTAAACAATAGCTGTGTATACTGTGTAATATACAGTAATAATTGCCATATACAAATTAATCCAGCTGTCACTTTCCATAAAATTAATCAATCATTGTATGACCAATAAGGAGTAGTTAACTTCATAAATCGTTGAAATAATCAGAAATAATCACATTGGACTTGAAACTCGTATCAATTAATACAAGCTGAAATCCAAATTTTACCCTCTGGATACAATCGTACCACTTCTGCCAGGAATTTGCACCTTCATTTCTTCTGTACCATGTTAATTCAGCGCATATTCATAATGCTCGCAGTGGATTGATCAAATGATATACTTTAAAGCTTCTAAATTCTATTTGCCTTTCTCTCGTTCTTGTCAAAATATTCCCAAGAATAAACCAACTCTTTTGTTGCACAAATAGGTCATTGATCAGACAGCCCCAGGCGACGGTATTCCTTAAAATAACAATTATCTTTTGCCATTAAAGCGATTGAAATCACTCACAAAATATGAATATTGATAAGTATGCGTCAGTGATGGCTTAGTATTACATTTCTCAAGATTTTCAAGTGGTCCCAATTGTGTCTGAAGAATTTGTGAAACGAACCTGAAATAGTGGATGCATGCGCACCGCTCTGTTTCAATTATCAAGCGTATACTCCACTAACAAAGCGAAACACAACCGCTTCTGTATTCTTGAAGGTATAAAAGCCCTAGCTTTTCCAATTAATTAGTTGGACTGCGCATATGGCGTTTGAATATAGCTCATAGTGTTTCTTTTCTTTGTTTCATCAACTGTATTTTTTCGACATTGTTGTAGTTCAACAGAATCTCGGTTGTTGAACTCTTGGGTCTAAGTCTGAATTCATTTTAGCAAACTGATGACTTGCCTTTCAATTGCTATCATCATTTTAAGATACTTCAAGGCAGAAGTTTATAACGCGCGAGGACTAAGAACTTCGGTACAAGTCGAGCATACATGGCTTGGATATCAATTCAGATAAAGTAATGCGATGTTTATAAGACACAAATTGATGTTGATTTCCGTGGATCAAGTTCTGTTGCTTAGAAAGAATGAAATACAAAGAGATGGGAAAAAGTAAATCAACAATAAAAAGTAAAACTATTTTTACCATCAGTTCCTCGTTTACGTTATTATTGGTTGTCTTGCCATCATTTATATTGTTGGTATTCCAGGACTGCAGGAATAAATGATCCTGAATTGTCCTTGAGGGTTTTAAATTAGGAATGCCATAATTAATTAAAAGAGAGAAAGGTTTACATTTGAAAATGGTAAAATGCTATATATATTTTGTGTTGAATTTCTTGGAATGGAATTTACTGTAATTGTGTAAGGGCTGAAACATCTTTGAGTTTGTCCAGGGATGTGTTATCTAGATAACATATCCCTGGTTTGTTCCAGTTGTCCATGTGCAATTAAATAATTATCTATAAAAATACAGATAGAATAAACTATCTTTCAAATTCTTACCCTTAAAATTGGAAAGAAAAATTTAATTCTTTGATTTCAATGGAGGATGTCATCGACCAAAGGGTATACATTCATACTAAATAATGAATAACACAATGCAGTGGTTTCTGAGATATATCCGATCAATATGGGAGGTGTAGTCGAGTTTAAGATAAGTATCACGGTTAGGTAAATTCGTTTTTGGTTCCGATGCGATAGCATCAGGAACCTATGCAGTCGTGATAGAGTGTATGTATGTGTGTGTGTATGTATGTATGTACGTACGTACGTGTGTATGTGCGTGCGTGCGTGCATATATATGTGTGTGTGTATGTATGTATGATCTTGAAATGTTCATATTTTAACAACCACATATCTGTTTTGTTTCATATCTGGTGTAATCATAATGTTAGCTGGTGTGTACATGTGATGTAAAAACATTGAATTTCAACTAACTGGAATTATGTCATGGGTGGTACACAGATAACCGATGGTCTTTATTTAGATGTGACCTATTGTTTTTGGTGGTGATGTCATGCATATTAATGAGTAGGCGGGGTTTAATGTAAGAATGTTGAAATGTTCATTTTTTAAGAACCACATGTCTGTTTTGTTTTATATTTGGAATATCTATGATGTTAGCTGGTATGTACATGTTCATGATGTAAAAACGTTGAATTTTATTAATATGCATAGTGGGCGGGGCTTAATATGATTTTGCTGAAAAGAGCTTGTAAACACGATAATTTAAGAATGGTAAACTGGATTCATGTTATATTTGGTCCACAGATAGCCCATTGTCTGTATATGTGCTCTTTTGTTTTTGGTGGTGATATCATGCATAGTAATGAGTAGCCGGGGCTTAATATAAAAATCTTGAAATACTCTTATTTTGACAATGACATGTCTGTTTTGTTTTATATTTGTTATGATAATGATGTTAGTTAGTGCGTATGTTTTCATCGTGTAAAAACATTGAATTTTATTAATATGCGTAGTCGGCGGGACTTAATATGATTTTGTAAACAAAAAGCACAAGTAAATACGATATCTCAAAAACTATGAACTAGATTAACATGATGTGTGGTACACAGATAGCTCATGGTCTGCAGATGTGACCTGATGTTTGTGGTGGTGATTTCATGCATATTAATGGTGGGCGGGGCTTAAAGTAAAAAAATGGAAAAGTTTTAAATAAGCAACTGTAAGTCCGTTTTGCGTCATATTGGGCATGAGAAGTTTATTGGTTATTGTGTAAATATTGTGTAATTAACAAAGTCACTAATATACATGGTGGGCGTGGCTCAATGTGAAAGTACTAAATTATGTAAATACCATCAACGAAATATTAGATTTATGCTATATGTGGTGCACAGATGGGTCATGGTATGTACGTATGTTCTAATATTGTGGTAGTGATGTCATGAATACTAATGACTAGGTGGGGCTTACTGACACATTCTTGAAATATGATAAATGAGCAATCGTTTTTGCATCATACTTGCTTTGATGTTGTTAATTATTGTGCAAATGCTGATGTTGTCAACATTTTTATTAATCTACATGGTGGATGTTGGTGTGGGTGAATAAATATCATGGAACAAATATTTCATGATATGCAATGACATGACAGTTAATACAAATTTTGCAAAACAATCAGCTTATGAAAAAGCATCGGAAGCACACAATCTTTTGGTTGTGGTTAAATTTACAAGAGTTGTAATAATATTCTTTGGATATTATTATTACTTTTCATAATTTTTGAATTAGATGTCGTGGGTGTTGATCTATATGAAATGATATTTCCTACTCTGATACTGAAAAAGCCTAATATAAACCAAATAGAAGTAATTATGATGACTACTTTGTCTTAATTCAGTGATGTGTGTAAAAGAGACTAGTCATTATTTTTCTGCCCCGAATTTTATCGAAGTATTGTTAGTGGTGCGCTTATTTTGATAGCACATTGACACCACATTTTGATCATTCACTGAAATATTCAAATGGCAAGAGTTATTATCGTATCGATGGGTAATGCTGGGTAATGCTATAAGGTAACGTATATTTTATTTACTGATAACAGATTTCACTTTGCATAAATAGGAAAACTGAACAGTCGCATCGTGTATCTCGCAACATTTGAAGAAACAATGCATGTTTTATTGCTACGCATAGATTACCATATAACTCCATGAAAGCGTGATGCGAACCTGCATTCACTTGATTTTGATGATTCTGACATACCGACATACGTACAATGAAGTTATTATGGCAAGCAGACATCGGAACTAAACACAAAAATAGCATTAATGATAAAGGGCAGTCAGCTTATCAGTTTTGACTGATAATTAGCAATGGTAGCATATTTCATCTTTCCTTCTGATTAAAAACATCAAATAATGAACAATCACATAATTACTTTGTGCCAATGGATGAAGAACACAAATTTTAAAATGATGAAGTTGCATTTAAGATGCTGGAATGTATATCTATGTGATTATTCATTTTCTATACCACCAAGCTTTAATTCTTGTTAACATTTTGGGTACTAAGTGTTCAAGAAGTTCGAAGTAATGAAAATCTTGAAAGATATCATGCTTGCCATTCATTAACCCGTCGGGCAGTCAGGGAAAAGGGTCTCTTACAATTAACTTCGACAAAAACTAAGAAGAAAAAAAACTAATTACCTAATTTGGCCATGTTCTCACTCAGGTAAGTATTGTTAATAAAAAATATTTGCGAACATTAACCATCTTAATTTGTAAAACATCTGCAAGTATGAGTTACTTCGGGTTTTTTTTTCAGACTGTCGGTCGGGAATCCGAGTTACTATTTTTGAGGCTGGTTACTCTTTTAGGTACGAACGATATGTAGAAAAAGATAAATGTTTCACTATATCGAAATAAATAGATAACGATGAGTCGGTTAGAACAAGGAGTTTCTGTAGAAGCTCCTTGGTTAGAAATAGATAAATAATAAGTATACGAAAATGGATAAACGATAAATCCAGAAACGTATTCAAACGAGAAATGTAGAAAAAATTAGAAAAGTAAAATATAAACACATGCAACGATTTAATCTTAAGCTAAAGCTTGTTCAATAGATCTGGTTTTCTACCGGTATTTACTCTCTACTTGTTTTGCTGGGTAACACATCTACGCGAGACATGGTCATATTCACTTATCTTTCTATATACATGTTTTTGTAATTGTGGCTCGAACCCACTTTTCCAATTCTCTTCACACTTCGTATTTGGCAGACAATAGAAAAAGAAATAAGTTAGAGATCATTTTTATCTTTTAGGGCCATTGTGTCCTCATGGGACATTTCGCTGCTTACTTAAAAAAAGAATTGACGATAATTAGAAAGTGTTTACGTATATGTATGTTTAAAATATCAAAGTTTTCAAATTTCAGGTTCTAGGCCTACTTTTTGTAAAAAAGAGATATCATCTTGTATTTAGATAAGATATAAATTAAAACTTTAGGTTTTACAAAAAATGAACCATAAAATGTTTTAAAGGATTTTAAAGAAACACCGTTACACATAACGTCTGTTGCATACCTTTATCAGAAAATTTATATTAGACAAGAAGTAGAAATATTGTTGTTTCTCTCTGAGAGAAAATTTCCCTCTTAGCTCCTCGAACCAGTGCAGATTAGATCATACCATTAAATAGAAACATGAACATTCCAATTCACAAAGAGGTCGTAACACTCGTTCTCACTCTGCAGTCATATACAAAGTCATTATCGAACATATCAACGAGGTCAATGTTTAAACATAGTAGTATATCATCCAAGTATTTTGACCGAAGCAGATTAGATTTTCCTATATTTTGCCTTAAGGCTACTTAATTTATTTCATTTACATCGAATAAAAACACGAATGACACAACAATCTAAATTTGTTGGGTGCTTAAAGTTCATAACATAAGCATTGACAGTCTTTTTTGCGAGAAGTACTGGAGCTAAGATGGCCACAAATTACCTGCGTTTCGTTTAACCAGGTATGCACCGATTGATATTTACATGAGATGTTCATATGATGGATTGAATTAATTCCCACACATGTATTATTCAGGTTTGGTAGATCAGTCCAAGCGCAAAAAGCCAAATGAAGCTTTCAAAAGCCAAAGAAAACAAAATTTGATTGGTCCAGAGGTTTTGCCGGGGAGGGTATGTTTTGAAAAGCAAAACAAATGTTATTAATCAAGGAATACATGCATATATATATATATATATATATATATATATATATATATATATATATATATATATATATATATATATATATATATATATATATATATATATATATATATATATATATATATATATATATATATATATATATATATATATATATATATATATATATATATATATATATATATATATATATATATATATATATATATATATATATATATATATATATATATATATATATATATATATATATATATATATATATATATATATATATATATATATATATATATATATATATATATATATATATATATATATATATATATATATATATATATATATATATATATATATATATATATATATATATATATATATATATATATATATATATATATATATATATATATATATATATATATATATATATATATATATATATATATATATATATATATATATATATATATATATATATATATATATATATATATACATATATATATATATATATATATATATATATATATATATATATATATATATATATATATATATATATATATATATATATATATATATATATATATATATATATATATATATATATATATATATATACATATATATATATATATATATATATATACATATATATATATATATATATATATATATATATATATATATATATATATATATATATATATATATATATATATACATACATATATATATATATATATATATATATATATATGTATATATATATATATATATATATATATATATATATATATACATACATATATATATACATATATATATATATATATATATATATATATATATATATATATATATACATACATATATATATATATATATATATATATATATATATATATATATATATATATATATATATATATATATATATATATATATATATATATATATATATATATATATATATATATATATATATATATATATAGATATAGATATATATATATATATATACATATATATATATATATATATATATATATATATATATATATATATATATATATATATATATATATATATATATATATATATATATATATATATATATATATATATATATATATATATATATATATATATATATATATATATATATATATATATATATATATATATATATATATATATATATATATATATATATATATATATATATATATATATATATATATATATATATATATATATATATATATATATATATATATATATATATATATATATATATATAAATCGTATGCCCTCATCGGGATTTAAACCCGGGAACCCCAATTACCGTTCGGTTCGGTTGCTCTACCACTGAGCTATGAGGCCAAGTGATACCACAAATTAAATATCCCAATGATATGTTTTTGCGGCCAAACAAACCATAATTTTCATAATTTGGCTTCTAAAAGCCAAGATACCAACGCTTGTATCTTTCACTTATCGATCAACACAAGTTAACGTTTTGAACTAGATCCATTTACGTCGATGACTTGTCACGAGGACAATACGATTACAATATGTTTTGAAGTGTTTGTGTTATACTTACGCCTCCCAACTGTGTTCTAACAAGATACATTACCAAATACACTTAACAGTTTCGTACATGAATGTCGTCATGCATTTAGAACCTTTATTCAACATGAAACAGACAACAAAAGACAGGTGCAATGATATTTCGATGAGATTGTATTTGAATGTCACTCTTAAAGGCTGAAAGGTCGGTGATTATTTCCATTACTTGTATATAACAGTATAACAGAAAGACGTTGAAGTTAAAGTATTGAAAAACTTAAAAGACATCTTGCTTATCATTCCTTTACCCTGTCAGGGTTGGCAAAGTTAACATCAGTATTTCATCGATCTGGCTTAAGATTTAAAACACCTGAATTAAGCAACCGATTTTATCCCTCAATGCTTAAAGGATGTTCAACTTCTGCTTTCGGAATGATTTTAATCATTTATTACTCTCTATTGTACACATAGCAGCTTAAATGTAACACATGACTAGGCAAGTATGACAAAACTCAATCATTGAACTATGTAATGTAAATTTAGAATATAAACTATTGGTAATGGAAGAAGGTGTTTGTTTCAAAGGGTATTTTGTTCTCCACATATTCTTACTATCCCACAAAGTGCGGACTGGCGGATAAGTCCAGATAAATTACCATGAAATCAATGCGAAACAGTTTTTTAAGTTTCTAAATATGGACATTCAAATTAATTGCGTATTCATAACCATTCCGCTCTTTTCAAGATATTTGACATTATGATGAAACTGTTTATGATGTTGACAGGCCTGGATGTTAATGCCATTCTGATGATGCACGGTGATAACAATGGTGACGTTGATGATGATAGTATAATGATAATAATGGCGCTGATGTTGCTGATTATTGTGAAACTGATGATGACAGAGCTGATGGTGAGGATGCTTATAAAAGTTGCCGATGCAACTTAACTAGAATTAATCAACATCTGTAGCAGTGAAAAATTCCGTGGGTTCTCCCGTTTGTCTATTAATCTACGAAATACAGGTAGCCAAATATTAATTCCAAATGCAATTCGTAATCACTTAAAGTTTTTCAAGTTTGATGCATATATGTGGCAATTCTATGTTTGACCCTGGTAATATTAATATATATATATAGACGAGCCCCTATAACATCCAAACCAAATCATTCACTGTTAAAGCATTTTATATGTATTTCCGTATGGTTATTTTATGTTATCTTTGTCGAGTTATTGCTTTCTAAATGGATAAATCCCCAAAACGTATAGTCTAAGCCATGTACTTTCTCTGCCTGTGGCACATACGATTTATGCCAATATATATCTTACTTTCTTACTCAAGATTATTTTCAAACCATTCACTCACTGAGCTTTCAGAAGCACTGAGAACAGTACTTTACTCACCCATATAAACTGATTACATTTCATGTCGTTGACAGGTCAGAAAGACATAATGCAACAAATTTATCGGCATCAGTGACTGAGGGATGACAATTACTGTACGTGTAATGTGGCGCAATATAAATGCATTTATCTAAAACAATGGAGCCATCGAAGTACTCAGCTCTCTCAAACAATTTAAAAGACAAATTTCTTTTACATAATTTTCCATTTGTAATATAATACGATTTCTTGTACAAATATTAGGACAAAATTATTTCTAATAATGCATCTGTACATAGTCTTCATTTATGTGGCGCCAAAGAATAACTGTCGCCAACTTTTATCAGGGTGTAAAAGTGGTTCAAAGTAAAGCTGATGTCCCTTTTGGAAAGTGGGTCGCACGAAATAAAGTCTGTAATGACGGACCGGTATTTCGTGTAATTATCGTCTTATGATTTATCACTGATAAATTTTTTAGAAACATCAAATATATCATTTATGTAAGACAAGCTGATTAAATGCCAGCTGATCCTTGTCCTTCAAATTGTTAAACTCCGGTTTGAATGTAGCTTTCATCAACGTTGAGTAAAAGTGTGTGTTGAAAGATTTTGAAGTCTTGATGAGATCTGATGAGGGTCTGTCTGTCCATGAAATATAAAGTTTCCCATCGTCATTGATAGGCAAATTTTTGCTTATAGGAGTAAAAGATGTATCTTTGTAAGATATATTCTGAATTAAGTTTTCTGTAATTCATTCTTGAGCATTCAAATTTTGCTCTGAATAAACTAATCAAAGACACATTTTACAGACGTTAAAGGAATACATATCTTTCCATTTCCTAAAATCTACATTATTTTTACATCTGCAAGTTGATGAGATCTACTGGGTTTTTAAAGATTTCCTTGAGCATGAGTTAATGTAGTCAGATAACTATACACGTATGTGTGTGATAGTATCTTAATACAAATAAGCTTCGATTTGATGCTTAAGCTTATATCATTATTCATTTACGGTTTTGTCCTGCACATAATAATTTGAAGTTCAATTACTCCTTCTGACATTGACTCACAACCCATTTGTCAAAGCCTGGTTTCAGCCATATTGAGCTTTGCATCTAATTTTCTCGTTATCATAATGTTGCTTTAACCGAATACCCATTTTGGCGGTACATCTTTGATCTTCATGAGATTAATTCATGAGAGAAGCTTTCACGAGTTGCTGATCCGAGAGGAGGCTGATTGCTTTTATGCTTATGACTTGCCTTTTTATATAGCCTTTCTTGAAAGGTGATTGTCCCTTTTACACTTTAGGCATGAACCTTTTTTCAATACTTAGAATAGCATATTTGTAATTTTGTATTCTGAACAAGCTCACGAATTTATTTATGTATGGTTGAAATATATCAAAGATGCTTTACTCTTTCGGTTGTTCCTTCCACAGAGAGTTTTTTTTTTTTTGCATCAGCTAGATTCATAAATGATAAAGAAGTCAAGGCTGTACCAGGCAAAATTTTGTTCTAAGGGTTTGATTTATTTGGACTCAATTCAAACAATTCAAATAGATGTCTTTGTCAAATATGTGTTTCTATTGGGGACACTATTTAAGTTTTCAACAAGAAAACGCTGTATATCTATCCGCTACAGTAAAATAAAGACAACGTACAGACAGAAGCTCATTTAGTTTGTATTGACCCAATCAAAACATTTATTTAACATTTACGTTGATGTTCTTTTGAGAAGTGAGGACATACTCAATTTTGGGTCGTGTCATACGAAAGATATTTCAAATCAGGTCCAGTCGCTTCCTCGTCCTTGGTATAACAGTGACATGATACACTTTACTGGCTGCACATGCCATATCCTAAACCAATGAAACCATGGTGTTATAGTTTGTAGAGAAGGGGTTTTCATTGTAGGCTTTTAAGTTGAAATAAGACTATATCGACTTATGTTACTTCAAAAGTAAATGAATTCAATGGAAGAACAAATACCGCTAAAAGTTCCTCTCATGCTGATTAAGCAATCTAACATTATTAATACTATTTGGCCTGTTCAAAATGGCAACGATAAGTGGTTCTTTCTTGTCAACGGTGAATTATGAAAACTAAATCCTTCGTTTCAATTGACTAATTCGATTGGAACTTTCAATTGTATCAGGAACGTTTCATATTTTCGTTCACCCGAATGAATAGCCTTCGACATGAATCAAATGTGAAGCGAGCTAAGTTGTACTCAAATATGTATAATAACAATAGCGACATTTGTAGGAAACTGTACGCATTGCCTCAACTTAGGCAAAGCGTTATGCATTAAAAGCAAGACGTTATGAACCTTTCGGCTAACTATACCCTTTAATCTTTAATTGAACCAATGAAAACTTGGTATGAACAAGGGTCTTTAACAGATCCCTGGTATGAGTAACTAAAGCCGCTTTCTAAAACAACACTGCAATAAAAAAAGTAGTAATTAGTAAGCATTACTACAAATTTCTCAAGTTGATCGTACTGTATATCTACGCATCCTACACTCACTCTGATAAAACGGGATATAATATAAAAAAAGCATACAAATAAGCAAAAGTGATTATTAAACAGCGACAAAGCAACGCCAAGCAATTGAACCAAGCTGAAATGACACTAATACAAAACTTAGTTTTCTCTTTAAAGCGCATCATCTCTGCCTTAAGCACCACACGCTTTCTCAATGTTCTCTCTTTATTTTCATTTAAGTGTCTACCTACAACTGAACCCTAAAGCATTCATTGTTGAATATATTCATGAAGTTAAAAAATGTGTTTTAAGACACATCCGTCCCTATCTATATTTTTCGTCTTTTGAATGGAATACTTTTCCGGCTTGTGGGTTGGAGAATGCGTTTTGTTTGATGTTACTTTATCTAATTCTTCATAAACTAAGTTTCTGTTTTTGAGTCTCTTAATGTTTCTGACATCTAAGTTCGTTCTTGAACAGCTGTGAAAAGAAATCAAGAAATGAAGTTTACATACAAATGAAGTATTATCATGCTTTTTTCATCAGGATTCGGGAGGAGGATGTGCTGGTGGGCTTAGGAATATCCATTATACACTCCTCAGATACTATATATATATACTATATATATGACGTCTTATGGCCGTACCAGCCACATTAAAAAAAATTGGCAGGAAAACACGCATAAACGGCCGCATTGCTTGCCTCTTTTTGCCTTGCCATAAAACCATCCTTTTTAAATTTGCTATTCGTCTTGATTTCTTTCTTGTTTGAAATATGATATACAAGTGCACAATCGAAGTTTGTTCGTTCAAATCTAATTTCATAAAAAATGTTATTTGCATATTATATAGTTATGCATATATCCTTATTGACGTAGTCAGGCCTGAGAATTATGGAGAGGCAAAGTGATTAGTCCTTTTCAGGGAGCTTGTATACATTTCGTGATTTAGGAAGAGAGGCTTATAACATGCAGTTCGGTTCGTACCCTCGATCGGGAGAACGGTTTTGTTCTCCCGATCGAAGGATTTTTTACAGAAGTATCCCACAATGCATCTATCCAAATTCAAAGTTTGTATAGGAATAACATAAGAATCAGACACATTTCGAGCGCGCAGAACTCAACCACTGCGAAGGGTTCAAATTTTTCTTTATAATTTGAAATAATGGTATATGAATTATCTTTTCACCGTGCGCTTTTAAAATTCACCGTGCGGTTTTTGACAAATTTGAAGAAAAGTGATGAAATCTTATTATGTGTTACCTCTAGGCAGTCGCGCTTTAACAAGATTTTCTGAAATTATGAGAAATAACTCGGGGATCTGTGAAAGTATTAAGCAATAATTGCGTGATAGTAACGAAGTTATTTTACTTCCGCGAAATTGAACATAATCAAAGCAAACTTTGTTACAAACCTTCAATGAAACGACTGATAAGCGTCTATGACTAAAACTTCACAATGAAAATGGCGGCTTCCATAATCACTGTAAGCTCAGTGCGCGAGCTTGATTCTTCCGATCGGGGGACTTATTGAGTCCCCCGATCGGCGGTATGAATCGAACTGACATGGAAAGACGTGCCTACCTATACCACTGGAATATATAACACATCACAAAAATGACTCATTTACGCTTTCTGATCTGCCGTTAATTAACACTTTTTTCTGGTAAAACTATCAATTTCTGATCTACTGCAGTATTAAACAGATGTTCAGAGCTTGAAAATATGCTCCTCTCGTAGGATTTCAAGAATTTAATTCGTGATATGCATGAACGAAAGATTGATTTTCCCTTTCCTGTTTGCTGATGATCTATGCATTATTTAAAATGCATCACCTGACTTGTCCGGCATTACTCTTGTTACCTGGGATGAAAATTACAAAATGGAACTGATAAGGCATCATTG
Organism: Chiridota heheva; assembly: GCA_020152595.1. Classification (NCBI taxonomy): domain Eukaryota; kingdom Metazoa; phylum Echinodermata; class Holothuroidea; order Apodida; family Chiridotidae; genus Chiridota; species Chiridota heheva. The sequence goes on from JAIGNY010000022.1 coordinate 442,882, forward strand.
AATTCTATGAATAAAACAACAGAATAAAATTGATACATGATACCTGTTTAACAGAGAAAATTCAGTTGCAATTCAGTTGCATATTGATCCGCGATTCTCACATTTGGTCATCTTCTCTAACAATATAGATACTTGCAGTATGGTGCATGTCTGGGCATGAAACAAACATTATGGATATAGGTTGTATGTGCACCATATTAAGGCATTGGCGGAATAGTTTCATTAAATCATTTGTCATTAAGAATTGTTCATGTCGTAATACTGTAATATGTCATCTGTCATCAAAATTGCACATTTCTCTACACAGATCTACACAAAATATATGTCGTATATATTACGTGTTTTTTTGCGATATTTAATGACCGTTTTGCTGAGAACATTAATTTAACTAAACCATCATAGGCGGCGGAACCGCTCCGACCACTCCGACCTTGGTCGGACCAATAATTTGCCCGATAATGATCGAATGGTCCACATAAAGTTGGACCAAAAATTTGACTTTGAACTATAGTATTATGTTTGCACATTTATAATAAATATGATCCATTTAAGTGTTGCCCCTTAATTTCCCCTTTTTTGGCAAATCACGTAATATCGGTAGTCTAAATTTTGCAGAAATTACATATTTTCTTCTATTTCCACTCCCCCCTCCTCACCCGCACCCCTCTAACCATTTTTTTTTAAGTCATCCGCACAATTTTGGCTCCTATAAAATACCTAGGTATTTCATTGGCTTCAGGATCATTTAATCAAGAAACAAATTCCCGAGGCTCTCCGAAAAAAATTAAGGGGTTTTGGTCCCTGTCAGGTCGGACCAAAAATTGTGACCTTCCGCCGCCCCTGACCATTCATCTGCTCATAGGCTTACAATAATGGTGTCGCAAGTTCTGAAGCGTATCATGATGACTAAGTTATGCAATAATATATATCAACACTAAATATGGTACAAAAGCGTGTTCAACAACTAATACGCTTCAGCTTATAAAAGACATTTTCATGCGCCAGATAAAAGTACTTTTGCTCTTGACAAATAAATACATTATTCTTAGAAGAAGTTTGCATGAACTGAAATTAATAATGGGCAATCCAGTTCTTACTCACGATTGGGAGAACAGTTTTTTGTCTCCCGTTCAGGAGATACTTTACGGAAGTATCCCACAATGCATCTATCGAAATTCAAATTTTGTATAGGAATGATATAAGCATCAGACAAATTTCGAGTGCGTAGGGTTCAAATTTTTCTTCACAATATTAAATAATGGCATATGAATTTCATTTTCACCGTACGCTTTTAAAATTTACCGTGGGTGGTGACTTCTTATTATGTGCTATCGTAAGGTAGTTGCGTTTTAACAACATTTTCTGAAGAGAAAAATACATTTATTATTTTTGTTCGGGACTTATTTTTGACTAATATTGTAATGAATATTATAAGAATCAAATTACATTTTTGTGTCATCATTTTATTTGAATAAAACAGTGTTTAAGAAATAATACACACGTAAAGTGACTACACCAAAGACTGGCAAAGCTTCGCTATTGAATAGGCTAGTACTGCGCATGTCCCGATCTCCTGAACTGGCGAACTCTAAGATCTCCCGAACGGGAGTACGAAGCGGACTGATGGGTGGAGATAGAAAAGCAAATCAACAAGCATTATAGATAAAGGGTAAGGTACAGAGAAGATCTCGTCCCAAGAAAAGTTTTTGAAACGTCACCAGTAAATGCAATATATGCTAGTGACGTCACAGTTATTGATTGGCTTGTCAATATTTTCTTGAATATCTCGACCAATCAGATGCGTTGAATTGTATTGTTTATCTATCTCTACGATAAGAAGATAACTGGCTGATTGTACATTTTGAAATTTAGATGACACTTAGCAAACTGTGAGACTGCAGAAGAAGCCATTACAAGATATTGTTTATGATACGGTCATCTTTCCCATTTTATGTGAAATTGCCACAAAAAGCAATTATTTTATCTAATTGGAAACAATTAATCGATCTATGTTTGTGAGTTTTGGGGAAAGGTATGCAGTTATTATAGAACTGTTCACTACTGCCCATGTGCCATCCTTAAATCTTCTACCGTACTTTACCAAAGAAAAGATGAAGCTGAAGATAAACCAGAAAAGAGAATGGCACTTCCCTGGATAAACAAACCCACAGGCCCGTGGACAGGAAATTGAAAGGGGGTTAGTTTTTCGTATAAACGGACAAAAATCTGGAAATTCCGTGTGCTTATATTTTTATATTTCAAATGGACACTTTCTCCCCCCCTCCTTTACCCCCTTCCTTCCACACACACTCTTCCTCCGGCGACGGACCTTTCTAATGATAAAGGAGGTGCAATGCAATGTACTATTTTCATAGTGCGTGAGAAAAACCAAAAAACAATACATTGTAATATTCTCTCAAGGGTACACATATTATGTATCGAGGAAAAAGTTACAAATTTGCCGTGTGCTCTCTCTGCAGGGTTTCATTACCTGCTTACACTATGTATAATTTTCCAATCTGTTAGAGGTCGCAGGTCACATTAGTATATGGAGAGAGGCTCTTGTCTGCTTTCGCGTTTTTAATGTTGTTTGAACTGCCGAAAAGTACGTTGTCTGATACAGACCTATTTTCAGAGGAAAATCACCTTCGGGCTTAGCTATTAATATCAGAACAGAGAATTGATTTATATTACAATGTTTTTGCGCAAATCTAAACAGAAGTATATCGTGTTAATCGGAGTTTTTAAGAAGCATTACATGCTTAGATCATGAATGAGGTCAGCAAGCTACCACCAAAACAGAAATATACATTTACACGTGTAATATCAATAATCTGATAATGATTTAGTAAGTGACCGGAGGAATGTTTCCAAGCTAGATCGCAAGATCATCTTGAGGTGAATAGACCATGAAATTCACAATCGTTAGTCGTGAACATCGAGCCATCTACACTTCATTATACTGTTATATACGATGTTTCCTGTTCGGTTGAAGTTGGTTTCTCAAATACTGAAATAGCTTTTGATTTGATCAAAAATCGTACCTCTCGACGAACATCAATCGCTCATGACTGTCCAAAATGACATACTGTTAGGCCTCTTTGCTGATTTTCATGAATTTAAGGAATTTACAAAGTATGCTATTTGTTAGCTCTATCTCATTTAATCATTTTGAAAAGATAACACACCAGAGAAAAGAAGACGTTTTGTATAATTCAATTGCAAATATACGTGAAAATAATATGTAAATAAATTCTAGAATCCCCCTTTTAACAAGCTAACCTTAAAGTTTTAATAATATCGAATTGTTTTGCTGAAAAGAACCTTTAAGGCATGCATTGCATAAATATTGCAATTGAAACTGAAAAATGTGGTTTAACTAAAGAAAACAGTTATCGATTATACGATTGTTGGCTTTCTTAAATGTATGCTTCTAGCTAATAGTTTATATATTTCCGAATTTGACAAAAAAAATCTAGTTTATTTCCACAGAACCTTCCAAACAAGCCTCAAGCTTCACCGTTCATAATGAAAAATGGGTGTTTCGAAAGAGATCAAACATTCTCTGTGGATTGAATTTTCAAGAAAACGAAAACGTCTGCCACTTAACTGACAACTACGAACATCACCTGTACAGATGAGATAAAAGACAAAGCATGTAAGATTCGCGCCCTTACATTAGCGATGTTCGTTTTTCCACATGTTAGAAAATCGAACATCTCAAGGCCACGAAAATGTACGCATCACTGTCCCAACATTCAATACATACAGTGTACAATTATACATACACTGTACGTACGGAGTTTATTTCGGGAATGGTTTAGGCGGATACAAGGTGTACATTATTTAAGAATATTAGTGGGGGCGCTGCGAGTAACAATATCGTAAATGTCGGGCACAATATTGGCATGGTTAACAGGTGAAGAGAAATATAGATAATCTCAAATTTATACAACTTATTTTATTAAGAAGATATTTAATGAAATTTAAAGATAAAATCATTGAACCCCTATTTAATGGAACAGCTCATAGGAGACGTATACTGTGTGTATAGATTATAGAATCTTCCTCTTAGCAAACCTACCTTAAAGTTCCAAAAATGTTAAATTGTTTTAATAAAAAAGAAACCGTAAGACATGTAATACATGAATATTGCAATTGGAACTGGCATGAACCCCCCACCCCTTTCCCCTTCAAAAAAAAAAAAAAGAAAAGAAAGAAATGATTTTTACTCAAGAACACAGTTATTGCTTATACGATTGTTTGGCTTTTTTTAAATGTATACTCTAACTGATAGTTTCTATGTTTCCGAGCTTAACAAAGAAATAGTTTATTTCCACAGAACCTTTCAAACAAGTCTCAAGCTTCACCGTTCATAATGAAACTGGTTGTTTTGAAAGAGATCAAACATTATCTGTGAATTGTATTTCAACATATAGAAACTTGATGTCTTGTCGAAATCAGACAAGTTGACTCAAAGAAGCAGTAGACCGAAAGTGAGGGCGCTGGCTGGTTTTTGCGAATTTGACAGTTATTATTATCCACAACAGATTGATAAACTTTATGTCTCCATAGCCCACAGACGACGTGAGGGGAAAATATTCACATTAACCAAAAAA